>CM039088.1:45114171-45198441 GCA_022113865.1 Chimonanthus praecox | reverse complement strand
CTGTGCTTTAACGCTGCTTTTCACCCTCAGAAGGATGGTCAATCAGAGAGAACCATTCAAACCTTAGAAGATATGCTAAGAGCCTGTGTGATGGATATGCAGGGAAGCTGGAAAGATCACTTGCCTTTGATTGAGTTCGTCTATAACAATAGTTATCACTCCAGTGTGCAGATGGCACCCTATGAGGCTCTGTATGGCAGACCTTGCAAGTCACCTCTTTGTTGGACAGAGGTATGAGACAAAGCACTGCTAGGACCTGATCTAGTGCGTGAGACGTTAGAACAAGTTGAAGTGATCAGACATCGTCTCAAGGCAACCCAGAGCAAACAAAAGAGTTATGTTGGCAAAAGGCGAAGACCGTTGGAGTTTGCAGTTGGCGACAGAGTTTTCTTACGTGTGGCACCACATCACGGATTGCAACGGTTTGGGCGCAAGGGAAAACTATCACCTCGATATGTTTGACCCTTTGAGATCTTGAAGAGAATAGGGAAAGTGGCATATCAGTTGGACCTTCCTCAAGCTTTGGAGAGAGTGCATAGGACGTTTCACGTATCTATGTTAAATAAATACCAGCCTGATCCATTGCATGTGATAAGTTTTGAAGAAATCGAAGTGTCGGAGGACCTAACTTTCGAAGAAGTGCCTGTGAAGATACTAGAGCACCGGACTCAAGAGCTCTGGAGGAAGTCTATTCCTCTAGTGCGAGTGCTATGGCAATACCGCGACGTGCAACACGCGACGTGGGAATCAGAAGCGAGGATGCGGAAGCTGTACCCTAGTCTATTCTCTAGTAAAAAAGGTAGAAGTTTGTTTTAAATTTCGGAGCAAAATTTCTTTTAGGGGGGTAAGATGTAATACCCTGACCCAGATTAGGCATAGTTTAGCCTAATAAATCTTTCTTGACCGGTTAATCTCGAAGATTTCGGTTAGGGCTTTGTGAAAAGCCCAGGTGTGGCCCAATCCGAGCTCGAATGCTTAGTGATTCAGTTCGTTCAGCTGGAGGGGCAAAATGGTAAGTTACCGCTTATTATTATTATTATTTTATAAATTATGTTATTATGTGATTATTATTACATGATATGATTGTCCTTAATCAAGGAATTGTATTTATGATTTTAAAATAATTTTATTTTCAGAAAATAGTATTTAAAACTGCCCGTCAAAACTCCAAAAGGGAGAAATAATTATTTTAAATGATTTTCGAAGTGAGATAAATTTTGAAACAAGTATTTTATGTTAGACCATTTTAAATATGGTCTAATTATTCTTTCACACCCCAAAATGAGCTTTCTAAATTGTTTTATTAAACATTTGTTTAATTAAGTAAATAGTGTTAAATTATGATTTTTGTTTAAATCAATGATTTTTAGTGAGTTTAAAACCCAACTTATCGGCGAGGTTGGATTAAATTTTTGAGCTTTCAAAATCAGATTTTAAGTTGAAAATCCAGTTTTTATCAAAATAGGAGCCTTTTTGCAAAACCAATTTTTCAGAGAGACTGAATTGCAACCAAACAGTGCTTACTGTTTCAGGCGTCACCCTCAACTGCATGCAGCCACATGCAGTGGCCATCCGGCCAGCTTTCAAGGCTGATTTCCTATAAAATGAGGCCCTTCCCTTCAGATTTAACTCCCACACTTTCTTCTCTTCTCCCTCTCTGTGTCTCAGCTGCTGTTTAAAAACCAGACCAGCCGACCCTTGCCTCACTGTTTTACTGTGTTTCTGTCACCCGTAGCTTAAGAGGAAGATTTCTCAAAGTTCAGATTTTCAGCCCATGAACTCCAATGAAGGTAACCACTGTGTTCCTTTTCAAATTCTAGGTAGTTTAGAATCAAGAAAAACTGATTTTGGTTAAATTTTGGGTGTGTAAAATGGTTTTGAAGTTTAAGGAAAAACTTGATTTTCTTAGTGTCAGTGGGCTTTTGGTGTTAAGATCTAATGGTCTACTGAGTTTTGAAACTTTAAACCTCTCCCTATGGAAAGAGGACTCCCAGAGGAGTTCATCGGACCGGGTAGATGTGGAAACCGAATCCAGAAAACCCACTGTTTCAGAATTCATTTTTCATATAGTGTCTGCCCATCACTATCTGCTGTTGCAGGCAGTGAAGGAAGAAAAAAAATATTATTGTTGGATTATGTTGATGCTTGTGATGTTAGTACCCATTGATAAACTAAAAAAAAAAAAATGTACTGACCCTCTTCTCTTATTACTATAGTATAAATACTATTGTATTCACTTCCAGGCCGACCCTATTGGTCGGGTACTGAGTGATTTCACTTCCAGGCCGAAGCTATATTTGTCGGGCACTGAGTGACCTCGAGGCCTTACTCAACATGTCAGATCCGGTCCTATCCAGAAGACAACTGAAAAGTGACCTGAGTATCTAGACCTAACTCAATAAGTCAAATCTGGTCAATGCCCAGAAGACAATATGAGTTTTGACTAAGCACCTTTTTATTTCTATATATTGTAGATTATTTTAATTTAAAAAGAATAGAAACCAAATAGGAGACTCAGTTCCATGTACCTTGGATATTTTTGAAAAAAAACAAGGATGATTTCAAAATACTACTTGTGTGTATGTATTTGATGCTATGTATGTGGCTTAGGATTGATTGTGCATTTGTTTGTTATTTGAATAGAGACTGCGAAACCACACATATACGTGAGGGAACTTAATTTTGCAGAAAATGTAAATAGGTTTTTATTATGAGATGAGTCTTGAGCAATGAGTGGTTTCAGATTTGATGAACCCACTCATGTGCCTAGACATGATGCACTTTGGTAAGAGTATTTATGATGCTTACGAATGCTATGATGTTGATCATATGGAATGTGTAAGACTGCTTCCACATGCCCTTGACTATTGAATCAATATCGGCCATGTGTGTGAGATGGTTTACGTCTACTAGACCATGGGTGTCGACAGTTGCTGACTTGAGAGTGTCAGTATCGACTATGGGAGAGCCTGAGATGTACTTGCAAGGATGTATTTTGACCATGTCGGGACTTAATACAATGGTCTCAGTGTAGTCGGTAGGTGTGACGTTGGATGACAGCAGTATTGGATGGAATGATGAATTATGGGACTGATGATGATATTATACTTATTTGTTATCAAACATGAGATATTATTGCAACTGTTGATTATTGCTAACCTTTTGTTTACTTAACTGCATTGTTATATTTGCTTCACTGGGCTAGTTAGCTCACCCCACTCACCTTTCATGAAATGAACCCGAGGAGGAGAGCCCTCTATTTCAATTTTAGAGTGGATAAGCTGCGGCGGAATTTTGGGATTCCCACTGAGGGGAATACCCTGATCTTTACTTTCTGGTTCTTGGAACCTCTTGCTTTTATAAAGTATCGTGTGTGGTACTTAATTTGTATCAATGTTATGTATTAAGCTGCTACGTTTCTGTAGTTACTCTGATGGTGTTGATTTTGAATGATAATTCAATGTTTGGATTTATGTGTATTGATGTTTGTGTTTGTGTCTCTTGTGAGGGACCTATGGTATATGTTTGAGTCCACATGTTGGGATCATGTGTGACCTTTGAGCCCAACTGTTGATCTGGCCCAGTTAGAATGCTTGAGTGTTGTGTTAGCTCAGTCTTAGCTTAAAAAAAATAAAATCAGTCGCGTTCCGGGCCCACCCTTCGGGTCGGAGCGTGACAGTCCCAAGATGAGAAGAAGGAAGTTGCAAAAAGAAATTAAAGGCAGCAAGTGTTTTCGTTGGTAAGCAAGCAAGAGAAGAAAACATTTGTTTTAGAGGCACTGATCAACAATTAGAAAAAAAAAAAGGAGACAGGCCATGAGCAGCTTGGACAAGATTAGAAGAGGAGAGTGTTGCCATGTACAGCAGTTGCTACAAGGAGGAAGAAAAATTATAGAAAAGAGGTGGGATTGATTGAAAAAGAAAACATGCTGCTGAAGAACAGAGATTCCAAAATAGAAGTGACATTGCCGTGTGGTGAAGGAAAAGAGAGAAAATATAGGGAAGTAATGAAATAGTAGGAGAGTTGGACGGTGGAAAAAAATAAAGTAAGAAGTTTCGGTGCAAGCATTGAATCGGCTAACTTGGAGAAGGTCCCACCTAACTAATTAATTTCACCTCTTCTAAATCTTATAAATTAAGGCCATCGGACACAATGAAATTTGAACCTGGACAGTGAATTTAGGGAGCTTGGAGTTTTGGAGAATTTTAGATTTAAGATTAGTATTTTTATTTTATTTTATTCTTTTGTAATTAGTTTCTTTTATTTAATTCATGTCTTATAATTTAGTTACATTAATAATAGTGCAATCTCTTTGTCTTTAATTCCTTCAATTCATTAGTGTGATTAAATTCAGTTATAAATTAATAATAGTCCATGAGTTTTTTTGTTTTGTTTTTATTTAAATCCAAAATTCCAATGCATTGTAATTCTTAATTCATATTTTATTAATAAAAGAAAGGTGGATTTATTTAGAATTATGGTCGTCTAATTATTTTAATTTATGTATGATGAGAATTCGATTTTATTTTTATTCTTTTCGTAATTTTATGAGTGAAATTATTTTCAGAGATTCGAGGAGAATGGATGAAATATTTAGGATAGGTAAAACTTGATTTTTTCCAATTCAAGGCTCTTTTTAAAGAGTAGATGAAATATTTAGATTTGGAATTATAAGTTGAAATTTTATCTAGACTAAGGCTTGAATTGAATTTTCTTAATATAATAGATTTCATAATTATTATAATAAGAATTTTAATGAATGAAAAATTGGAATGCATGATTAATAATTTAAGTGAGCTCCATATTTATAGGCATTGATTTTATTTTAAAATTATGGAAAATAAAGCCTCCCTAATTATTTGATCCAGTTCAATTGTAAATATGTATATAAGTAATTTAGATGTTATTTTTGTTTTCTTTTGTTATAAATTCAAATTCTTGAAAATTGTGGAACTAGTTTGGTTAATTAATTTAATTGGATCTTAATTTTGTGTTCTAAGTTAGATTAGGATTATTTATATTTTTTAGATTAATTCCACCATCTTAATTGAAATTAGATAATTTTGTGTTAATTTGTAATTTTAGATGTTCCTATTTTTGGACTTCTTTTCTATTTTTAGAATGTTTTTAAATTAAAGTTAGATTTCCTACATTAGAAAAGTAATCCCATGTTTAAGATTTATTTCTATGATTTTTTAAATTTCTTAAAATATATAATTCAATGGTGTATTTTTCACAGATATATCTTCTTAAGTTCCGATGGTTTTGACCTCGCACTCAATCACTATATTATCGAATGGTTCGTGCCCTTATGAGTTATAAATTTAAAATTTGCACGACAAGTTTTTAGCGTCGTTGCTGGGGAACTTAAAAAAAATCACCATTCAATTATTTATTTTTGGAAATAATGTTAATTTTAGAAATATCTATTTTTGGAAACTCTTTAAAATTAGAAGTTTCTATTTTTCTTAGAAAATCTAATTTTAAAAGGTTACCTTTTTTAAAAATTTCTAAAAATAATTAAAAAACAGGAGATTATCTGAATTTGGAATGACTGCTAAATTTAGAAATTTTTTACTTTTGGAGACTTCTTGATTTTGATTAATTTGGTGAATGTTAATTTAAAAAAATTTATGGTCTTAATTTAATTTAGAGTTCTTAATTAGGTTCCAATTAGTTAATTTCTTCCACTAATTATAACATTAGGAAAATTGCATTAGTTTAGGAATCATTCATTTTTTTATGAGATTCAGAATCTTCACTAAAGTTTGTGCTGTTTTATTTTGAAAGAATTTTAATCGCGTGCTCTAAAAATTTCTTGCGGAAGTAAGCGCTACAGGCCAAGGTAAGTACCTAAATCTCTTTTATTTAAATTTTCAATTTTTCATGCATTCATATAGATTTTCTTAGGTTGTCTTGCATTTATTTTGCATATTAAAAATTAAAAAAAAATGTATATTTAATTTGATCATGCATATTAGGGTGCTAGTTTCATGCATTAGCTTAGTTATTTAATTATTGTTTGCATATTTGCTTTGAATATTTCATTGTTAGATTAAGATTGCATTAACAAAAATTTGAAAATCCAAAAATATGAGTGAAAGTGGTTCATACATTGTAAGTTAAATCAATTTAGAACCATTCTCTTTTGGGGTGTGATGTTCAAAATTTTTAAAGTTTAGGTCATCTATTGTGTGGTCCTTGTTTTATTTTTATTTGTTGTTATTCGTCCATCCATCTCCATCCATCTCTATCCATCTCCACCCATCACTTTAAGTTAGTGCTGTGTGGGTCTATGTGTGTGTCGATGTTTAACTAGTTTAGGTTTTCGATTTTTTTTTTTTTTTTGAGGCAGTTTTGTGTTTTGTGTCAATGTAGAGTTCTTGTTGTATGTTTGTGTTTTTGTTTTTCTATGTTTTGCAGGTTTGTATAATAAAGAGAGCTCTCTCAGGTATTTCTCACCTCAAGTTGTTCTATTATGATATTTTCTTTTAATTTGCTGATGAGTAGGTAGATTAGGGAACATTGAGGACAATGTTCAATTTAAGTTTGGGGGTATTTAGGGGTTACACTGTGTCAGTTTAGTGTGTTTCTTTTAGTTCATTTTGGAAAAAAAAAAATCAGTCTTGTGTTTATCTTTGAAAAAAAAAATTCAATAGATTTGAAAAATCTGAAAAAAATTTGATTTTAGCATTAATATATGGATGAAAATTTTATATCATATTTTTTCAATTGAATTTTATGAAATTTATGCTTGGAAAATATTTTCACAGCCATATTAATATTAGCCGGAAAATGAAAAATATTCATGAGTTAAGTGATCACTGGAAGAATACCAGTGGAAACTTGTGACCTAGTGAGCTTTTGAGCCATTCGATTTCATGAGGGTTATAAGTAATTCTTTATTTTCTTTGATGTGCGCATTATTTTTGTTGAAGATCTCATTATTCCTTGTTTTGGTCAAATTACTAAGAACAACATTAAAATTGAATTAGTACATCTGAATTTTTCTGAATTTATTTTGAAACAATTAAATATTCATATGAAGCTTAGGAAGTGATTTAGGCCATTATTTTGGATCGTTTGAGCTTTTGAAGCCTACCTATTTTTGGTTATATGTTATCTTGATAGTTCTCATTTTGAGCCTTGAATAAAAATATAGCATGTTTTGTTGTTAGCCATGTTATCCATACCCAACTCCAGTTGTGGAGTTTGAGCCTATAGTGAAAAATCTGTGACCTAGTCTAGGGCCCAGAAAAGGTTAGAGATGATTGTTATTGGGTTTGTACTTTGAGAAAAATATGACATTTGAAAAAAAAACATCAATAAAAAAATGATGAAAAAAAAAGAGAAAAAAAAGGGGAAAAATGAACATCTAGACATTATAAGAAGGATGTGAAAAAAAAAATTAGAAAAAAAAATGCTTTGAAAGTGTTAAGAAATGAAAAAAATAGAAAAATCAATATCCCATCTTTAATTTTGAAGACCTCTAACTTTTTTGTTCAAAGTATTAATTTTAGAGTCTTTTCATCCTTCTTTGATATGATCCGATCCTAAGCCATGTTTCGTCCTATATAGGAAGTCCTATTGATCTTCAGTTAATATGGTATTTAAGTGGAGAATAGATGAAGAAAAATTATGGTGTTTGATTCAACGTTCTCAGGAAAATGACATCCGTTCATGAGATTTGTGTTTCTTTGTTGTTATACGTTCTTTGATGATAAATATGTGAGATTTGTATTTGATAAATTATTCTGCTCACATAAACTTTTGAGAGAATTTACTCCAATCTCTGAGCAAAAATGTTTCTGAGTGATATATCTTTTGAGATTTAGAGCCGAAGCACATTTTCAGCTGGTGGTTGCAAAACTTGTGCGTATTTTGAAAAATAAAGCTATGTTAATATTTGGCTATCACACACGACACTCCGCGTATTAATTTTGTAAAATAATTTTGGAGTTGTATGATATTTAAATTTTTATTTAGATATTTTTACTGAAATATGAAAAATTTGATGTTTGTTGGTATCATCACTGGAAGCTCTCACGAGACTATAACTCATCCATTAGTGGTGAGCTAGGGGTTTAAAGGCTTGTTGCATATGCTAAATGCAATCGAGAGTGCCAGTGAAAGTGGTGTAGTTTAGGATTTTATTTTTATTTTAGTTTTTATTTTAGTTTTTAAGTTGGGGGGTATTTGATAAGTACTGAAAAATGATAATTTTACTCTTTAATATTTGATTAGTTAGTTCTTAAATTTTGTTTATTTTATATTATTACTGTAATATATTATATATTCTAAAATTATATTTGTTACTATATTATATTAATTAATTTTATCTAATTAAGTGTATTTTTATGTCTTGTCAGGTTGATGAATTGTTGTGCATACATTGAGTCCCATTCAAAGTCTAATTGACGACAACTCAGTGTGGGAAGAGGACTTGGACACCAAGATGAGATAATTGGCACAAATAGAGAATAATAGAACGAAGTAGCAGCCAGAAGCAGAGTTCTGGAACTTGTTGCAAACAACTCTGCAAATCCACAGTTGTTTGAATATGAAAAGAAAAGATGTGAGAGCAGATCTGATTGAGCATGAAGGCTTCACCATCAGTGGTAGTTGGAGGATTGTCCCAAGATGAAAGGAAGAAAGTTGCAAAAAGAAATTAAAGGCAGCATGTGTTTTCGTTGGTAAGCAAGCAAGAGAAGAAAACACCTGTTTTAGAGGCACTGATCAGCAATTAGAAAACAAAGAAAAAGGAGGCAGGCCATGAGCAACATAGACAAGATTAGAAGAGGAGAGTGTTTCTGTGTACAGCAACTGCTGCAAGGTGGAAGAAAAATTATAGAAAGGAGGTGAGAAAATATGTTGTTGAAGAACAGAGATTCCAAAATAAAAGTGACATTGCCGTGTGGTAAAGGAAAAGAGAGAAAATATAGGGAAGTAATGAAATAGTAGGAGAGTTGCACGGTGGAAAAAAATAAAGTAAGAAGTTGCCGTGCAAGCATTGAATCGGCTAACTTGGAGAAGGTCCCACCTAGCTTACTAATTTCACCTCTTCTAAATCTTATTAATAGAGGCCATCAGACGCAATGAAATTTGAACTTGGACGGTGAATTTAGGGAGCTTGGAGAATTTTAGATTTTACGGTTAGTATTTTTATTTTATTTTATTCTTTTGTAATTAGTTTCTTTTATTTTAATTCATGTCTTGTAATTTAGTTACATTAATAATAGTACCATTTCTTTGTCTTTAATTTCTTCAATTCATTAGTGTGATTAAATTCAGTTATAAATTAATAATAGTCCAAGAGTCTTTTTGTTTTGTTTTTGTTAAATCCAAAATTCCAATGCATTGTAATTCTTAATTCATATTTTATTAATAAAAGAAAGGTGAATTTATTTAGAATTATGATTGAAATTATTTTAAGAGATTCGGAGAGAGTGGATGAAATATTTAGGATAGGTAAAACTTGATTTTTTCGATTCAAGACTCTTTTTAAAGAGTGGATGAAATATTTGGATTTGGAATTATAAGTTGAAATTTTATCTATACTAAGGATTGAATTGAATTTTCTTAATATAATGGATTTCATAATTATTATAATAAGAGTTTTAATTAATGAAAAATTGGAATGCATGATTAATAATTTAAGTGAGCTCCATATTCTAGTCCTTGATTTTATTTTTCAAATATGGAAAATAAAGCCTCCCTAATTCTTTGGTCCAGTTCCATTGTAAATATGTATATAGGTAATTTAGATGTTATTTTTGTTTTCTTTTGTTTATAAATTCAAATTCTTGAAAATTGTGGAACTAGTTTCGTTAATTAATTTAATTGCATCTTAATTTTGTGTTCTAAGTTAGATTAAGATTATTATTATTTTTAGATTAAGTCCACCATCTTAATTGAAATTAGATGAATTTTGTGTTTTCCATGAAAATTAGATCTCTTGAATGGTTAATTTCTAATTTTAGATGTTCCTATTTTTGGACTTCTTTTCTATTTTTAGAATGTTTTTAAATTAAAATTAGATTTCCTAGATTAGAAAATTAATCCCATGTTTAAGATTTATTTCTATGATTTTTTAAATTTCTTAAAATATATAATTCAAAGGTGTATTTTTCAAGGATATATCTTCCTAAGTTCCAATGGGTTCAACCTCGCACTTAATCGCTATATTATCTAATGGTTCGTGCGCTTGCTAGTTATAAATTTAAAATTTGCACAACAAGTTTTTAGCACCATTGCCGGAGAACTTAAAAAAAATTGCCATTGAATTATTTATTTTTGGAAATAATGTTAATTTTAGAAATATCTATTTTTGGAAACTCTTTAAAATTAGAAGTTTCTATTTTTCTTAAAAACTCTAATTTTAGAAGGTTAACTTATTTTGAAGTTTCTAAAAATAATTAAAAATCATATAATCTCTTATTTTCAATTATGCCTATGTGTGTCTAATTTTGACAACTACTGAAGAGTTGTGATTTAAGAATTCAAAATGAATTTATTATTCTATATAAAATTATAAATTTATGTTGTTTACTATTCTGTGAAAATGTTGACCCCTCAAGCGGGTAATCATAAACTAACCACATCGGACACATAGTAGTAATTTATGTCTAATTTAGAGTTCTATAAGTGGTTAAATTTAGATATAATTAACAGGATAATACCAACTCTCCTGTTCCTGTCAGTGTAGGGTCCCATCCAGTCATTCAGCTACCACTTCTGGATGCTGCACCCATTTCGAAACCCAAGAAAAATAGCAATTCAGCAGAGCCATTTAAAGTTCCCATATAGCAATAGGCTGGTTTAGCTGAGATCGCCACGTGTAGAGTCTATTGAAGAGGAGTATATCTACGTTGCTATAGTAGGGATGCCTAGGGACGTGAGCGCCTTTCATCTGTCCCAAGCAACTGTCCCAAGCAACTGTTTACCTACTTCTGGAGAAGGTAACCCATCCGTGCCAAAAGGTAAAGCTACGCCTCAATGGAGTGCCCTGTTCAATAGACTGAAAGAAACTTCCCTCACTCTTGACGATGTCGCTCCCAGTTCTGATATCCCGCATCTTGCTGATTTCTCTCGGAGTGAGCTAGCGATCGGGGAAGGTGGCTTGGAAATCTATCCTTGTTGGAAAAAAAACCCCGGTACCCACTTGCTAATGCCGGCCTCTTAAAGTAGTGGAAGTCGCCGCAAGGCCTAGAGATCCAGACTTAGACGATGGCTTCTTCTCCTTCAATTTCTCCATCGAAGAACTCTCAAAGGCTGTAATACTCCGCCTTTTTTCACTCGTCGAAAATCAGAGGATATATATATATATATTTTTTTTTTTTTTTTGTTTTTTAACAATAAAGAGTGAGAGAGAACGGAAAAACGTCACGACGCGAGCTAAATTTGAGTTTCTAAAACTCGAGACTTAATTGACCACCTTTATGTCTGCATGGACTATGACCACTAAAACATTTCACACGCTTAACATAATAATTGCGGAATAAACATATAGATAAGATTCCATCTATATACATGACATTAATAAGCAAGGAAACCAATCACCATAAAATTAATTGAATGTAAATCTCATCAAACCATAACAAAATATTACTAAGTTATTACAATCCAAAATATCAGTTATCTCAATCAATCCTTTTAAAATCAAGTTAAGTAATATAAGAATGAATTTGCTCAAGCTCCTAAGCTTCACTCCCATCGTGCCCCATGTCCTTGTCATTTCCTGTTCCATCATCTATAAGGTAGAAGTAGGGCATTAGTCAACGCGTCCATTAAGAATTTCCAATAGGGTTATGTACACATAGGATCATTATAAAAATCAAGATAAGTACATTATATCAAAACTGTAAAACATCTCATAGTACTAAAAACAACGCATGATACTCATATCAAAATCATGTTAATGTATGTGTCATGTCATGGGTGTCATATGCTAATGATCTCTCACCCAACTTCCATATGCAATCACAATACAAATCATATCAATAGTTTCCTTTATAAATAAAACCATATCAAGGTGTTCCCTTGGCCATTTAGGTCCGTAGTGTTTTGTGATAGCACCACCAGGTCACTGTTATACCTCTCCACATATGTTAATCGGAATTATCGATGGAGTGTGGACTCCTCCCTCTGCGCAGGGTTTCGAGACTGTTTACCCAAGAGCTCTTTGGCCCAGACTACGCCGTACCCATCTAGCAATCCCGGACAAGGCCAACATATCAATAGTTCACATAGCTTCATACAAGCTAGTCTCCCCAAGTCATGTCCGGATAGCTCATAACTTGGCTTGCTATCCTATATACTCCCTCCCATGCGATGCATGAGGTCATGAATGCAATAATGCCATTTCATTTCAAATACATAACATTATTGAAATTCTGTTCATAAACCATAACAATATGTTAAGTAAATCATCATATTTAAGATAAACCAGTAACATATATATAATCCACAATGTCTCAATAAGGTAGAAATCCTACAAAAGTCCAGTATATTATCCTTGCTGTTTTTGTGAGGATCACGTTCAACGATCATGTCGAAAACGAATCCCAAACCCTTTTGCGAAAACTCTTTACTTTAATGAATTCAATCACATACATATGCCAATTTGATTATCCATTTAATTTCCATCATCTCTTTCATCCTTCCAGATAAATTGAAGATTCTAGAATATAATTAAAAATTAAACTTTTCAATTCAGTCGATTGAATTCAGCCCAATAACTATGCTCTGCTTTACCGGCAGATGTTCAGTCGACTGAATACAATATTCAGTCGACTGAAACCCAACTCAGTATTGTTTATACTTGACCCGTAACCTTTCAGTTGACTGAATCATGGATTCAGTCGGCTGACTTCAGGTCAAACCCTTTTGTGTTCTCGGTCAACGTCCTTTCAGTCGACTGAATCACAGATTTAGTCGGCTGACTCTGGATCAGATTATTTGTGTCTTCGGCTAGTTCACATTCAGTCGACTGAATCAAAGATTCAGTTTACTGAATTATCAACCAACCCGTTTACGTGTTCGATAAACATACTTTTAGTTGACTGAATCATAGATTCAATCGGCTGAAACTCACCAGATCCCTTTCTTATTTGATACGTCTATGTTCAGTCACTTGAATCCAAGATTCAGTCGGCTGAAATACTAATAAACCTTATATATTTTAATCCAATCCATGTTCAGTCCACTGAATCATAAGATTCAGTCGGTTGAAACTCCCAGAAACTCTTTTCTATTTCGACCAACACCAGTTCAGTCGACTGAATCCCAGATTCAGTCGGTTGAAACTTCCAGAAAGCCTTTGCTGGCTTCGCAAGCACCAGTTCAGTCGACTGACTGTTTGTCAGTCTTCTCTGTTTGCTTATTTTGTGAATCATTTCTTTATGAAATCCACTCCTTATCATTTTTTAAATATAGATAGCATCATTCATACATCTCCTAGTGAATTTACTCGACCTACTAGTCAAAGCTAGTAACTCTTCCATAACTATTCAATCTTTGTGTTATAACATGGATTCGAATATCACCTTTCTTTTGTTTCAAATCGATACTAGTCATTAAATGTTCCACTCTATGGCTTTAATACATTTTGGCTGGCCTTTTCAACCAAATATGGAACCCATAGGTTCGGCCACATCATGACCATAACTATGGTTTCCCCTTAATCTTAATCTATATAATTAAACATATACATACCTTTTTTCCCCGTCTCCTTCGTTTCTTTTTAATATGTATTCCTTCCTTAATCCTTCTTTCATTTGTTCTTCATTGATCCTCTAAGTCCCAGAGGTGTAGGTGGAGAGAGAGAGAGAAAGAAGTGGAGAGAAATCTCTTTGTTCCAAAAGAGAGTGATTGGCCAAGGGGTGGGGTGTGCCCCTTGGTTGGTATCTCTTCGTAACAGCCCAAGTCCTTCCATCTTCCCTCATTTATGTTTTGTCTAATCAAGGTGTCCCTTGGCTTAACCAAGGAGACCATTGGCTAAAACCAATACATCCCTTTGACTTCCATCGAGTTTACCTTAAGATGGAAACTCTCCATCTTCCCACTCAACTCAACTCATAGTTTAACTCAATTACTTGTTTCCATTTGAACTCACTCATGGTTGACCAAGTCAACCATGACTTAGCCGACCATGCATGTACATGACACGTGGGTCCCATCTTAGCCATATCATTTGATGATGTGGCACCTTGCCTAGTTGGCTTCCATGCATGACACATGGCAATGCCACCTCACATGCGTGCCACCTCACTTGATGAGGTGGATTTATGCATTGGATTTTAATTAGGTAGCTGACCCAATTAATTTTAACCTTACCCATTTACTTTAAAATCAGTTCATCTATGACCCATTGAGTCCCAATTGGATAATTGATCCATTTAATTAGACCTTACCCAATTAATTTAAAATCAAACTTACCTATCTAAGGTCCATTTCAACCATTTAAATCTCAAATTCCATTAATTCACAATTGAAACTGGCCAATCCAATATATTTATAAGTGATGAAAGTCTGGGGTGTTACAAAGGGTTCTAAAAAATGGGCCTTTATTGCTGAAGAGGTGGACTGCAAATACCCCGCTTGACAATGATCATTCGGATACCGTTCCCATTTGGGCAAAACTACCAAATCTGAATGTTGTCTTCAGGACAACTAAGAACCTGAGCAAGGTTGCCAGTCTGATGGGAAAACCTCTTTTCATGGACTCAGCAACTGCCAAGGGGTCTAAATTAGCTATGGCTAGTGTTTATGTAGAAATTTATACTAAGGCACGACTACCTAATGCAATCTTCCTCAGAACACCAGATGGTACAATAACTCAAAGCGTCCACTATGATTGGAAACCCAAGATTTGTAGCAATTGCTGATCCTTCCTCCACTCCATGGAAAATTGCCCTAAGAAGCCTCCCAAGCCCCAAAAGATCTGGGCCCCCAAAAAATGCAATGTTGCCATTGCTTCTGGCTGCAGAAGTATGACAACGGGAGTTGGCGAGCAGGTTGAGATCGTCGCCAAAGAAGCGGTTGTGGCCAACGCTGGGGATGTCGCCAGTCTTGCTTCAAATAAGAAAAACTGTGTCCCTGAAATAAGAGAATCCTCCAAGCCAGAGAAAGCTAAAATAAGCCCTGAACCTACTTCATTATCAAATAAATTCCAAGCTTTGTATTATCTCCATGATGACAGTGACATGTGTGCTCTTGGGGAAAATGGGATCTACCAGAATGATCTTGGTATTATGACACCAACAGAGATTCTTACTCCTGGGCTAAAGAGATGGACGCTACAGTGAAGGATCAAAGCATAGTGCCGAAGGGCACAAATTCTGTTCCATGATCATTTTATCCTGGAATGTACAGGGGCTGAATCGTCGCCAGATGAAACTCGACTTTAAAGATATGTTCTCCTCCTCTCTTTGCAACATATTTTGTATCTTAGAAAGTAAAATTAATTCGTGTATTTTTCTTCTATTGTTAACAATATCACTCATAGAAACTCGCAGAGTTACTCTAACCTCTCCTTCGGTAACTCTGCCAGGATCTGGGTGTTTTGGAAAAATGCTCTTGTTGTGGACATCCTCCAAACTACTAATCCGGTTATTTTTTGTATAGTGTCCTATCCTGGTTTTCCTGTTTTATTCCTTGGCAGCATTTATGGGTTAAATTGCCCCTACTCCAGGCAGATCTCTGATCTGATATTGAAGCTTTCACTTCTAACTGCAATGGTGCCTGTATCATTTTGGGGGATTTTAATTGTATTAGTGCTGATGAAAAAAGTGGTGGTCCCCCTCCAAACAGAAGATCTATTGAACAATTTAATGATTGTATTGAGCATTCTAGATTGGTCGACTTCTCTATTGCAGGACATCAATTCTCTTGGTCTAATTGTTCTTTTAGTCTGAAGAAGGTGGAGACCAAGCTTGATCGAATTCTGGTCAACCAATTGTTTCTCAACAACTTCACTCAAGCTCATAGCAACTATTTTGATCCTGCTTTATCCGATCATAGAGGGATCTCCTTATGCCTCCAACAGAACAAGGGTAAATCAACAACCCTTACAAATTTATTAATGCTTGGTGTGGCAACAAAGACTTTCAGAAAATAGTTAAGGACAGCTGGGACACGCCAGTGGTTGGCACCCCTATGTTCAAGCTTGTCACAAAGTTAAAGAGATTCAAACGTGCTTTTATAAAATGGCACAAATCCTCTCCTTCCATTAGCAATCGTATTGCCTCTGCTAGATTGCATTTGGATGAAGCTCAACTTTCCTTTGACTCGTGCCAGTCGTATTCCAATTATTCTCAACTTTTGTCTGCAAAAGGGAACCTCGAACAACAGTTGGACTTTGAAGCTAGCCTCATTCAACAAAAATCCAGAATGACCAGATTCAACCTCAAAGACATGGGAAGAAAGTTCTTTTATAATTTTGTTAAGGTTCATCAGCATCGAACAATATCAGATCTATTCTCTTACCTAATGGTACTATTTGCAGCGATCCAGCGACTATTAATCTATGTTTTGTGCAATATTTTGCTGATCCGTACGGTAGCAACTACCCCGTCTCATATTGGAAATCTACTCATCTGGACAAGTTAATCATGTTCAACATCAACTCTAGGCTAGTTGATCTTCAGGCAAGCTCTATTTCATTACCGATGGTCTCTAGTGAAATTCGTTCGGTGGTTTTCAAAACCAACCCTTCCAAATACCTTGGGCCTGATGGATTTATGGTAAGTTCTACGAAGAATGTTGGGATACGATCCGAGACAATGTCATTGCTGCAATCACTGACTGCTTAGGAGCCTCGAAGTTATTAAATCAGATCAAATGCTCTCAAATTACCTTAATCCCAAAGAGCACTTGTGCTAATAGCCCGGAACACTATAGGCTCATTGCCCTTTCTAATGAGATCTACAAGGTTCTCTCTCGAATCCTTGTGGAGAGGTTGAAGCCTATTATGACTTCTCTAATCAGTACTCATCAAAGTGCCTTCATTCCTGGACGGGGTATTGCTTCTAACGTTATGCTCTGCCATGATCTTATAAGATGAATCCATTTGGACAGTGGCCCTCCTTGTATGTGCGCCAAAATCGACTTCAAGAAAGCATTCGATAGTGTCAACTGGTCCTGCATTTTCTCAATTTTAAATCAAATAAACTTTGGAGACAAATGGATAGTATAGCGATTAAGTGCGAGGTCGAACCCATCGGAACTTAGGAAAATATATCCATGGAAATATAGCATTGAATCACGTATTTTAAGAACTTTAAGAAATATGGAGAAAAATCATAAATATGGAATAGATTATCTAATCTTTGAGTTTTAATCTTAATTTGGAAACATTCTAGATTTAAACATATAATCTAATAATTTAACTAATTTTAATTAAGATGGTGGATTTAATCTAAAAATATAAACAATCTTAATCTAATTTAGAACACAAAACTAAGATGCAATTAAATTATTTCCAACCTAGTTCCACAATTTTCAAGAATTTGTATTTATAAACAAAAGAAAACATAAATAACATCTAAATTACCTATATACATATTTACAATGGAACTGGATCAAAGAATCAAGGAGGCATTATCATCCAAATTTTAATAATAAAATAACGGCCTAGAACATGGAGCTCACGTAAAATTTCAATCTTATTCAAGTCTTTCATCAAATTAGTTCCCTAATTAATCTGAACCTTAGATCTAGATTAATCATGCAATTCTCCGATCTAAATATTTCATGTCCCAAAGAACCTTAGACCTAGAATAGTAATGTTAATCAACGATCTAACTATTTCATATGTCCAAATTAACTATCAAGGGAGGAGTCAAGAACTAAAATGATTCAAACCATCATAATAAAAATCAAAATTTGGAAAACCATAATTCTAATAATCTCACCTTCTTTTATTAATTAAAACATAGAATTAAAAATTACAAATGAATGAAATTTTGGAACAAAGACATAAGAAAAATACAATGGAAATCAAAATCCACCAACCTTAGAACCCAATGTGGATTGAAAATTCTACAGTCTTTCTCCTCCTCTTCTTCCTCTCCTCTCCTTTTCTTCAATGCCCAAGTTCAGTTTTCTCAATGGGAGAGGGCTAGTATTTATAGATGAAAGGAGGTGGAATTAATGGATTGGATTCAAAGATTTAAATAAAGCAAGGGACACATGGAGGGCGGATTTGATTTGTGCTAAATATGGAATGACTTAAAAGAGGCAAGGAGCTAAATTTGTATAAGGAAAGTGGGTGTAGAATCTCGTTTTTTACACATATACCATCTTACAGCTCAGTTTTTACCCTTTTAACTTCCGAATCAGGAAAAGTTGTAAACTACAAAGTTGTGGCCCTTAAAGTCTTATTTCCAACGCAAAAAGAATCAAAGCAATCAGATATCGTAGTGGAAAGTTATGACCAAAATACTGAACATGTGTCAAACCTTCCTTATTTTTCTTCCTTTCTTATTTTCTTTCTTTTTTCTTAATCCACTTGCCAAATTCGAAAATCCTCTTATATTGACTTCTAAATTTCGAATTTCCTCTTGAGATAATGAAAATAGTATTCACATATGTGGATTTCTTCACGGGCTTTTCTTAATGGGCTCAATAATTGGGCTTGAGGTCCAAAATAACTCATAATGGGCCCAAGCTTTATATTTAAGCATTTTTTCTGTCATCCTCACTATTAAACCTGCAAAATATAAAATTATACTAATTAGATAAAATTAAATAAAATGAGATACTAACAATTATAAATTTAGGAATAAAATATGTAATTATTTTGCACTCATCAATCTTATAAGATGAATCCATTTGGACAGCGGCCCTCCTCGTATGTGCGTCAAAATTGACTTCAAGAAAGCATTCGATAGTGTCAACTGGTCCTGCATTTTCTCAATTTTAAATCAAATAAACTTTGGAGACAAATGGATTGAGTGGATCAAATGTTGTATTGGAACTCCATCTTTCTCTGTTACTTTGAATGGGTCTCCTCACGGGTTTTTAAAAGCTCTAAAGGTTTGTGGCAAGGTGATCCCTTATCTCCCTTCCTTTTCTGTCTGGTTATGGGAGCCTTCTCTTGTGCCATCTGCAGGGCCATTCAAAACAAGGAGATTTTATGTCCTTTTCAGAAATGGGGAATTACTGTTTCTCATCTTTTTTTGCCGATGATTTGATGGTCTTCTGTAGTGCTGACACTAGTTCTGCAAATGCTTTATCTGGCTTGCTTGGAAATGTAGGCTTTTTAGTTGGGTTGGGGCTACGCTATCCTTTGCTGGTAGGGTGGAACTTCTGAGGTCTACAATCAATCACTATCACATTTATTGGGCTAGTGTTTCCTTCTTCCGAAAGCTTGTTTGGATGCTATTGAAAAATTGATGAGGACCTTCCTTTGGGGCACAAAGCAGAATAGGCGCATTCATACTATTAGCTGGGATAAAATTTGCACCCCGAGGAAAAAGGAGGTCTCGGATTAAGGCGCCTATCCATTATCAATGATGCTTGCTTGATGGTTCATGTTTGGAATATTTCCAACAATGAAAATGACTTGTTGGTAAAATGGGTCCATGCCAAATACCTGAAAAATAGAGACATTTGTAGTGTTGTCCTGCGTTCTAATCCCTCTTGGGCATGGTGTTCTATTATTTCTCTCCAGAACAAGGTTGAAAGCCAGGCTTCTCTTCAGTCGGAAATGAGATTCACACCAAGTTTTGGAAGGACCCATGGATTAAGCCTAGTTTCATCCTTCTCGATCACTTTGGTCAGCGCGCTTGTTATGATTTGGGTCTTGCGAGCAATATCTTTGTTGAGTAGTTCATCTCGGGTTTCCAAAGGGATCTTCCTCATGTCTACTCCAATAGGCTCTTAAACGTCTGGGGTTTGGTGAAGGGCCACCCCCGCCAATCGTGCCCATTATGATAAGCTTCTTTGGGCTGGTAACGAGTTTGGTGTTCTATCTGTTTCAACTGCTATCAACTCCTTCTTCAACCACCTGCCTGACTATTGCTATGTTGACTATTTGTGGTTCCCTGGTTGTATCAAGCATCAGTCCACTTACCTTTGGATCTACCTTAATTCCGGGCTTAAGACTAAGGATATGCTCATTAGGTTCGGCATACCTGTTGACCCTATTTGCCCTATCTCTTCTCCTGAAGCTAGCAATCACCTTCTACATTGCAACACTGTCTACTCTATCTAGGATCTCTTGAAGCGAAAATTAAGCTACATTAGTGCTTCTTCGGACATCATGGGTGGCTAGTTCTAGAGTTGGTCGTTTGGAGAGGTTAACTGCCCTTTTGTTGGTTCCAGCCATTATTTGGCATGCCTAAAAGGAGAGAAACCGTAAGATCTTCTCAAATAATTTGCGGTCTGTTGAGATCATTAGCATGAGCATCCTCCATGATATTAGGAGTCAAGTTCTTTCCTTACTTTCTAATAGCGACTTGCTATTGGTGAGTAGTGATTTTTCTACTAAGATGGACCTGCCTCCGCCCTCTTCTCCTATCTTGCCCTTAACTGTTCCTCCGGTTAGTACTACTGTTGCTCCAATATTTGATAACACTGTTAAATTATTGCTGAATGGGAGCCCATTCCTGGTTGTCTAATGATTTGGGGCATAATAACTGCTGTACCGGGTTTATTTTGTGTCCCTTGCCTAGTCCAGCTTCAAGCAAGCTTTTGCTTGGCTACTGTCAATCTGCTCTTTACTATGCTGACTCTGTCGGTTTGGATCTAGATCATTTGCAATGCATCAATAATGAGTTATTCTTCCTCTTGGAAAACCCTTCCACTGTTGCCTGGGATTGTGCATTGATACTTTTGCCATTATGCATCACTTGAATAGGAGACAAATTGTCCTTTCTTTGGCTTCTAAAGCTAGATCTGAGTTTATCTTGGGCTTATGCAATGATCACCTGATTTTGATTAGTTTCAAGCGTGCCACTTTTGAACAGTTCTTATGGAATTTCTAATCTCTTAAGGCTGCTCCTTTATATATCTTTTGGGCAGGCTTAGCCCTCTCTCTTTTTGTATCTTTGGGAGTTTCTCCCCCCCTTTGAATGAATACTTACCCTACATTAAAAAAATAAAATTGATTTCAAAATTGATTTTAAAAAAAACTAATCCTAATCTTGTTATTTGTTTTCAAACATTTGAATTCAAATGATTACTACGTCAAAATGGGGTAAAGACAATACACACTGATTTTTTTTTCCGATGGTTCGATCAAGCATGTCTATTCCATCATGGACTCAAATGACCAATGCCAACACAAATAAAAAATGGCGCATATGGTACTCTCACATACACACCATGAAATCTCAGACATGACGTGGCGCATATGGTATTCTCAACATACCAACGCAGTCATGTTCTCACCTGACACATATGGTACTCTCACGTATATCCATTTGGTCCACTCTTATCAACACTCACAACGCAGCACACATGGTACTCTTATATGTACCTACGCAGTTGCGCTAATGACGCGGTGCAGATGGTACTCTCACGTGTGCCAACACAACCATTAACATGATGTGACGCATATGGTACTCTCACATATTCCAACACCGTCATATTACACCCATGCTCATGTCCCTACATGCATACAAAGTGCAATCATACCGACATGGCTTGTATAACATGAGTATCGTATGGGCATTCAATAATCCTCACTATTACATTTTCATATAAATAAACACATCCACATCCACTATGCGTGCATTACACCAAGGTTATAACATTGCTTGGAATTTGGATGGACGGTCAAGCCATCCCTTTGGGCACAATCAAAACTCATGTTTCGCGTAACGGTTAAATTCCTACAGACTTCATTTATTTTAGTGAGCAAGACCCATGTTCGAGTTAGGCTATTCTCTGTTCATCCATCAATCACTCTTCATACACATTATTTAGCACATTTACTTATGTCAAACATATCATACTCATACAATGAGCATATCGAATGAAATTAACTTGCACTAATTAAAGATAAACTATAGCTTTCATATTTATACAATGAGTATATCAAATGGAATTAACATGTAGTAATTAGAGATAAATCACAACACAAACTCACATTCATCACTTCATACATATAATTTCACCATTCACATATATGACATTATAAAAACTTTATTCGTACTTTCAATAAGCATATTGATAAGAAACCAAAATGAATTAATTAAAGACATAGGTTAATGTGTGTTTGAAACGCTCACCTCTAAGTGCTTTGAAAACTGTTTAAATAAAGAGCCCTCTTGTTTTGAAGGGGCGAGCTGATGCAGCGGGTCAAGATCGGATTTGGTATGGATGGGTGGTCCGGCTAAAATAATGAAGAATGGGTATTAAATTGGGTTTAATAAATGGGGTCTAAAGTGTTTAATGGAAATAATGGGTCCAAAGGCTGGTGGGTTAAAGGTGTTGGATTGGTTAATGGGACAAAGGGTCCCAACGAGCTTGGGAATTGAGGGACTTTGGCTGAGAATTGGGTTGGTGAGGACTTAATCAAGGTGGTCAATGAAAGGGCTTGATAATAAAGGCACATGGGATTAATGGTGGAACAAATAAAGAGGACCAAGGCATTGGAGGAGTCTCGATTGTTCGTTGTTACAAGAGGTGAAACCTGGTCGTGAAAAGATGGGTTAGAAGCAGGGCTCTGGAGAGGGTCTGTGATGGTGGATTGAACTGTTCTTCGGCTGAGAAGCAGAGGCATGGAAAGTGGAGAGAAGATGTGTGATGGAAGAAAATGAGATGGAGTGAAAATAGAAGGGAAACGAACCTGGCTGCAAAGGATAATGGAGAATAGAGCCTGGGTTGAGGCAACAGACAGAGGGCTTGTCCGTTTGAGGGGCAGCAGTGACATGGACGGCCAATGGACAATCTCTGGGTGTTTGCTGTCCTGAAGAAAGTCCGTCTCTTGCTTGTAGGCAGAGGGGACAATGGAACTTCGGGGTGTGTTTCGAACGTCGTCAAAGCAAGAACCCACAAAGGAAAATAAGAACTCCGTCGAATGCCAGCGTCGGAGAAGAACGCCCGAATCCACGAGCAAGAACCGGAATCCACCGGGGAAGAAGATAACAGGGTAAAACCCAAATCAAATATTCATTATCAAAATCTGTATTTTACATTCTCTAATTGGGGTTTTATAGAAAACCCAAAAACCAAAATAGCAACAAAATAAAAACAAAAATACATTAAGAAAAGAAACTAAAATAAATTAAGAAAAAGAATAAAAAGAAAGAAATAAACGAAAATAAAGAAACAAATCAAAATAGAAATTGTTTTGATCGGCCTTCTAAATCTCAAGCTCTTCGGTGGTTTTGCTGTCTCAGATCCTGTACTACATCAGTCTCCCCTGATTGAAAAGAACTCGTCCTCGAGTTCGTATCCAATGTGAGAACCTTCTATATTTGATGATTCTTTTCTTCTACCTTAAGGTTCGTTCATGTCAAATAGCACTTCACATATCTTTGGTAGAATGACGTGAGTAGAGGTCGTTTGTTGTAGGAAGTCTTTAAAGAGAAGTGGCTTGACATCATATTGGAACAAATAAGGGTCACTCTCGATGAGGTTCATATTCTTTGACGCCTGTAATAAATGTGGTGCTAGCGGTGCCTGTGACAACAATGGTGGATCAATACTCACCGATTGCATCGACTGAGACACTAACAATACAACTGATTTGACTCTCCAACATTGGCATTGGCAGTGGTGTTTGTACATGTTGCAATTGTGGAGAGGACGTTGTCTTTCAGAGAACTGGCATGAATTTCGATGTAGGTGGCACAACTTTCGATACTGTCTTTGAAAGAACTGGCGCGCATTGTGAAGGTGTCTCTGTAGGAACTAGAATGCACTCCGATGTTGCTCCAGTGGAATAGGTGCGGGGTCCGAGAATGTCTCCTGTTCGAGAGATGCTACGATTTCGCTTGTTTCTTTAGACTTTTGTTTATCAGTAATAGAAAGGAAACGAGCGCGTAACAATCTTTTCAACTGTCATCATCTTCGCTCGAATCATAGAAAGCCATAATTTTTTTTATTCAAAATGTCGAGGAAAGTCTCACCCGATGAGAATCAGTGAGATCTGGCTTTGAAACCAATTGATGCAGCCTACCTCACACGTTCACAATGAAGAAGGGCAAACCTTAGTTTGGGAACGCGCGATTAACCTCGCTCTGATACCAATTGATGCAGCGGGTAGGATCGGGTGATGGGGTATGATGGGTTCTAATCCGATTCTATGGAGATAATGGAATTAAATGAAATAATTTAATGGGTTAATGAATAATTAAATGGGAAAATAATGAATAAAAAAAATTGAGAACCATGGATGGTGGAATTAATGGGATAAGTAATTGGATATGGAATTTAATGTGTTGGGTCAATCGATCAATTTTAGGTTAAATGTCAAATGGGTAAAAGGAGTTAAAGGTTTCCATTTTTAATGTGGTAGAACATCGTGATTGACCCTAGAGGGGAGGTGAATAGGTCAATTGCATTTTTAATGGTGTTTACAAATTTCTTAATTATTTGAAGTGCAGTAGATTGTTTAATCAAGAGATTTATTTAGCGTGACAATTTCATTGGTCAATCACATTAAGATAATGACCCGTTGCATAAAGTTTGATTATCGATGATTTTGCACAATGTGTAAAGTAAGACAATCAATATGCAAAGCGATGTGTGTTAAGAAGAGTATTTAAAAACTTAATACAAACACACATAGATAAAACACCATAAGACCATTTTAAAGTGGTTCGGTTAGCCAACCTACATCTACTGTTAGGACTCGCTCAACCTTGAGCTATACCCAAAATCCACTAAGTGGAGACTTACACTCTCACAATTAGAGTAGGAATTCCACGTCACTCAATCGGCTGGGAATTTCACCGATGTTGTGCAAATTTTAAATTTATAACTCGCAAGTGCACGAACCATTAGATAGTATAGCGATTGAGTGCGAGGTCGAACACATCGGAACTTAAGAAAATATATCCGTGAAAAATATACCACTGAATTACGTAATTTAGGAAATATGGAGAAAAATCTTAAATATGGAATTATTTCTCTAATCTATGAACTTTAATTTTAATTTTAATTTAGAAATATTTTAGACTTAAATGTAGAATCTAACAATTTAACTAATTTAATTAACAGGGTGGAATTAATATAAAATATAAATAATCTCAATCTAATTTAAAATATAAAATTAAGATGCAATTAAATTATTTTCAACCTAGTTTTACAGTTTTTCAAGAGTTTAAATTTATAAATAAAAATAAAATTAAAGATACCTAAATTACCTCTGTATATATTTACAGTGGAACTGGATCAAAGAATTATGAAGGATTTATTTTTCATATTATAAAAAATAATATCAAGGCCTAGAATACGGAGCTCACATTTATTATTTATCATGCACTCAAATTCTTCATCTATTAAAATCCTCATTATGAAATTTATAAAATCAATTAAACTAAGAAAATTCAAATCTAACCTTAGGCTAAATAAAATTTCAACCTCTAATTTCGAATCTAAAAGTTTTTCTGCTCTTAAAAAGAGCCTTAGACTGAAAAAATCAAGTTTTATTCAGTCTAAAATATTTTTCTATTTTCATTGAAAAACTTAGAATAATCTCGCACATAAATCCATAAAAAAATTAAAATAATATCAAACTTTCATCATACAAAAATAAATAAGTGGAAAACCATATTTCTATGGGCTTTCTGCCTTTCAATTATTAATAAAAATTTGGAATTAAGAATTACAATGCATGGAGTTTTGGATTTAAATAAAAAAAAAAAACAAGAAGATTCATGGAATTTTTTAATTTATAATGGAAATTAATCATATTAACATTGAATTGAATAAATTAAAGACAAAGAAATTATACTATTATTAATGGAACTAAATTACAAGACATGAATTAAAATAAAATAAAATAAAATAAAACTAACCAAAAAAAAGAACTCCAAATTATCCACTGCTCCAAACTCTCCAAAACTCAATGTCGAGGTTCAATTCTTTCTGTAGCCCAAAGCCTCTTTATTTAGTGTTTGGAGGTGATAAAATAAGCAAGGCTAGGTGGGTCCCATTCCCCAACTCAGTCAAACGCTTGCTGGCCGACTTCACTCTCCACGGTAACTTCTTCTTCTTTTTTCCTTTTTTTTTTTCTCTCTTCAGTTGGTTGGTCCATGTTTTCTCTATTTGCACGGTTCCTTCCATTCTCATCCTTCCTATTTTTATCTCTTTCCTTTCTATTCTTTTCTGCTCATTATCTCCCACCATCAGCCAGTCTCATTCTCAGCGATTACCTTCTTCTATTTTTCACCTTATTTCTTTTCTCTGCATGGGACAAGTGGCTTGTCAGGTGGACTGATCTTCCTTCTTTTTCAATGGTTTTTCCTCTATTTGTTGTGTATGGTTTCACTCACAGATAAATCCTTTCTGCTGCATACAAGAGATCAGCTGAGTTGAAACATTCTCTCAATTTGTTTGCTGATTTGAGCTTGGAATGGTAGCTTTCAATTTCGGCCTAAGCTTCTTGTTGTTGTCTTTTTTTAATTTTTCCATCTCCTATGTGCAGAGAAACAACCCAGTATCCCTTCCTTTATTTGGATTTCCTCATTCTTTCCTCATACAGGTGGGTTGGGACCTTAAGAAACCAACCAGCTCTTTCTCTTTGTTTGCACGATGGCTACAAAGTGGGTTTCCTCTTCTTGCTAGCTGCTGCATGTATTCACACGGATCTGTTGTTTGGAATGTTGGCTGCGAAGATGTTGCTGCTATATTTTCTCTTTTTATACTGCTTCAGCCTTCTCAAGTGGCTGCTCGATACAACAGTTTGCTGCTTTTCTTTCTTCTTCTTTACAACTGGTTTCTTCAAAACTTCTTAGAGTGTCTCTGCTTTCATGCTTGGCTAATTTTCTGCAAGGATTCTTCTATTTGTTGTTCTTCCATAGAATGCTTATAAATCTTTGCTGTAAAACCCAAAGCATACCACGTGCATTTCCATGCATTCACACACTTGGTATTTCATTACACTATGTTTAGAAACAACAGCCAACGCCCATTGGTGTTTTTGACATTTTGGGCTAAGCCAACAGGTGACTTCAACAATTACACATCTGTTTTATGTTTCTATGCAACCATATTAAAAACACACAAAAACACTTAATTAGATAAAATTAATTAACATGAGATACTAACCTTAATAATTTTAGATATAATATATAACAATAAAACTACAAAATAACCAAATTTCAAGAGCTAACTAATCTAATATTTAGAGGTAAATTTGTCATTTTCTAGTGTACATTAAATACATCTAAACTTAGATTTTGCTAGTCCTCGAGCAAAATTAAAATTAAAAACTAAAAATTAAATAAAAAAATCCTAAACTACACCACTTTCGCTGCCACTCTCGATTGTATTTAACATATGCAAGAAGCCTTTAAACTCCTATCTCACCACTAGTGGACGAGTTATAGTCTCGTGAGGGCTTCCAATGATGATACCCGCAAACATCAAATTTCAAAGAAGAAATATCTAAACAAAATTTAAATATCATACAACTCCAAGATTATTTTACAAAACTTATACCCGGAGTATAGTGTGTGATAGCCGAATATTAACATAGCCTTATTTTTCAAAATTCTCACAAGTTTTGTCAACCACCAGTTGAAAATACGCTTTGACTCCAAATCTCACCAGATATCTCTCAGAAAGACTTTCACACAGAGATTTGGCTAATTTTCTCTTAATAGTATATGTGAGTAGAATAATTTTTCAAATACAAATATCTCACATATTTATTATCAAATAACGGATAATATCAAAGAAAACTGTAGATCTCATGAATGGATGTCATTTTCCAAAGAACGTTGAAATAATACATCTTAATTCTTTTTTATCTATTCTCCAATTAAATACCATATTAACTGAGAATCAATAGGATTTCCTAATAGGATGAAATGTGGCTTAGGACCGGGTCATATCAAAGAAGGATAAAAAGACTCAAAAATTAATACTTTGACCAGAAAAAGTTAGAGGTTTTCAATATTTCACAAACGGGATATTTCTTCCTCTATTTTTCTTTAAAAACATCATTTTTTCTTTCTATTTTTTTTTTTTCACATCCTACTTTTGATGTATAGATGTTCTCCTTCTCAATTCTTTTTTTTTCTTTTTGTTTTTTTCATCATTTTTTTTAAGTACCATATTTTTCATAGAGTACTATCCCAATAACAATCATCTCTAACCTTTCCTGGGTCCTAAGAATAAGTCACAGATTTTTTCAATGTATGCTCAAACTCCACAACCGGAGTTGGATATGGATAACATGGTTAATCAATAAAATAGGCTAAATTTATAAAAAGCTCAAAACGGGAACTAACAGGATAATATATGACTAAAAATAGGTAGGCTTCAAATACTCAAACGATAAAAAATAATGGCCTATATCACTTCCTAAGCTTCATATGGATATTCTTCTCTTCAAATAAATTGAGAAGAATTTCAAGTGTAATAATTCAAAATTTTGATGTCATTCTCAATAATTTGACCAAAATCAAAGAATAATGAGATCTTCAACATACAATTCGCACATAAAAGAAAATAAGAATTTACTTATAACTCTCAGAAATAAAATCGAATGGCTTAAAAGCTCACTGGATCACAAGTCTCCAATGGTATTCTTCCGGTGATCACTCGACTCATGAATATTTATCTTTTTCCAGCTAATATTAACATGACTGTGTAAAAGTATTCCAAGCATAAATTTCACAAAATTCAAATGGAAAAACACGACATAAAATTTTTTATCCACATATTAATGCTAAAATCAAGATTTCTTTTTTTTCATATTTTTTCAAATTTTCAAATTTTTTTTTTCAAAGACAAACACAAGACTGAATTTTTTTTCTTCAAAGACAAGCACAAGACTTTTTTTTTTTTTTCAAAATGAACTAAAAAAAACACAGTAAACTAACATAGTGTAACCCCCAAATACCCCCAAACTTAAATTGAAAATTGTCCTCAATGTTCTCTAATCTACATTGATTAGTTGTAAATTAGAAGAAAATATCAGAAACGAACAAGTAAAAATTCAGAAATACCTGAGAGGCTCTCTTTATTCAAAACCTGCAAAAACAAATGGACAAAAACACAAAGACACTCTATTGACTCAAAACACAAAACTGACTCAACAAAAGTGAAAACCTAAACTAGTCAAACATCAATACATACACAGACTAACGCACATACAAACTCAACATAGACTCAGAGACACAAAATGCAAAAACCTAACCTAGACAGACTAGACAAAATGGACATACGGACACAGACAGAGTCAAACTCAGACATAGAATGACGGGTAGATGGATGAATGGGTGGATATGGATGGGCGGACCTTCCTATCCATCCTGGTGAGACGTTTGAACCACATGCTGACCCTTAGGGTTCAGGATAGGCTGACAAGGGAATTTCCCTCTCTCTTTCGTCTATCGCGATGGCTAAATGTCCAAGCTGTGTTTCGAGCTTGTGCATAGCATGCTGAGTGGATTGCATTAATTGCTGCAACGTATCCTCGAGAGAGGGCTTACGTTACTGAGAAGGACCAGATTGATAGGATGGATTTGGTTGGGGTGGATGATTTTGAGATGGATGGTAGGGTTGGTTCTGAGGTGGTTGGTACTGGGGAGGTTGATATGGCTGACCTTGACAATGAGGGGGTCCTTGACCTACTGGAGGTTGATTCTGACGCCATGAAAATTTGGATGATTCCGCCAATTAGGATTGTATGTGGTAGAAAAAAGGGTTCCCTGCTGTCTTCCAAAATTATTGAGTGCATTGGCCTGATCGGTTGAGCACTCAACATTCGATCCTATGGAAGGACAGTTTTGGGGCAATGTGTCCTAGGTTAGAACACAATGCGCAAACCTCAGCATGCATTCTCAATGATGGGTTCATCGTCTGAGACATCACTAAAGCATCTACTTTTTTCGTTAGGTTTGGTATCGCAATCTTAACGTCAAAGTCATTGTTAACCTCGTACAAACCTCCTCTCTTTGAGGTTTGTGCTGAATTATCACGTTTGGAGAAGTCCCATCGCTGAAAGCTTTCCGCCAATGATTTTAAGAAATTCCATTCATTGTTTGCAGTTAGTTGTAAAAATTCTCCACCCTGCATTAAACTCAACCATGGTACGGTTCGATGTGATTAAACCATCATAAAAGAATTCCACGAGTCTCCCCATTTCATAGCCGTGGTGGGGGCATTTACTCAACGAATCTTTGAATCTTTCCCATGACTCATAGAATTGTTCACCCTCTTTCTGATTAAAGTTTGAAATTTCTTTCTTGAGGGGGTTCGTTTTTGATACAGAGAAAAATTTATTCAAAAATTTATTGGCCAACTGATCCCAAGTTGTGATGGAATTTGCATGTAGAGAATTTAGCCAAGATTTCGCTTTTTCTTTGTGAGAAAAAGGAAATAAACGAAGTCTAATCGATTCATCAGTGATGCCTTGAAGTTTGATGGTGGTGCAGATCTCTAAGAATTCTTTAACATGTAGATAAGGGTCCTCACGATCAAGTCCATGGAATGCGGGTAAAAGATGTAACAGGGCTGGTTTGAGTTCAAAGGCCACATTAATTGCTGGAACAACTATGTTGGATGGTGTGTTGGGTGTGACTGGTGAGAAGTAGTCTTAGAGGGTTTTCTCTTCAACTCTTTCTCCGGCCATGTTAGGTGATGGTGGTGGTGGTGAAGGTGGATTGTTTATATCTATGGTTGAGGTGGACTGAGCTCCGGACGCAACGATCAGTAAATTGACGGAAAACGTAACTCGAACCAAGTGATTGTTAGAGTCACGATGCCAATAATTCATACACAGACACGATCATTCACGCTCAATTAAATCCACACAAAATATGACCTAAACCTACACTGACACAGGGATCCTAAACTCTAGACTGCTCCTACTCTCCTTTTCAGAAAATTTAAACCTCCGAGGAGAGTTTAACTACAAGCATGGCCAGGTAAGTTTCTAGGTAAGTGGAGGAGCACAATGGCAATCTACGTAAGCTTCCACTTATCCTTTCGGCTATTTACATCTTGCTGACAAAACCAGTCTAGACACCTTCCTCGAAGAAAAACTATTCACCGGTGAAGTAAAAATAACTGAATTAAAGATGGTCCTAATGAGCATGAACAACCCTAAACGATGGTTCTAGATTGATTTTAATTGTGTAATGCATGAACCAATTTTACTATTTTTTTTTTTTTTTTTGTATTTTGTGAATGTGAGGCTAAATTGCCAGTGGAAGATTCAAGCAAATATGAAAACAATAAGCAAACAATTTAACCTAATGTATGAACTAGCAACCTAAATGCGTGAGCAAATTAAATATGCAATTTTTATATTTTTTTTTTAAATACAAGACAACCTAATAAAATCTATATGAATGTATGAAAATTAAAAATTAAAGAAAGAGATTGAACGCGTGTACCTTGGCTTTTTGTTTTTACTTATTTAGCAAGTGCAATTTTTTATTTTTTTCCAGTAATTTTTTCGAGAAGAATTTTCAAGCACCTGCACAAAACAAAAACTTAAAACCATGGTGAAACATTTAATCACATAAAACATGCATGATTCCTAAACTAAATGCAGATTTCCTAATATTATAACTAATGGAGGAAATTAAATAATTGGAACCTAATTAAGAACTTTAAACTAAATTAAGACCATAAAATTTTCTAACTTAATATCCACCAATTTAATCCAAATTAGATTTTCAAATACGTTCAAAGTTGTTCCATGCTTTTTTTTTTTCAACACTATAACTGGAACATTCTAAATTTAGATATATTTTCTAAAAATAGAACATGACTAAATTGAATTAAAATTCTAAGATTAGAAAATGCTAAAAATAGAAACTAGATATTTTTGGAAGTTTCTAAAAATATATGTCTCCAAAAATAAAAAAATTCCAAATTTAGCAGTGATTCCAAGATTTAGATAATCTCCTGATTTGTTTATTATTTTTAGAAACTTCTAAATAAGGTAACCTTCTTAAATTAGAGTTTCTAAGAAAAATAGAAACTTCTAATTTTAAAGAGTTGCCAAAAATAGATATTTCAAAATAAACATTATCTCCAAAAAAAAATAATTCAAATGGCAATTTTCTAAGTTCCCCGGCAACGATGCCAAAAACTTGTTGTGTAAATTTTAAATTTATAACTCGGAAGCACACGAACTATTAGATAGTATAGCGATTGAGTGCGAGGTCGAAGCCATCGGAACTTAGGAAAATATATCCGTGAAAAAATACTACTGAATTACATAATTTAGGAAATATGGAGAAAAGTATGAAATGGAATTATTTCTCTAATATATGAGCTTTAGTTTTAATTTAGAAATATTCTAGTCTTAAATATAGAATCTAACAACTTAACTAATTTAATTAAGATGGTGGAATTAATATAAAAATATAAACAATCTCAATCTAATTTAAAATACAAAATTAAGATGCAATTAAATTATTTCCAACCTATTCCACAATTTTTCAAGAGTTTGAATTTATAAACAAAAATAAAATTAAAGACACCTAAATTACCTTTGTACATGTTTACAGTGGAACTGGATCAAAGAATTATGGAGGATTTATTTTCTATTTTAAAATATAATATTAAGGCCTAGAATATAGAGCTCATATTTATTATTTATCACGCACTCAAATTCTTCATCTATTAAGGTTGGTATATGTTTTCTCTGTTTGCACGGCTCTTTCCATTCTCATCCTTCCTATTTTTATCTCTCTTCTTTTGATTCTTTTCTGCTCATTATCTCTTCCACCATCAGCCAGTCTCATTCTTGGCAATTACATTCTTCTATTTTTCACCTTATTTCTTTCCTCTGCATGGGACAAGTGGCTTGTCGGGTGGATTGATCTTCTTTCTTTTTCAATGGTTTTTCCTTTATTTGTTGTGTATGGTTTCACTCACAGATAAATCCTTTCTGCTGCAAACAAGATATCAGCTGAGTTGAAACATTCTCTCAATTTGTTTGCTGATTTGAGCTTGGAATGGTAGCTTTCAATTTCGGCCCAAGCTTCTTGTTGTTGTCTTTTTCTAATTTTTCCATCTCCTATGTGCAGAGAAACAACCCAGTATCCCTTCCCTTATTTGGATTTTCTCATTCTTTCCTCATACAGGCGGGTTGGGACCTCAAGAAACCAACCAGCTCTTTCTCTTTGTTTGCACGATGGCTACAAAGTGGGTTTCCTCTTCATGCTAGCTGCTGCATGTATTCACACGGATCTGCTGTTTGGAATGCTGGCTGCGAAGATGTCGCTGCTATATTTTCTCTTTTTATACTACTTCAGCCTTCTCAAGTGGCTGCTCGATACAACAGTTTGCTGCTTTTCTTTCTTCTTCTTTACAGTTGGTTTCTTCAAAACCTCTTAGAGTGTCTCTGCTTTCATGCTTGGCTAATTTTCTGCAAAGATTCTTCTATTTGTTGTTCTTCCATAGAATGCTTACAAATCTTTGTTGTAGAACGCAAAGCATACCACGTGCATTTCCATACATTCACACTTGTTATTTCTTTACACTATGTTTAGAAGCAACAGCCAACGCCCATTGGTGTTTTTGACATTTTGGGCTAAGCCAACGTGACTTCAATAATTACACGTCTGTCTTATGTTTCTATGCAACCATCCTAAAGACACACAAACACTTAATTTGATAAAATTAATTAACATGAGATACTAACATTAATAATTTTAGATATAAAATATATAACAATAAAACTACAAAATAACAAAATTTCAAGCGCTAACTAATCTAATATTTAGAGGTAAATTTGTCATTTTCCAGTATACATCAACCGACGACTGTCGAATATGAATTCCAACTATCCATTTGGCGGGGAGTTCCACCCACCTCTGTGCCAGAGACACCTCTCTAGAATTTTTTATAGTGGTTCCGGGATACCTCCCCTTAATCCACTTCGGAACAAAGGTTTTAAAAGAAAATTAAAATCAAGAAGCATTTTCTTTTGAGGCTCTCTCTTCTGATGTGTGCTTCTTCGAGATCCCACCCATGTAAGCCAACGCTTTGCCCCTTAGCCATCATTTAGCAATCACAGTCTAGGGTGACAAGGAAATTGGTTCTACCAAAGGTTTCTAGTTTATGGTTCTCTCATTCTCACTTTCAAACTCAATCTCAAATTGGTTGTTTATGAGTTTTCATCCTTCATCTCTCTCTCACAACTCAATCCATTTGATTGGTTGTATCTGATTCCCCTAGTGTAAACCGAGAGAAAGAGAGAGACCGATCCTTCTGTTGGCCCTTTTTCAGCTGAGGGTTTAATTGATCTGTCCTAAGGATACCAACTGGTTGCATGAAAATTGGTTTATATAGCGAATGCAACAAGTTGAAGTAACGGTAATGTACTGACATGTCGGTCACACCGATAGGTTGGTGACTAGAAATGTTACCGTTACATTTTCGACTGTTGTGCATTAAGTACACTCCCAATGGTAATATTCTTTCCCGGTCGACATGTCGTTGTTGCTAATGGGTCGACACTTATGGTACCGAGAGGTCGGTCCATACGAGAGGGTCGTTTTATTGAAAAACATGCTAGAAAGTAGTTTCAACGTTGGAAACCTGTTACCCAGAACGACCTGTCGCCCATTACCGAAGGGTCAGTCCTGGTTACTCTCGATCTATCTTGAACTACTGATATGTCTGTTTTCTCGAGAGCCCACATGAGTTCTAAGTCGTTGACCACGAGGGGTCGTTTAAGCCTTTCACCGAAGAGTCGGTGCATACAAGACTCCCGATCAGAGGTATACCCAGAATGATAGTTCAACGTTTCAAAACCTACGTCATTTGGGTCGATCAATCTTTGACCACGATGGGACGATGTTGACTACACCGAGGGGTCGGTGAGATAGACTGGTTGTAACACCTCGGGTTTTCAGTTTATTATTTATTTAATTTTAATTATGAATTTTAGAATTAAATCTTATATGGATAAGGAATTGGGCCATGACCTAATTAGGACCCAACCAATGTTGGAATTGATTTTATTAAATGCAAATGGGTTGAATTAATTTAGTGATGAATTATATCTAATTTTAAACAAAAGATATTATGGCCGAGTAGTGAATTTGAAATATCCAAGTAAATGTTAAAAAAAATCAAATAAAGATTATCTTGGCCGAATTTTAGATAGTGATTTACATATTATGCACATGAGAGATATGTGGGATTTTTAAATCCACAATGATATGCTAGATATTTAAAAAAGGGATGAAATATCTATGAATTAAATTAAACGATTATTTGGATTATGATTAGGGTTATGCGCATAGTACTTGCTAATAAGAATTAAAGGAAGTCTTAATAAGGCAAGGGAAAGTCGGATATGGCTAATTAAAGAGGGAAAGTCGGCCATGGTTAAATAAGGAAGGTTTGACATATGACCAGTGTTTTGGTTATAACTTTTCACTCTGTTATCCGATTGTTTTGATTCTTTTTGCGTTGGAAAGAAGACGTTGTAGTTTACCACTTTTTCTGATTTGGAAGTTAACAAGGTTAAACTGAGCTAAAATATAGTATGTAAAAAAAAAAGGGGGGGAAACACCAGAGGGCAAGATTCTATTAAGAACATTCTAATATTGGATTAAATGGAAGCTTAAAAGGAGGCAAGGAGAGGGTGCACGGTTTTTACAACTCCATTACCAAGTTTTTATTCCTCCCTCTCCCTCTCTCAATTCATCATTCTCTTCCACGGCAAAACAAGAGAAGAAAGGGTAGCAACAAGAAGGAGTTCTTGTTTGGAGAAAAGCAAAGGGAAAAGAAAGAAAATTGGAAGAGCAAGAAACCAAAGGGGAAAAGGTTAGTATCTTGTTTAATAATTTTATGTTTTGGAACAAAAAGAACCATAGGGTTCGGCCTTATGGTATGGCCGAACCCCATGCAAAGATGTGATTTAATTCTTGGGTTTTAAGATTGAAAAAAACCATGGAGAGATTGGATTTACTTCATTGGGGTTATGTTCTGAATCTTGGAACATGGAAAGACATGGTGATTTCATGATAAAACCATGGGGATTTATGGTTTAGAATTATAAATTTCAATGATGAAAATCCATGGAGGAGTTTAATAATTGTTAAAGAAAAATTAGATGAAACATGTGAGTCGGCCTTGGTGTGGCCGAACCATGATTTCTAGATGGCTAAATTATTGGATCTAAAATAATAAAAGGAAGGGGTGAGGTTCGGCCATGGTGTATGGCCGAACCCCACCAAACTTTTTACGGAATTGATGATCGGTTATGATTGGATCTAAACCAATGGCTAAATCATGAACCTAGGGTTCGGCCAAGGTGTATGGCCGAACCCCCATGGGGTAATTTGGAATGGAGATTAAATAGGAAACTATCTAATTAAGGGAAGGGGCTGTTAAATTTAGAAAGCTTCCATGTATGGAAGGGATGGCTAAATTGGAAAGCACTCCAATTTTGGAAAGGAGTTTCTAATCTTAGAAAGTTCCCATTTATGGAAACCTTGCATTTTATGGAAGATGTTAATTATGGAAAAGCCATCTAATTTTGGAAGGTGTTTCCAAATATGGAAAGGAAGTTGCTTATTAGGAAAGTTTCTATTCTTGGAAGTAGATATTAAAATTAGAAAATATCTACTTAAAGACCATAAAGATTATTTATGGAAAACCATTCCAAGAATGGAAGGTAAGGCTTGAGTATGGAACCTAATTTAAATGAATGGATTGATTGACATGAGTGAGGTTCGGCCATGATGTATGGCCGAACCCCACTAGGGTTTAGTTTTTGGAAACCTTGTTATTTGTGGAATATGATATTTAATCATAGAAGGGTTGGTGTTTAATTAAGAAACCTTCTAAATGTGGACCTTAGGTTAAAAATGGAAGGAAGAGTTATTTTTAGAAAACTTTCCATTTATGGAAGGAGGTTTATATTTTAGGTAAGTTAAATAGGGAAACCTTCTAATGATAGTAGGAGAGATTAATAAAGGAAAGTTCTATTCTTGGAAGGTGAAATCTAATTTGGAGACCTTCCAATTTATAGAAAGGTGGAGATTAATTGGAGATTATACACCATAGGGTTCGGCCATGGTGTATGGCCGAACCCCATGTTCTAAATTAAGGGATTAAAGGTATTTTTAATTCATGGTTTAAGGGCTGATTTATGAATCAGATTATGAACCTACATTATGAGTTAGGTTATGTGTAGTTTTAAAATAAAATCAAGGATACAATGTATGATATGAATTGATGGAGAAAGGGATGGCAAAAATGTAATTAAAATACCAAAGTAGGAGAACCATGGGTTCGGCCATACATCATGGCCGAACCCCATGAGATATGTTTGATGAACTTATTTGATTAAGGAAAATTTTAAGGTCTAATTATGGAAGATTTAAAGGAAGAAGGAAACCAATGGCATTTTGGTAAATATGAGAGAATGTTGGACATTGGGTTCGGCCATGGTGTATGGCCGAACCCCATGAATTATTTTAAGGGATTATGTGCTTTGGAAGCATGAATGGATGACTTGAAACATAAGCAAAGAAAAGGGACTAGGATTATCAACAGTTGCATTTTTGTAAATATGTTTAAAAAATGGTAAACCATGGGTTCGGCCATGGTGTATGGCCGAACCCCATTTGTTTATGGACTTAGAACCTTATAATTAGGTGAAACTTGGTATTGATTTATCATATATTATAAGGTAACGAGATCCCGTAAGCAGTGCGCGATCGGTGATCGAATTGGACGGAAACGCAAAGACTTGTGAACGGTTTTAGGTAGGATTCTACCTCTTTGAAACCATGGATTTATGTACTTGTTTTTATCTTATGTTTTGATGAAAATGTGTTTCAAATGATCTGTTTATTATTGAATTTCAAATGCTACGTTTACCTTGATTGAAATAGCATGGATTGATTATGTTACAAAGGTGATTTTACATGCTAGGTTTTTATTTGTATAAAGAGCATGTATTGGATATGTTTTTCAAATGATGATTTTCAATACTATGTTTATGTTATAAAATAGCATGTGTTTCATTGGTATCTCATGCATGGCATGGGGTGAAGGATTTATAACTGGAGGGGTCACACTCCGGCGGGGCGTCTGAAAAACCTATGTGCAACACCTTGATGTGATTTCCATCAAGAAGATTTCCGGAGAGTCCACATTCCGTCGGGGTGACCGAAAGACCTATGTGGTAGGCACATTTATGTACAGGTGATGGGTGGGACTCATTGCATAATTGTCATCATTGCATGTCATAGATTTATATGGTTTTGATATCACTATGATATGTTTGGCACTAACCATGTGTTAGCCGTAACTGGAATACCTACTGGGCGCGTCAAACTAACACCCTACTTCTACCCTGTAGTTGGTGATACAAGTAATCAGGGAAACAATGAACCTAAGACGGACCAGGCATAGGAGCTTGGAGGATCTAGTTTATATGTTTTGAAATAAATTACTCATGAACTTATATTTGAGTATTTGGATTCCGGAATGTAATAACTTAGATGGTTGAATATTTTGGTTTGATGATTATGACGTACTTTGCTATCTGAATGGATTAAAACTTGGTTCTAATATTGACTCCGTATTTTTTTATGATTATGATTCCGCAGTTTTATGATTTTATTTCGCAAGCCGGTATTGCTATGTGTGAACTATTTATTTGGACTGAGTCCATACACACATAGGATTGGCCAGTTAAGGGTCAGACTTTGGAAGTTCGGACTTAACTCGGGTCGTGACTTCCAGCGCTCTATCACTCTACTCTGTTACAAAAAAAAATATACACTGAATTTACGGGAAGAAGCGAGTGAAAAAGGGCGGGGCGTTATACTGGTCGTGCTGACAGTGAACATAATTTATATTTCCAAGTTTTCTTCCATTTCATTGTCAAGCATCCTCACTAGGCTTTTTATGATTTAACTATTTGTTCTTCTAAGCCTGGGGATAGTCCTCTCTAAGGTGTGTGTACCACCTAAAGTCATCAATGGCCATAATACCTATTTTATGATTGTCATAACGACGAGTTTCAATATGGTGGGCATGATCTTTACTCTTGATCATCTTGGGGCCTCCAAGCTTTCGGCAAGTGCTTCTAAGTCATGGAATTGACAAACAGAAGGTCTTGGCCAAGCCGAGGCACTAACAATCTCCCCCTTTGTCAATTTCATGACAAAACGTAGAAGTTAACCCATTTACAATCCCACCCTTATTACAACACATTTGAATACAAAAATATTATATTGATTACATGTACATATTCAAATGGAAAACAAGACTATGGTCTTCGCACATTCTTCTTCAGCTTGCTTCATTTCATTCTTCTTGTTCAAGTACATAAGCAATTAACACTAGAAAATCATTAGAGGGGTTACTCCCAAAACATAAATATTCATTCATGGACTAAACAAGATTTGTATTCAACCTCCCCCATACTCCTTGATTTCCTAATGATCAACACTACCCATAACTTATTCAAGCTATCAGTCTTGAGAAGATTTCTCCCCCAATCTTCTTGAGTTTGATCTCCCAAACTTCAAGCATAGACATTCTCCCTATGTCTATTGGCTTTGATGCCCTTTAGATTCTATTAATTTCTCCCCCATTTTGTCATCCAATTGACAAATATTAGTAGGCCGACATCGAGTTCTAAGCACTACCCCATGCTTCTTGCATTTAGTGTTTCCATGAGTTTTTCTTCCAACTCATTTTATTATTCCCTACAGTCTAATGCATATCTCATGCGTTAGTATTTTTCTCCTTCCTTCCCATGGGGTCAAGCCATTTACCCAGCTTCCATCTTTGGAGATTTTCTCCCCCATCCTTCAAGCTACATTCTATAGCGTTTTCTGCTCAGCTCTCCCATAAACTCAACTGCTTCTAAGTTTATTTTTCATCAAGCTTCCAAGCTTGCATTCACATTCCTCCTTAAGCTATCATGACCAGTGACAGGGGCTAATCAGCACATAATTTGTGCTCCCCCAAACTTCATTGATGTGTGCATTCTTACATCCTGATTCATATCTCTTTAACTTGCCAATACAAAACCAACTCATTCATCCCTGCATGTGAGTCTATTTAGCAAATACCATGCTATGTATAGACAAGAGATATAAGGCACTTCATCAGATTAACACATACAATAAATTAAACCATATCAATTCATTGATAAGCAAATCACTACATATGGTTTAGGAGGAGGGGAAAGATGCTTAGTCAAAATATTAACTTAGTTTTTCCAAAACATGAAACATAATTCATGAAAAACTATCCTAAAACAGAGCCATCAACGCTAGATTCGGGAACATCTTGGACTAACCTAGGTGATCTCTTGATGAAATGGGAGCTGGACACAGGGATTTGTCCGGTGGTCGAAGACTGGGATTCAGCTTTATCCTTTTTCGACATGGTTGCTAGGGAAGAGTTGACCAAGGCTTTTTCGAACACTAAATCTCACCAACACTGTGACACCATTGCTTCTGAAAGTGAGGGAAGCAAAAACCCTATGTTTTTTCTGCGAGATTTTGCTCCGAGAGGTCCTAACGACTAACTTAGGGCACGTGAGGAAATGAGAAAATAACCAGAGCTCAGCGGGAGGGGAAACGACGATTTTGAAATGATTTATGGTTTTCGCAGAAAGAGTCCTGTTTAATTTACTCTTTCTAATGTACCTACCGATCGTGACCAATGACCTGTCTGTGTCGATACGTCAATATATATCGAACTGTCTCCCTTTGCGATTTTCCCTCCTTTCAGATTAGTGTTCTGAATTCCAACAGTACCGACTTGTCTGTACCTCCGACTAGTCTATCCTTCGACATGGGTTTTACAATGAAGGAAGACTGTGTATGTGTGTGTGTTTGTTCTTGTGATCTTCAGAGATCTTCAAGCCTTGCTTATACACCTTTTTATGCCAATGATGACACATACATTCACACTGTATTTGTACCATTTGAAGATTCAATTCACCCTTTTGAAGGTATGCACAAACCATGGATTACAGATCTCTTTTATGGATCCAAATTAATCCAAGATTCTTCGACACATTTAATTCACCGATTTAAGTATATTGTCCAAGTGTGTGATGTCATAAGATACGTCATTTCCAGATTTTAGGAAGGCAACGCATATATGAACATAATTTATTCCACATAATGTATAAATTGATGTTTATTGGAATGAAACTCAAAGCACACTAGTCATACATTCATTTCCTGATTTGAGTACTATACATGAATGATGTATGACCCTACACATACAGCTCTTATGCCTTTTATCATTTTATTACTCAAAACATGCTAAATATTTTACCATTCTTTCAAGGGAGTTTCAATTCCTTGAAAAGAGCTGGCACTTAAATGGATTATTCAATCATTACTTTTGGTTGGTCACACCAAAACAAAATATCCATTTAATCGACATAGAACATATTTCATTCCACATGTGATTCACAAGTTTTGGATCCTTGGAATGAAACGACACTGTGTATGTCTATTAAACCAATTTTATCACATACATACCCTATACATGAGGTAATGCACACACTACATTCATTTCCTAAAGATGAATAAATCACATGGCATATGAAATGAAATGAGATAAGTATATTCCAATACAAGAGTTCATACCAACATGTACAAACAAGTATCTTGTATAAAATTAATCTAACAATCAAATAAGAACATGGATTAAAAACAAGATACATGATGATTCCAAAACATGTTTAAAATGTGGTACCAATAGTGGTATCCCTTCTCACATTTGAACCTAACATTGTGAGACTTGGAATCTAAGTTCACAATTCTGTGATGGCCTTTTGTCAAATCCGATTTTAGCCATGGGTGCTTTCCCATTTGATCCTATGGTTTCACATTCCAGATTTTTGTACCATGATGTTGGTCTCTAAGACATATCGATACATGGCCTTATAGGATACTTGGAGGTTACTACTTTCTTCAAGTTCCTTCCTCGGTCATCTTCTTCTCTCAGAGGATACAACTTGGACTTTTCCAATGAATGAAATTAACCAATCACCTATATTTTTCAACTCAAATTTATTGATAGGTGATGATATCCATTGGGCTACAAGAGGCAATTTTCAGTGGATTCTTTCAACCTCTTTTGTTGTTTCATGTCTTTTAAATATTTTGACAGCATGTCATGAAATAACACTGATGAATGCTACATATGTTTGGTTTTCGTGCATAGCCTATTCATCACTTGTCCCAGCAGTTTTGGTCTTTGGGCTTAGTGGTCATGGAAGTTGAAAGTTTACCCAATACTTCTTCCATAGGCACAGACCACTTTCTATTCACCTATTTCCAACTATATTTTATGATGAAAACATTATTTTTCATAAAAAACAGAGACTTGGAAATATCATGGCTTTCCCTTATAGCCATTGTTATAGCACGGATCAACTTGGATAGTTATATCCTTTCTTAAGAGCACCAGGCTCTGATATCAATTGAAAGTTTCCATTTTCAATGTGCTAGAACATCGTGATTGATCCTAGAGGGGGGTGAATAGATAATCCCATTTTTAATGGTTTTCACAAATTTCTTGATTATTTGAATTGCAACGGATTGTTTAATCAAGAGATTTGTTTAGTGTGATAATTTCATTGGTCGATCACACAAAGATAATGACCTGTTACATAAAATTTGATTATTGATGATTGTGCATAATGTGTAGACTAAGATAATCAATATGCAAAGCGATGTGTGTTTAAAAGAGTATTTAAAAACTAAATACAAACACACATAGATCAAACACCATAAGACCATTTTAAAGTGGTTCGATCAGCCAACCTACATCCACTGTTAGGACTCGCTCAACCTTGAGCTATCCCCAAAATCAACTAAGTGGGGACTTACACTCTCACAATTAAAGTAGGAATTCCACCTCACTCAATCGGTTGGGAATTTCACCCACCACTGTCGAATAGGAATCCACCTATCTAATTGGCCGGGAGTTCCACCCACCTCTGTGCTAGAGACACCGCTCCAGAATTTTTTATAGTGGTTTCGGGGTACCTCCCCTTATTCCACTTCGGAACAAAGGTTTTAAAAGAAAATTAAAACCAAGAAGCACTTGCCTTTGAAGCTCTCTCTTCTGATGTGTGCTTCTTCAAGATCCCACCCATGTATGTCGACGCTCCGCCCCTTAGCCGTTGTTTAGCAATCACTGTCCAGGGTGACAAGGAAACTGGGTCTACCAATGGTTTCCTAATTTATGGTTCTCTCCTTCTCACTTTCAAACTCAATCCTCAGATTGGTTGTTTATGATTTTTCATCCTTCCTCTCTCTCTCATAACTCAATCTATTTGATTGGTTGTATTTGATTCCCCTAGTGTAAGTCCGAGAGAGAAAGAATGATCCTTCTGTTGGCCCTTGTTAAGCTGAGGGTCCAACTGATCCGTCCGAAGGATACCAACTGATTGCATGAAGATTGGTTTATATAACGAAGGCAACCAGTTGAAGTAACGGTAATGTACCAACATGTCGGTCGCACCGAGGGTCGGTGACTACATATGTTACCGTTACATTTCCGACCGTTGTGCATTAAGTGCACTCCCAACGGTAATATTCTTTTTTCGGTCGACATGTCATTGTCATCGATAGGTCAACACTTATGGTACGAGAGGTCGGTCTATACGAGAGGCTCGTTCTGGTGCAAAAACATGCTAGAAAGTAGTTTCAACTTTGGAAACCTGTTACTCAGAACGACATGTCACCCATTACCGAGGGGTCGGTTCTGGTACTCTCGATCGGTCTTGAATTATCAATATTTTTGTTTTCTCGAGAGCCCACCTGAGTTCTAAATCCGGAACTCAAAAGTCTTGATCGAAGAGTTGTTGACCATGAGGGGTAGTTTTCACCTTTTACCGACGAGTCGATGCATACAAGACTTTCGATCAGAGGTATACCCAGAATGACAATTCAACATTCTAGAACCAATGTCATTCGAGCCGACCAGTCTTTGACCACAATGGGTCGATCCTGACTACACCGAGGGGTCGGTGAGATAGAGTGGTCGTGCTGACAATGGACATAATTCATATTTCCAAGTTTGCTTACATTTCACTGTCAAACATCCTCACTAGTTTTTTTATGATTTAGCTATTTGTTCTTCAAAGCTTAGGGATAATCCTCTCTAAGGTGTGGTACCACCTAAAGTCATCTATGGCCATAATACCTTTTGTGATTGCCATAACGATTCAATTCGGTGATTGCATGATTTTTTTGAATCTTCAAACAAACTTCCGGCAAGTGCTTCTTTCCAAGTCATAGATTGACAACATAGGGCCTTGGCCAAACGAGGCTAACAAGAGTTAAGGTATGGGAGTTGGTGCAGAAAATAAAGATTGCAAAGAAATGAAAGGGAATGGAAGGTTAAAGCAGAGGCTGGAGGCAACAGATTTTGGACGATGGATTGGCCGAGCGATGGTGGGTGTCTAAGCGAGTTTGATTAAGGTATGGCTTGCTGATGGGGTTGAGGTGGATGAAGGTATTAGCAGCAACATACCTAGGTTATTAGGCGAAGGTGGACATAGCAGCATCTGGGCGTTCAGTAACCAAACCAGTGCAACACGACGGGCGATAAGCAGGCCCGACGTTGTTGGGTTTGGGAAAGGTTCAACCTCCTGCTTGCAGGCAGGGGAGGAGATAAAAAATCCAGAGTTGCTGATGAACGCTGGCGACAAAAAAACCTTAGAGGAAGAAGAACACCGTCGATCTCCGAAGGAAGGAAGAGAAACTCAAATCCACGAGCAAGAAGAAGGGGATAAACAGGGTAAAACCCAAAATCAATTCATTATCAAAATTTGTCTTTTGCATCCTCTAATTGGGGTTTTTATAAGAAAACTCAAAACTAAAAATAGCAACAAAATAAAAACGAAAACAGAATAATAAAAATAGAAATAATCCCTAATAAATCTAATCTTACAAATAAAGCAATGAAATAAATAAAAATAGAAATTTATATAATTCTTTGATTTCTTGATTGAGTTTCTTGATTCGGCTGGGTTTGCCACTCTAGGCTGATTCGATCTTGGGTTGATGGATGTTCGTGCTACATCAGTCTCTCCAGGTTGAAAAAAGGAACCCGTCCTCAAGTTTGGATCCAATGTGAGAACCTTCTATATTTGATGGTGTTTTTCTTGTACCTTGAAGGCTCGAGCATGTTGAACATACCACTCAGTAATTCATAGTGAACCTTGTCATCAATGATTTCAATAGGCGCACAGGGTTCTAGAATAACAACAGTTGCAACACAATGCAAAATTTCTCCAACAATAGTGAGAGGTCTCTTGACGTCAGAAGATATCAAATATGGATCACACTCGATGAAATCCTACTTCTTTGACACTTGTGATACTTGTGGTGCATTTAACAACTGGAACAACAATGGTTGATCATTACTCGCCGATTGCATCGATTGGGACGCCGGCAATGCAGCTGATTGAGTCACCAAACTAGCACTGGCACTGGCAGTGGAGTTATTTATACCAAGCATTCTTCTTATGGCTAGATCCAATCTCCTGGTCCCTGCGGAAAGGAAAAAGAATTTCACGTTCTTCCTTTCGGGAAGGGAGGATTAGGGAAATCCTATTGATTGCTGCTTTCTCCAGACCTCCGCGGGAAAAGCATGAAAAAAAAAGGCTCGAATGGTACGATCCCTCCGTCACCCCAGAATGAAAGGGGTGATCTCGTAGTTCTTGGTCTGTGAAGATGCGTTGTTAGGTGCTCCATTTTCCCATTGAGGCCGAACCTAAACCTGTGCTCGAGAGATAGCTGTCCATACACTGATAAGGGATGTAGTGTTTGCACAGATTGCAATTGTGTAGAGGACATTGTCGCTAGGAGAAATGGCATGATTTCTGGGGCAGATGGCACGTATATCGATATGATCTCTGAAGAAACTATCATGCATCCTGAGGTATCAGGCACGGATTCTGAGACAGCGGGCACAAGTTTTGAAGTTGTCACTTGGGAAAAAGGCACAATTCCCAATGTCGACTCTGACTCGACCAATGTCGGGACGTTGTCTGTGTCTGGTGGTTCAAGTGAGAGGTCCGGGACCGATGCAAGGTCCGCGATAGTCTTATATTTGTGAGCCACTACGACGTTGCTTGTTTCTTTGGACTTTTGCTCATTAGGGACAGAAAGGAAACGAGCACGTAACAATCTTTTCAACTGTGACCATGATTTCATAGGAAGCTTGCCTTGTCGCTTGCGGGTGGTGTGTAACTTTTCCCATTACGCATATGCTTCACTGAGGAATCGAAACGTCACAAACTTCACTTTCTTCGCTTAGTCGATTTTCCAGTAATCGAGAAAACGCTCGACTTTCGAAAGCCAATTGGGGAAGTCCTGATTGTATAGTTGACCTCTGAAGGATGGGAAGTCACCTCCATATGGTACTCCTGACTTACGGGATTATACGTCTCATGTCGAATAAAAAATTCTTCAATCTCATCATCTTCGCTCGAATCATAGGAAGTTATAATTTATTTATTTATTTTATTCAGAATGTCGAGGAAAGTCTCACCCGATGAAAATCGGTGAGATCTGGCTCTGAAACCAATTGATGCAGGCTATCTCACACGTTCACAATAAAGAAGGGCAAACCTTCGTTTGGGAACGAGCTAATAATCAAGGCTCTGAATACCAATTGATGCAGCGGGTAAGATCGGGTGACGGGGTATGATGGTTCTAATCGGGTTCTATGGATATAATGGAATTATCTAATGGGTTAATGAATAATTAAATGGGAAAAATAATGAATAAAAAGAAAGAAATAAATGAAAATAAAGAAACAAATCAAAATAGAAATTGTTTTGATCGGCCTTCTAAATCTCAAGTTCTTCGGTGGTTTTGCTGTCTCAGATCCTGTACTACATCACGAGCCTTGGGGTTGAGGTGAGACTACGGTACATGCTGGTTTTTTGTTAGAGATATTCCAAGTTCTTAAATCAGGTAAAAGAATAAATAAGAGTTTAAAAATGAAATTTATTGAAGTTGAGATTGAATAAAAAATTTTAACCACCACTAATAGCAGGGAGGCTGTTTAGGTGCACCCAGGGGTCAAAAAAATGCCCCGGCAGATATTTCGGCCGATAATTTTCTCTCTCCTCCGATATCGACATTTCTCTCTCCTCCGATATCGGAACCGTGAAAAAATAGTAAAAAATCGTGAAGAACCGTGAAGAACCGCAAAAAACCGCAAAAAACAGTGAAAAACCGTGAAAGCCGTATCGGAAGAACCGTTGAAAACAGTAAAGAACCGTTAAAAACCGTAAAAAACCGTGAAAACCCGTATCGGTTTTTTTTTTAAAAAAAATATAACTTTTAAATACCAATATTTATGCATATCGACCGATATGGTGACCGATATTGCGGACCGAATATCGGCCATATCGGTCGATATTCGTTTTGTACGGCCGATACATATCGTATCTGCTGATATTGTTCGGTCTTAAAAAACCGATACATATCGGACGATACGATATGTATAGGCCAATATTTGGACCCCTGGGTGCAGCTAGAGGTCTTAGAAAGGGCACACCACTATTGGGCAATCAAATAAGACAAGGGTGGCACTAATGGGAAGTTATTTCATGATGGACTAACAGTAGTCCCGTAGGAGATTAAATGACAACATGCACCAAGGAAAAGACACTCCATAATCACTTAACAATAATTTAATTAAAGATGGGTGGGCAATAAACAGGCTGGGAATTCATCTCAATTAGATTCAAGTACTAACGAAGGAAAATATAACTTGAGGAATCCAAATGAATTTCGTGTTGAGGTCGTTGGCCCACATTGGCCCACATTGGCCCCCTGATTTTTCACATAGTTGCTAATCACAGCAACAATCAAATTTTAAAGAAATCTATCACCAATCCAAAATTAAAAGAAGGGTGAAGATGAGTCCAACGGTAAAGGCTGAGACCAACTGGCCTCAGTTTAATCAGATAGAGTTAGATTTTATTTAAATACAGGGAACCACACATCAACTGATAACACAAGGGATATTATTAAGGCTAAGTTGAAACAGAAAAACAACAGGATAATCCTAGTAACTTAAACAAATTAATCACATGAAATACAATGGTAAATACTTATCTAAAAAATGGGCAAGATTGGTCACCAGTGTCTGGTAAGGGCCAGCCCAAAATAAAATCCATTGTTTAAATAGTAGAGGGTGAAAGAGGTTGAAGGATGCACTCAGTTGCTCAGAGAATGAACATGTGTCCAAGCATAACAGATTACATACCGCCAAATACAGAATCAAAATGGATGATTGGAAAAAAACAATTACAAAACATAAAGACACATAAAATAACAGCTGATTGATAGAATGGCTGCAGCTTGGTAAGGATAAAATATGGATTCTGCTCCATTTCAATCGATTGCACATGGGACCTTACAGGTGGACTCCTAGCTAAAGTCACTTGGATTTAGATATGTTGTGCAAATTTTAAATTTATAACTCGCAAGCGCACGAATCATTAGATAGTATAGTGATTAAGTGCGAGGTCGAACCTATCGGAACTTAGGAAAATATATCCGTGAAAATACACCATTGAATTAAGTATCTTAAGAACTTTGAGAAATATGGAGATAAGTCATGAACATGGAATTATTTCTCTAATCTATGTATTTTTATTTTTATTTAGAAACATTCTACATTTAAACATAGAATCTAACAATTTAAACTAATTTTAATTATGATGGTGGATTTAATATAAAAATATAAACAATCTTAATCTAATTTAAAATACAAAATTAAGATGCAATTAAATTATTTCCAACCTAGTTCATCAATTTCAAGAGTTTTTGAATTTATAAACTAAGAAAATAAAAAGAAACGAAGATTACTTATTTATATATTTACAATGGAATTGGATCAAGTACTAAGATGACATCATGTCCCATATCTCAAATCTAATGAAAACAAGACCTAGACCATGGAGCTCTCGTAAATTACCAAAATTTGATTCAAGTTTTTCATTCATAAACAATCTAATTAAAGACCACAGGAATTTCATTAAACATAGATTAATCAAACCAAACCTTGGGCTTAGACATATTTTATACTTAAATTTTAGTTCTAAAATAAATCTCACACTCTAATAGAGTGCCTTAGAATAAAAAATTAAGTTCCAACTATCCCAACAAATCTCATTCAATTTGAAAAACCTTAGGTAAAATCCGACATGAATTTGTAATAAAATCAAATTGTCATCATCAAATTTTGAGAATTGGAAAACCATAATTCTACAACTCATCTTGATTTCATTAATTGAAATATGAATTAAATTTAGGAATTGAAAATAAAAAATAACAAGAGAATAAAAAAATCCAAACTCTAAGTCGACCCTCTCCTTAATCTCTTTTCAAAATCCTTTTCTTTAGCCTCTTAATTCCTTGTACCCAGTTCGAATCTCATTGTGAAGAGAGTGGTTCAATTTGTAGAGGAGTGGAGAGGTAAATTTAGTAACCAGTGGGTCCCACTCCAATTCATTCGGTGGCAAAAGAAATCAGACCTCTTTCCTTTTTTATTCTCCATTGTGGCTTCTTTCAAGAAACAAGGCATGTGGGCCACTTTTTCCTATTCTTTCTTTTATGCTCCTTTCTATTTGTACTTTGGCTTTCTTTTCTCTGCTTCACTTTCATTCAGAATTGGCTGCTTAAGTTTGGTTGCTATTTTTTAGGTCAAAACAGCCCAAGACCTTCTATGAACAACTCAGAAGCGCTGCTATGTAGTGCCTTTGCTGTCCCGATCTAATATTGGTTATTACAACACATTGCTCTTCAAATCTTCTTCCTGCTTGCTGTTTTTCTCAATGGGTTGCTGCCGATTAGATCTTTCTCTCCATGTCTGGGTGAGAAGATGTTGTCCAAATAAGACAAGACTGTTTTTGCTGTTTGATTGATGATTGCAACTGATTTCTTTTCCTTTGGTAGCTGATTGCTTTCTGTTGAATGACTTCTCATTTTCTCTGCTTTGCTTTTTGCAAGAGTGGTTGGCTGATTTGCAATTGCAAGTTACTCAGCCTTGTTGACTCTGTATTTGGTTGCTGTATTGTTTCTGTCCTTTTCACACAAGAGCCTTTGTTCTTTCTTTATTATTTTGAGCAATCAATACAAGTTGAGAAAATACTTCAATTTAGCCTAATTAAGCCGATCTCGGGTTAGACTGTAACGCTCCACCCTTTTTCACTCGCTTCTTCCCGTAAATTAAGCCGATCTCAGGTGAGTATGGATTTAAAATGGTAGTTAAATGGTTCAAGAGGAAATTAAAGGATCATAGGAATTCAGCCATGGTGTATGGCCAAACCCCATGGAGTTGGATAGGTATTTTTTTTAATATATGTTAATTGATTAAAATGGAAGGAGGGTTATTATTTTAGAAAGAAATTAATGATGGATTTTTTCTATGGGTGATGTTCGGCCATGGTGCATGGCCGAACCGCACTAGGGTTTATTTTATGAAGGAGGTTGCTAAATTAGAAAGTTTTTAATTATGGAAGGTGGAGATAAATTTGGAAAGCTTCCAATTATGGAAGGATGGGGTTTATTTATGGAAACCTTCTAATTATGGAAGGATGGAGATAAATTTGGAAACGTTTTTAATTTTGGAAGATGATTTCTAAATATGGAAGTTGTCATTAAATTAGAAAGAATCTAAAGATAGAAAGTAAATGAAAAAGGATGGATTTGTCTCAATTGGGTGAGGTTCGGCCATGGTGTATGGCCGAACCCCACTAGAGTTTATTTATGGAAAGATGCATGCTAATTTTGGGAACTATTTATTTATGGAAAGAACTTGGAATTATGGATCCAAGAAAAGGAGTTGATAAATTTAGAAAGTTTCTATTTAGGGACTTTCTAAGTAGGGAAGTTGGATATGGAATTTAGAAAGCTTCTAAATTTGGACCTTCTAATTAGGGACTTGTTAATTATGGGTTTAGGTGTATGTATTAATTATAGAAGGTTGGAAATAATTAGGCCAATGGCAATTTTGTAAATAAGGTCTAGAATGAAGGACCATGGGTTCGGCCATGGTGTATGGCCGAACCACATGGGGAATATTTTGGGAATAAGGAATTGATTATGGAATTAATATGGGGATTGGTTTATGGACTTAAAATATTGTAAATCAAATGGAACTTGGTTTTGATTGATTGTTATATTTTAAAGTAACGGGACCTCACAAGGTGTTTATGATCGTGAGCGGTTACCGGACAAAAGAAGCAAGGACACGTTAGCGGTCTTTGATAGGATTCCACCTCTTTGAAACCATGGGTTTATGTACATTGTCTTTATCTTATTTTTGATGAAATTATGTTGCAAAAGATATGTTTCAAGTATGATTTTAAATGCTATGTTTATATGATAAAATAACATGTGTTGGTTATGTTTAAAAATGTGATTTTAAATGCTATATTTTGTATTTCTATATAGCATGTTGGCATTTGCATCTCATGCATGGCATGAGAGGGATGAACAATAGCCTGAGATCCACCACTCCGTCGGGGCGTCCGTAAAACAAATCGTGGGGGATACCTTGATGAGGAGCTTTCCATCAAGAGGATACTATGTAGCCGGAGATCCACCACTCTGTCGGGGCATCTGTAAAAATAAATTGGGGGATACCTTGATGAGGAGTTTTCCATCAAGATGATATTTTGTGATAGGTGGGACTTATTGCATATGATAGCATGGCATGGCATTGAATCGGTATGATTATGATCTTTATTATCATGCAAGGTTTTCAGTTTTTATCTCTATGATTGGATCTCTATTATCATACACTGTTTTGGATACGATGCTTTATAAGTATGGTATGATTTATTATAACTGGATTTGATATTTATTATATCTAGATTTTTGGTACTAACCCATGTGTTAACCCTAATTGGAATACCTACTGGACGCGTTATACTAACGTCCTACTTCTACCCTAGTGGATGATACAGGAAACAAGGAGAACGATGAACGCGAAACGGGCCAGGCATAGGAGCTTGGAGGATTAAAATTTATATTTTGTTTAAGATACTCATGGGCTTGTATTTTGAGTATCTAGAATTCGGATTGTAATAATTTAGATGAATTTGCTATGGTTGGATATTTTATTGAATAATTATGATATGATAATGATGATTAAAGACTTGCCGTACTTTGCTAGCTGAATGGAATAGAACTGTGTTCTATTATGTTTCTGTATGTTATGATTTTTATTCCGCATGTTTATATTTGTAATGCCCCGCCCTTTTTCACTCAATTCTTCCTGTAAATTTAGAGTCTATTTTTTTTATAATAGAGTAGAGTGATAAAGTACGGACGTCACTACGCGAGCTAAGTCCGAACTTCCAAAGTTCGACCCTTAACTGGCCTACTACCCTATGTGTGCATAGACCAAGTCCACGAACATGGTTCACACATAGCAATATCAACTTGTGGAATAAAAATCATAACCTGCGGAATCATAACATCAATTTGCGGAATCATAATAGAACCAAGTTCTATTCCATTCAGATAGCAAAGTACGTCAAGTCCTTGTCCATAATTAAAACATCATAATTATCAATAAATCATCCAACCATCTAAGTTATTACATTCCGTAATCTAGATACTCAAATACATACAAGTTCATGAGTAACTATATTTCAAACATATAAAATAAGTCTTCCAAGCTCATATATGCCTGGCCCGTCTTGCATTCCTCGTTCCCCTGATTACCTGTGTCATCAACTAGGGTAGAAGTAGGGCGTTAGAACAACGCGCCCAGTAGGTATTCTAGTTACGGTTAACACATGGTTAGTACAAAACATATATTATAAAATAATATATAAAACCATGTAAAACCATGCCATGCAATGATGACAACTGCAATGAGTCCCACCCATCACATGTACATAAAAGTACCCACCACATAGGTCTTTCGGATGCCTCGACGGAGTGTGGACCCTCCGGAATCTTCTTGTAACACCCTGGAATTTCAAAGTTAGCAATTTATATGAAATTATTCATATTTACGGAATTGCCATTGTGATATAATTGATTTGAATTTAAATGGGTCAATGGTTCAATCAAGACCCAAAGGATGGTAATTTTATTTACAAAACAAATAAATGTATAAGATATACTTAAACGGGTCAAAAGTCATAATTGGGTCAAATTTTGTTAAATGGGTCAAAAATGACCAAATTGGACCCAATGGGTCGTAGTTGACATATTTGACTATTTGGTGAGCTCAAAGCTTAATTGAGTTAAGATGAGTTAACTGTTTGAGTTGGGTTTGAGTGGAAATAAATGTTGGAGTTGAGTTGAGTGGAATTTATTAGTTGAGTTACATTAATGAATGAGTTAAGTTGGGTGAGTTAAATAATGAGTTGGATGAATAAATATTTCAAGTAAGTGAATGAGAGTGGTGTGTACTGATTGCAAGGTGTTAACACAATCGAAAAACGTTGGATGCATGGGAAACATTAGCATGCATGTAACTCCCATCTAAGTGATGAATAAAATGGGAGTTACATTTTGAAGTTACATGGGTTGCATGGGAGACGTTGGAGGAGGGGAGGAGTTTCATCTAAGTGATGAAACTCCAATTTGAATTGTTAATGAGAGATGAATGAGGAGAAGACTTAAAAAAAAAACAAGCATAGGGTCGTTGGAATATGATGGGTTTCATCTTAAAGGAAACAGCCAATGGAGGAGGTAAAGCACATGGGGTTTCATTTGAAACTCTCATGTAAGATATGAATGAAAGTGGGCTGTTACAAAGACTAGCCATTGGAGTGGGAGTTTCATTTCCATATGAAACTCTCACCTCCAAAGATAATAGAGATGTTGGATGCTAGGGGGGGTGTTTCATTCCATAGATGAAACCCCAAGGAACTTAAAGGATTTTAATTATGGAGAGGGAGTTACACAAAGTTAAACCTTGGGCTGAATTTGATTAGCCAAGAGGATTTCATTCTCTATCATTATCTCTTCCTCTCTTAGGCGTCCTCCATATCTTCAAACATCAAGAACAGCAGCTGGTCACTGATTTGCAATCAGTCTTGGTTGCTTCTTTCACCAAGACAAAAGCACAAATTGAGCAAAGGAGAGGGCATCAAGGTTTCTCATCCAAAGCCATAATTCTTTCTCTCTCTCTACCTCTTTGCCGTTTTCTACATTTCAAAAATTAGAGCAGCAGCTGATTGCTTAATCAGTCCTTGACCATCAAGGAATCAAGAAGAAGGAGAGGCTAAGAAAGGGAAAGGAACAAGCCGGAGTGAAGATCAATTGGAGGAGTCGCGGAAACAGTAGGTTTTCGATAAACAATTTTTTAAATCATAATCCGGCCATTGGATGGCCGAATCTAATAAGGGTTAGATATTAGTTGGAAGTGCATGAATAATATAAAAAAAATGGTTATAGGGTTCGGCCACATGGGATGGCTGAACCCCATGAAAAGAACGGGTTAATTTACATGGTCTTTTGGAACAAAATTATGGACTGTTTTTGGATGCTAAGTTAGATTGTTTTCATGCTTTGAAAAATTCTAAAATTATGGTTTTAAGTGTCATATGTTGGGTTATGGATTGGCCGAACACATCAAGGGATTAATCTTGAATGAGATTGTTCAAAAAGGAGAGAAAATACATCATTGGGTTCGGCCATTTTGGTTGGCCGAACCCCATGATAAAAGTGGATTAAGTTTGATGTTTTTAAAGGACAAAAATCATGTCAAAACATGGTAAATTTTATATATGTCAAATGGGTCATTTTGTGGCCAAAAATCAGTAAGTAGGATGAGAAGATTTACATCAAGGAAACCTTGGGGTTCGGCCATGTGTATGGCCTAACCCCATGGACTGTTTTTGATGGTTTTGGGTCAAGTGTAGATGGGTTTTTTATGTAAACATAATGTGCTTTGATTTAGGAATAAACTAAGTTTATAAATGGATAAATGGATCTAAACCATAGGCCATGAGGTTCAGCCAATTGGGTGGGCCGAACCCCATGAAATGGTATGACATTTCATGGAAGTATTAAATGGTTTTGTGAGATTTTAAAGGATTTAAAGTGAAGATAAACTTACTGTTTTTAGGTAACTATGGCTTGGCTGAACCATATTAATACTATGGTTAAATTATGGATTAAAACCATGGACAAAGGTTGGATTAATTACACTAAGAACCATAGGGTTCGACCATATGTATGGCCGAACCCCATGGACTGTTATGTGGATATTTGGATTGAGTTTTACAAAATGGAAATCATACAAAGTGATGGGCTTATTGGATGGTTTTGAAAGGTAAAAACATGATAACATTATATTGTTATCCTATGTCTAAATGAGACCAAAAACATGTTTAAAAGGACCAAAACATGGATATAGGGTTCGGCCACCTTGGATGGCCGAACCCCATGTAAGTATTTGATTGTTTGGTTTGACTTTCAAGAAGATGGAAATCACATCAATTATGGACTTAATACTTAGATGGTATTAATTAAATAAAAGAGTTACAAAGGTTTAAATGGGTGAGGTTCGGCCATGGGGTATGGCCGAACCCCACAAAGTGGATTTTTGGGATTTAAATCAAATTAGAATCATATGGTCGAATGATTAACTTGCTGCATTGTACATAGGGTATTCGGATTTCTAGAACTGTGTACAAAGCCGTGATCGGGAGACGGTTCAAAGAAAGGGTCGAACAAAGTAAACTAGTGTACGTTTCCTACCTTTATTGTAACCACTATTCCATATGCTGTTTTACGTTGATTTCAATAACTTATATGTTTGTAAAGTTATGTTTCTAAATGACATGTTTGCATAGACATCTCATGCATGGCATGGGATGATGGTGTTGTAACCGGAGGCCACACTCCGTCGGGGCGTTCGAAAGACCACTGTGGGGTATCCTGATGATGAGAATCTCATCAGGAGGAATCCGGAGGCCACACTCCGTCGGGGCGTCCGAAAGACCACTGTGGGTTACCTTGACGATGAGAATCCTATCAAGTGATGGCTATGTTGAATGGTGATGGATGGGACTCATTTCATACATAGCATGTTTTTATGAAATTTTGTCTCACATGTATTATTATTATATTATTTGCAAGTTTTTTACTAACCATGTGGTAGCCCTATTCGGAAACACTACTGGGCGCGTTGATCTAACGTCCTATCATATCCTTAGTGGATGACGGAGGGAAAGGGAAGAACGTGGATCAAGAAGGGGACCAAGCATTGAAACTTGGGCGGTTTGAATGATTTTGAATGGATCTGAATGGATTATACATGGATGTGTAATTTGAATTGGACAATGTAATTTGGTAATTAGTTATGTTGGCTTGTAATAAGTAGATAAGTAGATGCTGTGGATTGGTTTATTTTGGATGTTGAATGGTAGATTAATATTATTTAGTAATTTTGGAGAATAAGATTATGTACTTTGCTATCTAAGAATAGAAAATTGGAATAGTCATAGGTTCTATTATAACCCTAGTTAGATTAAAACTAAGTTAATTCCGCAAGTTATATATGTACCATGTGCGGATCAGTTTTATGGACTTAGTTCATACGCACATGGGCTTGGCCAGTTAAGGGTCGGATTTAGAGATCCGAACTTAACTCGCGTCGTGACACTCTGCCCCGATCACATGATTATTATATTTAAAAAAAGATAAACTCTGAAAATTAGAGTGAAAAAGGGCGGGGTGTTACACTTCTTGATGGAAATCACATCAAGGTACCGTACATAGGTTTTTCGGACGCTCCGACTGAGTGTGACCCCTCCGGTTACAAATCCTCCACCCCATGCCATGTATGAGATGCCAAATGACTACATGCTATTTTATAACATAAACATAGCATTTAAAATCACCTTTTGAAACATAATCAACACATGCTATTCATACAATTAAACATAGCATTTGAAATTCAATAATAAAGAATATCCTTTGAAACATATTTTCATCAAACATAAGATAAAACAAATGTACATAATCCATGGTTTTCAAAGAGGTGGAATCCTACCAAAGACCGCTAACGTGTGCTTGCGTCTTTCGTCCAAGAATCGATCACCGATTGCGCACCGCTTGCGAGATCCCGTTACCTTATAATATAATAATCAATCAACACCGAGTCCTACTTGATTTGCAAGGTTCTAAATCCATAAACAAAACCCCATGGGATTCGGCCATACACCATGGCCGAACCCATGGTCTAATCTTTAGTTAATTACAATTATGCCATTGTTCATAACCATAGCCCTTTTTCTTTGCTTAGGTTCCAAATAATCCATACATATTTCTTTTAATCCAAACACATAGTCCCATAAATAATTTATGGGGTTCGGCCATACACCATGGCTGAACCCTATGTCCAATATTTCCATAATTTACAAGATTGCCATTGGTTCCCTCATTCACTTAAATTTACCATAACTAAACCCTGTATTAATTCCTTAACCAAATCAAGTCCATAAAACACAACTCATGGGGTTCGGCCATACACCATGGCCGAACCCATGATCCTCCACTTTGGCATGTAATTACAATGTTTGCCACTACCTTCATCAATAATCCATAACACATGTTTGTATCCTATTTTAGCATCCAACTTCCATAATTACAAAATTGTCATTCATGGCCAACCTTCCATAAATAGAAGGTTTCCAAATTTAGAATCACCTTCCATTTAATCTAAGTTCCATAATTAGTAAGTTACTAAATTAATCTCCACCTTAGATCCTTTCTAAATTTAATAACCATCCTTGTATTTTAATAAATTTACTTACATTAAAATACCAATCCAACTCCATGGGGTTCGGCCATACCCATGGCCGAACCCTATGGTTTCCAAAATCCTTATTTAGAAAGTCCATATTTATCGAATAACCTTCCATAATTAAAAAGGTTTCCATAAATAAATGTTTTTCAATTTGGCAACCTCTTTCCAAAATTAGATAGTTTCCTAAATTACAAACCATCTTTCCATAATTGGATGCTTTCCAAATTTAGCAAACTCCTTCCATCAACCATTTTAATCTAAGGTCCATAATTAGGTAGCTTCTAATTTTAGCAATCTCCTTCCATAAATAGAATGTTTCCAAGATAATCTCCACATTTCCATTATTAGATAGTTTCCAAAATTAGAAACCATCTTCCATAATTGGATGCTTTCCAAATTTAGCAACCAAAAATCCATCTTCCATTCCAGAACAACCCCATGGGGTTCGGCCATACACCATGGCCGAACCCTATGGTTCATGATCTTGACCATTAATTTAGTTCATTAAAATTCATCAATAATACCTTCACAACTCCATGGGATTCGTCCATACACCATGGCCGAACCCCATGGTTCAAGATCCTCTCTTTAAAATTAACAATCATGGATCTTCCATTTAATCCCCTCAAAATCACATATCATTAACTCCAAATACTTATTTAACAATCTCCATGGTTTTCATTCTTAATAACCCAATAAAATAAATCAAATCTTTCCATGGGTTCGGCCATGTACTATGGCCGAACCCTATGATTCTTTCTTTCCATTAAAATCATCAAAACCACACCCAATCTTCTTCCATGGGTTCTGCCACACACCATGGCCGAACCCTATGGTTCTTTATTTCCATAAATATTTATCAAATAAGATACTAACCGGTTCTTGCTCTTCCAATCTTTCTTCTTTCCTTAGCCTCTTTCTTTTTCTTCTTGATCTTTCTCAACCGTGATCACCTTCTTGTTGCTGCCTTTTCTTCCTCTTGTTCTTGCTGTGAGTGAGAGATTAAGAGAGAAAGAGAGAGATAAAATTCGGCTATGGTGTGTAAACCATGCGCCCCTAGTCCTTCTCTCCTTTTATAATCTTTCCTTGGTCCATATTTAGGAAGTGCTTAAGATAGCTACTCCCCCCTTAGGTCGTGCACCCCTTCCTTGTATCTAAATTGGAATGGCCGACCTTCCCATATTTGGAATGTGCTATAGCTAACAAACCCTTATGCCGTGCTCCCCTTGTATTTCTCTCTTTGGAGAGTTCTAAATAAAATATAACATGTGCCCATTTTAATTTAGAAATTACCCTACTATTATTCCAATCCAAGAAAGAACTCATTTTTAGAATTGCTCTTATGCGCATCACATAAGTAAAAAAATCTCACATTCGGCCAATCTTATCCCATACATGGCCATACATTATCTTTTATTTAATTTTGAACATAATGCATTAATAAATTAATTCAACACACTTAATTTATATTGAGACTAATTCCAAAACCGTTGGGTCCTAATTGGGCCATAACCAAACTCTTTATCCATATAAGATCCATATCTCATATTCACCAATTAAATGGATAATTTTTATGCAAAATAATAAATTGAAAATCTGAGGTGATACAATATTGCTATGTGTGAACCGCTTTCATGGACTGAGTCCATGCACACATAGGGTTGGCCAGTTAAGGGTCGGACTTTGGAAGTTCGGACTTAGCTCGCGTCATGACGTCCAGCTCTCTATCACTCTTCGTTTAAAAAAAAAAATATACTCTGATTTTATGGAAAGAAGCCAGTGAAAAAGGGCGGGGCGTTACATAGACGATACTCCAACCTAAAACACACTAATTAGATAAAATTAAATAAAATGAGATACTAACAAATATAAATTTAGAAGTAAAATATGTATTAAGTTTCCACTCATCAAATATCCCCAAACTTACATTTTGCTAGTCCTCGAACAAAACTAAATTAAAAACTCTAAAAACAAAAGAAATAAAAATCCTAACTGCACCACTTTCGCTGGCGCTCTCGATTGCATTTAGCGTATGTAACAAGCCTTTAAACCCCTAGCTCACCACTAGTGGATGAGTTATAGTCTCGTGAGGGCTTCCAGTGATGATACCCACAAACATCAAAAGTCAGCAAAAATATGTAAACAAAAATTTAAACATCTTACAACTCCAAAATTATTTTACAAAACTTATACTCGGAGTGTAGTGTGTGATAGCCAAATATTAACATATCCTTCTTTTTCAAAATACACACAAGTTTTGCAACCACTGGCCGAAAATACGCTTTGACTCCAAATCTCACCAGATATATAAGTTTTGCAATGTAAGGGATATAAGCTAATAGTCCAGTGAGGAGAAATCAACAGTATATAACATATATATTATCATCACATCATGTTATCATACAATCATCACGCACTTTCTATCAACTTGGGTCAATACCCTAATATGGTTAATCTCTACCATTTTTACATTCATACATCTTTCTTACACACAGTTCTGCATCTATCAATTGACATGCAGTCTACACCAGCTTCACAGTGCAAACCGGTGCTTCACACAATCCGTTATAAGTTCTACATTGCAATTTGACATGGTCCAATGCTTCACCTAGTACGTATGTACCCTCTACATTGCTACCCGACACGGTCCAATGCTTCACACAGGGCGTGAAGGCAACTCATCTAACAATGGAAGGGCACTTAGCATTTTATCTTTTCACATGGCTTAAATTAACCTGTCATATCCCAATACACTCACCATAATTACCTCACTCAATTTATCATACATTCCTAACACATGCCCTCATGGAATTGCATGACATGAATATAATTCACAATTACCATCAAAGATAAACAATATTAATAGAAATACTAACATTAAAATCATAGAAGCATATAATCACCTCACATCCTGGGGTTTAATCAAATTTGTACTTAAAGTAGAGCATATAAAAGAACAACAACCTATGTTCGTTCCTATATCATTCATCTATCATTTTGCGTGCCCTTTGCTTGGGATTACACATAAGAAAAAACCAGATTCAAGTCTGGTTGTATAAATGTCTGCCTTTTTTACATTGCTGGTTTCAAGACCGGGTAAAAGCTGATTTTCACATAAGTCCTGCACGAAGATAGACGACAAGAACAAAATATACAATAACGCATGTACACAATAGTTTGATTACTCACGTCAGCGCAGTTTCATCCAATTCATTTAACCTACTAATCTCTAAATACATAACTAGGTCCCATACTGCTTTTATAGACTGTTAGGCCTCGGCTCCCCGACATTATTATAAGGTTACGTTCTAACAGTTAGAACTTCAATTATATCCCTTACATGTAAGCAATGTCAGGTCTCACATTCTGGTCCCATTCAATTCTTTTCCATCTTATTTTATCCATAGGTCCCATTATTGTCATAGAGTTACAGGTTTCCTGTTCTAGTCCACTGAGTTCTTCGAAAGAACCGTAAAGAATAAAAATGTGTAAATAATCGTCGAAGTTCAAATATGCGTAATTGTTTTTTTTTTTTTAATTTGGTTGATTAATTACGGAAAAGTGTTATTCATTACAAAAGTACACAATAAAGAAAATAATACCTAAGACATGATTTTTTAAAGCGGAAAAGTAAATAAATTACTCAGTGCCTGGTCTCAAGTATCCCCACGCAATAGCTAGTTGCAGGATTCTTAGATTTCAAGCCAGAGGGTACAAAAAACAATAAAGTAAATAAATTTCAGAAAGTAATGTACATTCTCCATTCGAAAAGTGTTTAGAGCATTTCTCAAGTTCAAGCTAAGGTTGAGCCTCTAGTAAATCAAGTCGTACGTGAAAAACTCATAGAACAGGATAGCCTTCGGACCAATTCAAAGCAGAATGTTAGGCACTAAAGTCTACTTTTCAATGAGAGGGCGAACAAATAAAAATAAAGATAAAAGCCTTGGGACCAGTCTGAACAAAAGTTAGAGTGTTATTGAGTTAGTGAGTCAGATTGTTAGTTGTTCAGACTGAGAATGCAATAAAAGTAAAAGAAATAATTTAAAGTAAAATTCTGTGGACCAGTCCAAACAGAAGTCAGTCAGTTAGTCATGTCTGGGCTGAGAAGGTTGAAAACATAAAATGCAAGTAAGAAACACATAAGTTACAACAAAAACTGTGCGAAGTGCTCTTGGGTCGGGCGTCTGATATATGGGTATCAGACTTCTGATGCCTGGAAGTATTAGACTTCCGATCTGTGAGTATCAGACTTCTGATAATTATAAGAGAGCATCAAGAAACAATAATTTCATTTTTAAGTGTCAGAAGTCATTATCGGACTTCCGATAATTTTACCTATCGGACTTCCGATGAACTGAGTATTGGATGTCCTACAGTAAGGTGTTGAATAATCAAAATTTTCATTTTTCTGTTAGGGTGTTGAACTTCCGATAGCAAAGTATCGGACTTCTGATACAACCCAGAATTCACAGTTATGGGTGGAAAAACAGAAATTTGATCCCAATTCGAGTGGCTTTAAAAATCCTATTTTAACAATAAACCAGTTAGATGAATTCAGATTTAGTTTAAGATCACTTTAGGAAAAAGAATCGTATAATTTGACTGAGAAAAGTTGTGGACCTAATGGTACAAGAAGAAAGTGGAATAAAAGCCATTTTTTCTAGGGCTTTCCAAAGACTTAGTTTTCTCTCCAATTTGATCCCAAACCTCCTTTAAAGCTTATAATTAAATGAAAGGGTAAGTGTAGGTACCTTTTTTAGAGTTTGTGAGTAGAGTTTGGCTTCCACCAAAATTCAGTCGAAGAAGATGAGTTGTAGAAGAACTCCAAGAAGAAGAAGAAGAAGAAGCGCGGAAGAAGAAGAAAAAGAAATTGGAGGAAGGAGAAACTTGAGAGCAAAGAGAGAGTAAAACAGTTGTTTGGTGCAACTGAAGAGGAGTGTATAATGGACGACACCTGTTTATATAGAATCCTACGATAGGTTTGCCGCTGAAGCTAGCCGTAGGTATAATAATTTTAAAATTTTATTAAAAACTTAGGTGCTTATAACTTTAGTTAAAACATGAGAAAATCGAGATACCTTCGAATCAATCTACAGATGAGTCTGGGTATTAGATTTAGGCTAGTTCATATGGTTTTTGAAAAAAAAAACGGTGACAAAAGACAATCGATCCGAGCAAAACATCGATTTAAGAAAATCTATCGTTCATACCTCGATGCTTGGATTGAGTGCCTAAGACCTCAAAACAGAAATCCAGAATCATGAAATGCTCGGTCAAAACACAGATTAACCACACAAAATTTTCTTGTAAATTTTTTACTTTCAAAGGTATTACTAGAGATATATTTAGATATTAAATATATTTAGGATTTACTAAATATTGTTCTTCCCCATTTAGGGATTTCCTCTTTATTTACTTCATCTGTTTTCAATTCTCTATAAATAAGATTAAAGGTCTCTCCTTGATTAAAGGAGACATACCAAATCCTAAGTGTATTATTCTACATGGTATAGAGCAAAACCTAGATCTATTTTTTTTCCCACTACTTCCTTCGGCCAGACCTTTCTTGAAGGCCCTCCCTCTGCCGGCGGAGACCCGTTGGCAGAGGGAGGGGACATGTAAACTCCCTTATCAATTCATTAGTTTTACATATATTAAAAAAAAAAAAAACCTCCTACGTAGAACCGCATCAGCTCTGCTACTCCTTTACCGTAGCAGTTGCTCGACTTCGATCTCGTCGCTTGCTCATAACAACTGCTGCCTTCCTGCGCACTGTACCTTCTTTCTCTATTCTCTTCCCCTTCATGCAGAGACAATCGCCACTCACTTGCTGATTTTGATGCTCAAATCGGCACGAGCGCTTAGATCTACTCTTCTTATGCTCCGGTCTGCCTCGCACCGGTTTCTCTATTTCTCTCTGGTGATCGCTGCTGCCCCTTCTAGCTTCCTTCTAGATCTGAGACACCCTGTTCAGATCTGAGCCATCTTTCTTGGCTCGCCCGATCGTGCAAGATCTTTACAATTCAAGTGTTGGCCGTTTATGCTCGACGGCCTGTCTATGCTCCTTCTTCAGATCTGCTACCCGGACACTCAGATTTGACCGACGTATCTACTGTCCCGCCAGCTTCTCCGCGCAGACTAGATCTGACCTCTACACCTCCAGCAGCTCCCAACCATCTTCCTATCCATCGCAGTAACCCCACTTCCTCGCTTGTGTCGTCTTCAAATAGAGCATCAGATCTGCGCTCCTCTTCATCCAACGACGAGTATATCTTCTCGTCTCGGCCTCCAGTTGCTGCCTCTCCCATCTCTCAGATCTGATTCCTAGATCAGATCACGTGCTGCTCTCTCTTGCTTTCTGCTTGCAGCCCTCTTTCTTCTCCGGTGCTCCTTTCTTCTTACCAATGTCTCTACTGGGTTTCATCAGCCAACCTCTCTTCTTACCAATGTCTCTACTGGGTTTCATCAGCCAACGTTCAGATCTCGCCTTTGTTCCATGAGCTCTGGCCATCTCCTCAGATCTCTTTTCTCAGATTCTTCATCTTCCAATCCAGCCTCTGTTGCAGATCCACCTGCAGCCATTTTGTTTCAGATCTGGCCTTCTTCGCTACCCCTACCAGTAGCTACCTATGTCTTCCAACCCCGACGCGCCCTCGCTACTTGGGTTTCAGCTCTTTTCTCAGCCGCTCTCCAGTTCTCATTCAGCCCTCTTTGCAGCCGTTCTCTGTCTGCCCTTCGCCCGGCGTTCTATGTGGTGCCTCTGCCCGCCTTCTTCGGTAACCCAGATCTTTGAGCAGTCCCTTCGAAGTGCCTCTGCAGTGCATCCTTCCACTCCTCTTGCAGCAACGTAGTTCTCATGCAGTTCTTTCTCCGAATCCCCATTGGTCCATCGAGAAAAAGCTGCCCAAATCGCCTCTCCTCTTATCTCAGGCGTGCCACTACTTCTTTTTCTCCGATCCTACCCCAACAACAGTATCTCTCTTTAGAAGCCTTCTCTACACCATTTTTTTCTCGGGCACTCACCTCCAGCATCTTCCTCTCCAACGCCCGTCTCTGTGCCTAACGACTCTTCCCTTTGCCATTGCTGCTGTAGTTGCTCTTTTCCTCACAGCCACCAATCTGTAATCTTCTCTCTGCTTTCGGACGACACTCCTCTCCCCATAATCTGCATCAATGGTCTGCTCTCTTGACCGATGGATCTCCTCTCGCTGCTGGCTCTCGACTACCGCATTACTCTTTCAGTCGAGCCTGGTGTTGTCTGCTCCGACACGTATGCTATGGACGATCAATGTGACATTTCTCACCTTGCTTATCATCTTTGGGCAACGATTTATTTTCTCATGGGCAAGCTGTGCGTTACTTCCGTACACCCTACAGTTTGAGGGGGAGTATTAGAGATATATCTAGATATTAAATATATTTAGGATTTACTAAATATTGTTCTTCCCCATTTAGAAATTTCCTCTTTATTTACTTTCCTCATCTTTTTTCAATTCTTTATAATTAAGATTAAAGGTCTCTCCTTGATTAAGGGAGACATACCAAATCCTGTGTGTATTATTCTACAGGTATTTTAAAATAAAGGATTTACAAAGTGGCTCTTTTAAAGTGGTTAAAATATATTAAAATTGGGTAATGGATGAAACGAACGGTGAAATCCATTGAATTCGTTATTTGAAAACATTTAGTGTGTGTGAATTTGATAAAATAAATCTTTCAAATAAGTGGTTTTTCAGAGTAAAATAGTTTTATGATCATTTTTCAAAAATAATAAATGAGATATCAATATTTACGATTTTGCCCTTCCAACTTCAACGGGTCAGATCAATGAGCTATCGAGCTCGGATTGGACTAAACTTGGATTTTTCAGATTGCCCACTCAATAGTCTTAGTGATTAACCGAACACAGCACATTTAACATTACAAAATTACACAATTAAGTCTAATTAAGGGTTGGGGTATTACAACTGCTGTCAGAGTGGATTGTGCGAAGAAAAAGGTAGCGTCTAAGAGAATTAAGGGAGAGTGGGTGAGATTGAGGGGGAGAGAGAAGGAAAATGGGAGGGATTTTGCCCTTGAGGGATTTGGGCAAAAATAGGTGAGAGGTCGAGTTAGAGGATAGGAAAGGAGAGGAAGGGAAAGTAAGGAGAGAAAGAGAGAAAACACGGTTTTCTCCCCCCTACTTTCGTCCATGCATACAACAAAGAGAGAGTGGGTGGGCCGAGTGAGGATCACTCTAGTTTGGAATTTTTTTGGTGTTTATGTAATTAGATTTTTTTTTTGTTAAAATAATTCACAAAAATATGGGTCTTAATTGGAGTTTTAATAATATGAAAAAGAATCACGGCTAAGAATTTAGTTGCGCAACCCCGAAACATAATACGCAGTATTAAGAACTTTAAAATTGTACAATTAAATACGAAATCATGGGTCGAGTCATTACAAAATGATCTCCCTTTTTCACATTCAAGAAAAACTACGAAAACCTAAGGTTTTTCCTTTAATGCTTATGAATGTGTTTATAAATAATTAAAAAATTATTTTACTTGGGAGAGAACAGTCGCTGAAAGTCAAGGAATGTCACGCCCCGCCCCTCGTGGGTCCAAAAAATGTGATTAATTTTTTATAATAATAATAAATTCCAAATCATTTTCATAGTTCATGAGCTGGATTCTCTATTCATCTAAAGGCCCAACATAAAAATGTCACACGTGTACTCAAATATGTACCATAAATTCCTTATATAATCACATATCATACAAACAAATATTCCATTAACTCGTCATAATAACATATTGATGAGCACAGAAAATGACTATTTTACCATTGCATTTGGACTGGTTAGCCTTTGTTTTATGTGTTTTAAGATATGTTTAAGGGGATTTTGGAAGTTTTGCAGGGTTTATAGGGAAATACAAGATATGAGAATTCAAATGGTGAATTTTGCAATTTATGAGCATAAGTTGATATTTTTGGAAAGTTGAAATTTTTTAATAATTATTTTACCACAATTTTATGGGTTTTATTTGTAAACTAATTAATTCAAATCTATTTATGAGAGTTTAGATTAATTTAGTACATTTTTAGAATTGAACGTAAGTGGTAAAATTATTTATTAGATTTTCCATAATTTGAAAAGCCTAATTATTAGGCAGATTAAGAAAAGCCCATGAAAAAATCCACATGTATGAAGTCTATTTTCATTATCTCAAGATACATATGAGGAAATTCAAAATTTAGAACTTATTGTAAGAAGATTTTCGAATTTGGCAAGTGGATTAAGGAAAAAGAAACAAAATATGAAGAGGCGAAAAAGAAGGAAGGTTCTACACAGTTTCAGTATTTTGCGTCGATTCTTATTGCGTTGAAAAGAATATTTAAATCGCTACAACTTTGTAGTTTACAAAATTTTGTGATTCAATCGTTAACTAGGTCAAAACTGAGCTGCAAGGTGGTACATGTGTAAACAATGAGATTTTGCATCCACTTTCCTTACACGAATTTTACTATTTTTTTTCCACCTCCTTGCTCCTTTAAGTCATTCCATGTTTAGTACAAATCATATCAGCCCTGCATGTGTCCCTTGCTTTATTTAAATCTTTAAATCCAAGCCATTCATTCCACCTCCTTTTATCTATAAATACTATACCTCCCATTGAGAAAATTGAACTTGGTTGAAGAAATTGAACGGTTGTGCATAGGAGAGGAGGGAAAGAAGAGAAGAAAATAAACTTAGGCAATTTTGATTTCCACAAGGTTTGAAGTTGGTGGTTTTAATTTCCATTGTATTTGAGTTATCTTAATTCCAAAATCCTTTGTTTTGTAATTCTAATTTCATACTTTAACAATAAGAAAAAGGTGTGATAAATATTTTAGTCTATGGTTTTCCAATTATTCAATTGATGTATGGTGATTATTTGATTTTATTTTTATTCTTTAATTAAGTATATGTGTGGATTTATTTTAAGTGTTCCAAGTTAAATGTGATGAAAATTTAGATTGAATAGACTTTTTTCTTCGATTTAAGGCTCTTATTTTAAGAGTGCGATGAAATACCTTAGATTTTGAGAAAAAATTTAAATTCTATTCATTCTAAGGTTTAATTTGAGATTTTTAATTTAATGAAATCTATAGATTAATTCTTAGAATAATTATGGATGAAAATTTTGAATGCCTGATTGGTAATTTACGTGAGCTACGTATTCTAGACCTTTGTTTTATTTTAAAAATATAGAAATAATGCCTCCTTATTTACTTGAACAAGTTCCATTGTAAGTATGTACAGGGATAATTTTAGGTGTTATTTTTATTTTTGTTTTAAAATTCAAAATTCTTGAAAATTGTGGAAATAGGTTGGTTAATTAATTAATTACATCTTAGTTTTGTGTTCTAAGTTAAGTTGAGATTATTTATAATTTTTAGATTAATCCACCATCTTAATTGAATTTAAGTAAATTTTGATTTTCCATTAAAATTAGATCTCTTTAATTGTTAAATTCTATTTTTAGATGTGGTTTCTAATTTAGACCATGTTTTCTGTTTTTAGAATGTTTCTAAATTAAAATTAGATTTCCTAAATTAGAGAATTAATCCTATGTTTAAGATTTATTTCTATGATTTTCTAAATTTCTTAAAATATATAATTTAATATTGTATTTTTACAGATATATTTTCATAAGTTTCGATGGGTTCGACCTCGCATTCAATCGCTATACTATCTAATGGTTTGTGCGCTTGCGAGTTATAAATTTAAAATTTGCAGAACACATATGAAAAGTATGATAGTTATGCTTAGATTTAATATGCCACAGGCGGCATAATTATCAAAAGGACATCATTAGCATGAAAATAGATGTAATAAACATAATTTCTATCAGCGGGAAAAATGATAGATTCGTAGGTTTCATCTCCTAAGACATCAGTGGAGGTTCTTCCTCCTCAGGTGTTAAACCTGTAATGAAAGGGACGTGAGCTCCTAGTCCAGTGAAAAGAGCTCAAATAATATCTTAACAAAATATCACATGATTAATAATAATGCAGTTAATTTCTCGAAATCATAATATCAATAATGGTCTACTTTTACTATCTAATATCATCAGTCATCCTTAGTAATCCCTGCCATTTTACTTTCACACAATTTCAACTAAAACACTAAACAGGATTCATGGGCGCAACTAAATCCTGACTCAGTTAAAATGCAGCATATTACAAGAGCTTAAACGACCAACGGTCAAGCAGTCCAATGGCTAAATGAGTGAAGGTTGTTTTCCAATAACAACTTTTCCCATACTAGGAAAATAATTCATAACCACTTACCATATCATTTCCCATATCCTTCTGTGTGCCCTCTTACTTAGGGTCTACATTGGAGAATACTACAAATTTCCTAAATTTCGGTATCAAGAACCCAACATACATAATCTGCACAAATAACCACATATTCCACATATAATTTTGAACTGACTACTAACGTTCATACGCCTTCATCTAATCCAACTAACCTATCAACCTTTAGACACATAAATGGGTTCATACTTTGTTTATAGACTACTAGACCTTGACTCCCTAACACATTTTCATGTTTCTGTTCTAATAATTAGAGCAAATAGTCATCCCTTACATGGAAGTGGTGTTAAGTCTCGCTTTCTGGTCCACTTAGTGTAATACCCTGACCTAGATTAGGCGTGTTTTAGCTTAATAATCTTGTTTGACCGGTTAATCTCGAAGATTACGGTTAGGGCTTTAAAAAAGCCCAGGTGTGGCCCAATCCGAGCTCGAAAGCTTAATGATCCAAACTCGTCCAGCTGGAGGGGCAAAATGGTAATTTACCGCTTATAGTTATTATTTTATAAATTATGTTATTATGTGATTATTATTGGATGATAATGTTCTCCTTAATAAAGGATTTGTATTTCTGATTTTAAAATAATTTTATTTTCAGAAAATAGTATTTAAAACCGCCCGTCAAAACCCCGAAAGGGAGAAATAATTATTTTAAATGGTTTTGGAAATGAAATAAAATTTGAAACAAGTATTTTATGTTAGACCATTTAAGTATACTCTAGTTATTCTTCGAGCCCCAAAAATGAGGTTTCTAAGTTGTTTTATTTAACATTTGGTTAATTAAGTAAATAGTGTTAAGATGTGTTTTTTTATTTAAATCAATGGTTTTTATTGAGTTTTAAATCTACAATTTTTTATGGTGATTAAAGTTTTTAAAACCCAACCTATCAGTAAGGTTGGATTAAGTTCTTAAGCTTTCAAAATCTTATGTTTAGTGAAAATCGGTTTTATCAAATGAGGGACTAATCTGCAAATTTGGAAACTTGGAAGGGCTGATCTGCAACCAACCCAAACTCTATGGTTACTGTTGCCGACATAAGCTGCAGTGGCATGCAGCTGCATGCAGTGGTCAACCGGCCTCTTCTTCCGGCCCAGTTCCCTATAAATTCAGCCTCAATCTGCTGGTTTATGTCCCAACAAATTTTCATCTCTTCCCTTCTCTCTCAGCCAGAGCTGTTTCGAGTTATCCCAGCTCTCCTTCTCAGCCTCTCTGTTTTCTGTTTTATCAACTGTAGCTTAAGAAGGAAGTTTTTCAAAGACTGGATTTCTTAGCCTAGGAACTCCAGTGAAGGTAACCACTGCGTTCCTTTTTAAATTCTAGGTGGTTTAGAATCAAGAAAAACCAATTTTGGTTAAGTTTTGAGTTAGTAAAATCAGTGTGAAGTTTAAGGAAAAACCATGGGTTTCATGTATCAGTGTGCTTTCCGTTTTAAAATCCATCGGCTTACTGAGTTTCAAAATTTAAAACTATTCCCTATGGAAAGAGGACTCCATCGAACCGGCTAGATGTGGAAACCGAATCCGGGAAACCCACTGTTTCCGGAATCGCATTTTCACACAGTGTCTGCCGTCACTGTCTGTTGTTGCTGACAGTGGAGGAAGAAGGCTCTCGGACGATCCGAGAGTCGATCTTCGGACGGCCCGAGAGGACCCCTCGGACGTTCCGAGCTTCACCCGAAGCCTAGAAACGCTCGAGGCAAGCCAGACTCGCCCAGATGTTCCGAGCACAGTTCGGAAGGACCGAACCCTACTCGGACGATCCGAGCCTCAATTCGGATGTTCCGAGATTTACAGACCCACCGAGACCCGTTTTTCAGATCTTTTCGATTCGGATGGACTTCGGATGTTCCGAGACCCGATCTTTGGACGATCCAAAGTCAGACCCATGATCCGAGATTAGTGACTAGTTAGGCAGTCGTTCGGATGATTTGAAGCCACAGTACCTAGTTCCGAGGGACCCAATTTTTAAGTGTTAAATCTGTTTGATTGTTATTGATTGCATGTGATGTTTAGTACCCCTTTTGTCTAAAAAATGTGTACTAACCCTCTTCTTATTACTATAGTGTATCTACTATTGTATTCACTTCCAGGCCGACTCTATTGGTCGGGCACTGAGTGATTTCACTTTCAGGCCAACGCTATATTTGTCGGGCACCGAGTGACCTCGAGGCTTTACTCAAAATGTCAGATCTGATCCTATCCAAAAGACAACCGAGAAGTGACTTGAGAATCTAGACCTAACTCAATAAGTCAATCTGGTCAATGCCTAGAAGATAATATGAGTTTTGGACTGAGTACCTTTTTATTTACTATCTTGCGTATTATTGTAATTTAAAAAGGATAGAAACCAAGTAGGAGACTCAATTCCATGTACCTTGGATATTTTTTGGGAAAACAAGTATAATTTCGAAATACTACTTGTGTGTATGTTGGTGCTATGTATATTGACGTGATAATGATTGTGCACTTGTTTGTTGTTTGAACAGAGACCGCGACACCACACAGTTACGGTGAGGGAACTTAACTTTGCAGTAAGATGTAAACATGTTTATTTTGAGATGGATCTTGAGCAATGAGTGGTTTCAGATTTGATGAACCTACTCATGTGCCTAGATATAATGCACTGTTGTAAGAGGTGCTGATGATGCTTATGAATGCTATGATGTTGGTCATATGAAATATGTAATACTGCTTCCACGTGCCCTTGACTATTGAACCAATAGCGGCCATATGAGAGATGGTTTACGTCTACTGAACCACAGGTGTCGATAGTTGCTGACTTGAGGGTGTCAGTATCGGCTATGGGAGAGTCGGAGATGTACTTGCAAGGATGTATTTTGACCGTGTCGGGACTTAATACAATGGTCTCAGTGTAGTCGGTAGGCGTTACGTTGGATGACAACAGTAATGGAAAGCTGAGGATGAGATGATGGAAATGATGATGAGGCTTTACTTGATATTGTGAATATTATTATTAAACATGAGATATTATATTGTAACTGTTGATTATATACTAACATGTTGTTTACTTAACTGCACTGTTATATTTCTTTCACTGGGCTACTTAGCTCACCCCACTCACCTTTCAAGAGATGAACCCGAGGAGGAGAACCCTCTATTTCAAGCTTAGAGTGGATAAGCTGCGGCGTTGTTTTAGGATTCCCACTGAGGAGAATACCCTTATCTTTGTTTTCTGGTTCTTGGAACCAATTTCTTTTGTAAAGTACCGGGTGTGGTACTTGTTTTGTTTAAATGTGATGTACTAAGACTACTAAGTTTCTGTAGTTACTCTGATGTGATTTTGAAATGATAATTCAATGGTTGGAATTATGTGATCATGTATGTGTTATCTTTTGTGTCTATTGTTGGATAGACTTATGGTATGTTTGAGTCCACATGTTGGGAGCATGTGTGACCTTTGGGCCTAACTGTTGATCCGGCCCAGTTAGAATGCTGGTGTTAACTTAGTCTTCAAAAAAAAAAAATCAGTTTCGTTCCAGGCCCACCCTTCGGGTCAGGGCGTGACACTTAGTCTTTTCCATCCATATAATAACCATGGGTCCCATTCATTGCCTTAGAATCTATGCTTTTCAAACAATTTTGAAATAAGATACAATTGAGTCTCCTCACTGTAGTTTGTCGAGTATTTGCAGAAATCTGTGAAAATAAGAATATGTAAATATAGGTTCACAGATAACACACGTAAAATTTCAATAATCCTTTTCATTATTTTTCCTAGTAAAATAGAGGAGATGGTTGTGAGTCCAGTTACATGTTACTACTTCATCTTAAATGATGTCAGAGGAGTTAGCCATCCAAAATACTCAATAAAAGAAAAATGGAAGTACTCAGTGCCAAGTCTCGTATTTTTCCGGCGCCTAGAAAGTATTGAGAATTTGCCCAAAGGGTACAGTACTGAATGTAAATAAATTACTCAGTGATTTTTCTCTTATTGTCTTCTGGATAGGACCATAGAGACATATTGAGATAGGTTCAGAGGTTACAGTGCAGAAATATAAACACTCAATTGTAAATAAACACACAAGGAGACATAATCAGTTTCATTTTAAATGGAAATAAAATCATACTCCTTTTTAAACAATTAGAAACTTATTTCAAGTTTTAAATAAACCAAATCATAGAAATAATTCACATTATTTCAATAAATAAATAAAATTAGAAAACTCATTTTAAATTTAAAACAAAAAATTTCAAAATAATAATCAAAATGACATTTCATTTTATTCTTTAATTTTATAATCAGAAAAAAGTAAATACTATTAGAATAATAAATAAAATATTTAAAATTACGTTTCACAAAACCCAAATTGGATGGATGTTGATGTGGCTAAAGGCACACACTGGCAGGAAAAATATTACAGAAAGAGTTTACAAAATTTGCAATCCTTTCCATTGGTATTTATAACAACCAAATGGTCGGCTGCAGGTGGTTTAAAAATGATACCCATAGCCTATGCTATGTATTTCATAGCTCATAAGAATCACCTCTTACGTGGATGATTCATTGCATCTAAAAAGATTATTTTATTATATATATATATATTCATTGCTTTAGTTTAAATAGGAAATTTCCATAGGCATACACAGGATGCCAATCTACCATTTTGGCTATAGCTACAAGTTTGTAGCTTTCATGATTCATAGCTTACGTTGGTTCATAATTGTAAAATTATAATATTATTTTATTAGAATTATGTTTCTATTTTATTTTCTCGCTACTTGGGGAACAGAGAGACATCTTCAGAATGATTCGACTGGTTCAACAGGTTGGATTTTTAAAACTTAAAAGGATACTAAAATTTGAGAGAAAATACACATCGAAAATTCGGCGATTTAAATGAAAATGATGTTTTTCTCAAATTAACTCAACTTTGAAGTATTCTTTGGAGAAAATCTGACCTCGCAGTAAAATTCACCTCATGAAAATTCTAAAGGTCAAACACGTTTTGAGGTCAAACGCTACTCGATCCCTCAACAGAGTATTTTTGTCAAAACGTCTGTCCCCAATTAAAAATGTAGATTAGGCGTCTTATACCTCTTTTCAGAATCTGAAAATAAGAAATGGTCAGTTTAAACACAAACTATTTTTCGGTAAATGTATGACTTCCATTATTATTTTTAAAAATTAATATTTATAAATAGGGATCTCTCAGGGTCAAATTTAGTTATATTTCAAAAAGTAAAAAAAAAAAACATATTAAAATATTTTTTTAGACTCATACTTAAAAAATCATTGAATGTGTGTGAATGTGAGAGTCTAATTAATTCAAATAAATATTTTTAAGTAAACAAGGATTAAATCATTAATAAATACTCCCTCCGTTCCATTTAGTTGTCTCATTTGAAATATTTGTATTTTTTAAAGAAATCTCTATATAAGGCTTGCATTCCATGTGATCTCATCTATTGTCAACACACTTTATACTATTCCAATGTAAATGAGACAACCATTTTGGTACAATTCCAAAATCCATATAGGACAACTAATTTGGGACAGAGGGAGTAATATTTATGAGAAATTACAATTTTGTCCTTCCAACATTAACGAGTCGGATCTATGAGCTACTGAGTTCAGATTGGGCCGATCTTGGACTTTTTAGAAATCCCAATCCGTAATCTTCATGAGTAATGGATAACAAAACATCATTTATGGCACAAAATCACACAATTAAGCTTAATTTTAAGTCGCGATATTGAACGTTTAGAATTAATTGTAACTATCCGCCTTTTTTTCCATTGATTAAATCAGAGTAATTTTTTTTTAAAATGGAAAAAGAATAGATACGTCACGAATCGAACCGAGTTCAAGTCCGAAAACCCAATCTTCGACTAGCCCAATTCTAGCACACACGTGGATCAGCCCACCAAATATTTATATGTGTGCTAGCATAACACTTGTAAAATAAAATGTGCAGAAATAATAGTTGCAGAATTATAATATGAAATATTTCAATAAAAGGATAGAAATTACTTAACCATATAAGTCAAAACATCAACTAAATCCAAAATAAAAGTATATCTAAATTATTACATCATTGGATCCTATGAAATTACATAGTTTTATCAAAAAGCCAAAATAAGAACTATGAGATCTTCGAGCATCTCCGGTTTCATCTCTTCATCAAGCATGGCTATCGTTAGGTCCAGCTTCTTCTCCTTTACCCTGATCTGTGTTAACATCGGAGGAAAAATGTACGGGCTTAGTCAACTTGCCCAGTAGAAAATTCCGATCACAAAGTGTACTAGGTGAGAAATCTCATAATAACATATATTAGAAAAACAAATGAGAAAAATCACAGGTAATGATCAATACATGTTTCTCAAATTACGATAAAAGAATACCAATGTTTTATAACTCAGAAATCATAAAAATGATATGCCATGGATGCCATCTATGATATGCCCACCCATTTCCATGCATCAGATCATAACTATCACTTCAAAATAATAATTCTCAATTGGCCACTTATGTCCACAATATTTGAGGTGGCAACCACCAGGGTGCTGTACCTATCCACAAATTAACCGAGACTATCGGTGGAGTGTGGTCTCCTCCCTCTGCGCAGGGTTTCAGGACCTACCCATAAGCTTTTCAACTATGCCGTAACATTCATATCTAAGGATGGGGCAAAGTCTAATATTTTCATAATCATTTTACATGAGTCCAAGCGAGGTTCAAACATTTCCTTCTTGACTCAATACTATCAACACTCCCATGCAACCATGCATGAGGTAATGTGTGCAGTCATGATGACAAAATCATACATCAAATAATTTCTCATCAAAATCATTTCCATGTACATATTAAAATCATAATCTCATAAATCCATATTTATGTTTTTAAAAGATAGAACATATAATAATCATTCACCTCATTGTGCTTCAATAAAGTAGGAACTCCTACCTCATTGAATGTGATCAACCAAAGGGAAAACTTAAATGTCCATTTGAATGGCGTCGGAATTACCCTCTAATCCTTTTGTCCATGTACATGTTTCAAATATAATTATAGATTATTAATCCATAACATCCTTGTCTAATCGGTGTAGATCGAAACCAGACCTAAAGGTCTCTACTATATGATTTTCAAGACCTAAAAGAATTCTATTCATATTTGATCTTAACAACAAATATATTACCCTTGTTAACTCGTCTCTGTTTTAGGTCCACATATCGACATTGTTGATACATTGCCACTGGACACAATCGACACATCGATCTTCTTGATATGTCGACTGGAGTCTTTTTGTTTCGGTTCATATTTTCTAGTCCCTCTTCAGGTCCCATATATCGACACAGTCAATACATCTAACCGTACACATACTCGAGATGTAGAGTACGTCGACACATCCAGAGCTTTGATTCATTCATACTTATGATTATTCTCTGTTCCCAATAGTACGTATCGACCCAGTCGATACATACACAGATGTATATACTCGATATGTCAAGTTTGTCGACATGTCTTCTAAGTTTAGGTTTATTTGAACTTATATTCAATCTTTGTTCACAGGCTGATACATGACTCTATCGATATACCGTCCGTGAACTAATCCTTGTCCATATACTATTTCAGCATACCCAGACCGATATGTTGGTCTGGTTGATGCATCTGTCAATGGTCTCTGAATATATCGATAATTTCGATATGTTCCTTGATCCATTCTTTCTTGGTTATTTCTATGATTATTTCATATCATTCCCAGGCTGATATATCGACCTGGTTGATACATCGTCACACACACACACACACACACACACACACACATATATATATATATTCATTGGTCCCTTTTTATTTCTGTCATACCAGGGCCAATACATCGACACAAGCGATGTATCGTCTTGTGTTTCTATTAGCTGGATTCTCCCCCCAGACGACACATCGAAGAAGTCGATATGTCGACTAGTTTGAGTTAGAAGTCATGGACCCATCATCCATGGCTTCCTTTACTCGTGTATTCGTCCTTCTTAAGTTATTTCTTTTCAATTTCAATCATACAAGTTTTCTAAACAACCTAGTGTTATTGATTTACTAAAAAATATTAGGAATTCACCTACTGTGAGTGATTCATAGGTGTGCTCGAATGGATACAATCTGATATCCCTTGTCTCATTGCTCTCCTCCCTCCTTGCTAGCTCGATTTCTCTTTCTTTCCCCTTGCTTGGTCTCTCATTTCTTTCCCAGAACAGAGAAAGCCCGTGGGTGATGAAGAGGTTCTGGGTCGAGTTGAGGGTTAGGGGGTGAGTGAGAGGGTAAATTTGGGTGAGTAAGAGGGGTGGTCAGACACTCTGTTTCTAATCTGTTTTCTTTCCCTGTTTTTCTTTATTTTCTTTATTTATTTATTTATTATTTTTTTCTTCGTATTCTCTTCTTTTTATCTTCCCCTCTTGCTCTCGCTAGACTCTTAATTGAGTCGTTGAAAACGGAGGAGGCATTGTGAATGCCCATGCATTGAAAAATGGAAGGTTTAGACGATGGTAGACAGAGCGTCTGCTAAAGACGTTTGGCCTACTCGACACATCGACTTTGTAGATCTGTTGATTTATTGATTGTTTTTTCCCTGATACATCGACCACGTCGATGTATCTTTCTCACAATTTATACCTCGGTTTTGGATATCAGTTTTCCCCGACACCGATTCAGTCGATGCATCGGCTGGAATTGTTCAGCTTGCTGACACATTGACCCAGTTGATGTATCGTCTCACGTAAATTTAGTTTCCCTTATTTCTTTTAATAAATAATTACACTATTTGGACTAAAATCATATATTTCATTTATGATTAAAAAATTACATAAAATGAGGAGTTAAAACTCCGGGTCCTTAACATTAATTTCCCAAGTTGTGATAAGTGGCTCATATTAAGTGCTAACCCGGACATATGAACATGTCCTCCAAGCTTTAGTCGGGCAAAACTCACCTTTTTGTGTTATGGTATAGCCCTTAGTGCTGAAATATACGTCCAAGGACTTTAACCAACCATACAACTTTTTTTATTTGACGTCTCCATCATACATGGGAATATCAATTTGGAGTTCCAATTTGAATTCTGTGTCTAAACTATCGTAGACAATTACACTTTGCTACTCAATTTAAATGGCGGAGTCGAAATGTTGACCCGTGTTACAAATCAATTTCCAAACTGGGTCGTAAATAAGATAAAACTGTTTAAAAATTAAAAAAATATTTTAAAGTCAACAAAAACTTAAAGAGGTTCAAGAACATAGATTTTATGGAGCTACCCAAGATAATTTTTTGGAGTCTTATTGTGTTCAGTCATTTCCAATGGAACCCTTACATTGGGCCTGAAAATCCCTTTTCAATGTGCTAGAACAACCCGATTGACCCGAGAGAGAGAGAGAGAGGGGGAGGAAGGGGGGGGGGGTGATTAGGTCCATATCATTTTAATGGTGTTTACAATTTCTTGATTGTTTTAAGTGTTAGCGGAACATTAATCAAGATATTTGCTTAGTGTGATAGATCGTTTATGATTTCCTTTAAACAATCACAAAGATAATGACCCTTTATATTTTTGTTTGATTATCGATGCTTGTGCTCAATGTATAGAGTAAGATAATTAACATGCAAAGTGATGTGTGTTGAGAAGATTACTTAAATACAAAATACAAAACACAAAGATCAAACACCATAGACCAATTCTTAAAGTGGTTCGGTTAGCCAACCTTAATCCATTGCTAGGACTCGCTCTACCTTGAGCTATCCACAAAATCCACAACGTGGGACTTACACCTTCACAATTAGAATAGGAATTCTACCTCACTCAATCGGCTGAGAATTTCACCCACCACTGTAGAATAGGATTTCCACCTATTCATTTGCCTAGGAATTTCATCCACCACATGTGGCGAAGACGATGCTCTAGATTTTTTATAGTGGTTCCGGAACCAAGCTTCCTTAATCCACTTTCAAAACTAAGGTTTTAAAAGAAAATTAAAACTAAGAAGCACTTTCCTTTGAAGCACTTTCTCTTGATGTGTGCTTCTTCAAGATCCCACCCAATGTGTGCCGACGCTCCCCCTTTTAGACCCGTAAAGCAATCACGGTCCAGAGTGTCAAGGAAATTGGTTTTCCCAAGCCTTCCTAGATAATAATCATTTTCTTCCCTCTCTCTCACAAACTCAATCTATATGATTGGTTGTATTAGATTCTCCGAGCGTAAGCGCGTGAAAGAGAGAGTGATCCTTCTATTGGCCCTTGTTAAGCTCACTGATAATGATGAGCGTCTAACTGATGTTGCCGAAGGATGCCAACTGGTTGCATAAAGATTGGTTTATATAGATAAGGTAACTAGTTGCAGTAACAATAAACACTGAAAAATGATAATTTTACTCTTTAATATTGGATTAGTTAGTTCTTAAATTTTGTTTATTTTTATTATTATTGTAATATATTATATATTCTAAATTATATTTGTTAGTATATTATATTAATTAATTTTATCTAATTAAGTGTATTTTCATGTATTGTCAGGATGGTGAATTGTTGTACATACATTGAGTCCCATTCAAAGTCTATTGACTTCAACTCTGCAGGGGAAGAGGACTTGGACCTAGATGAGATAAATGGCACAAAGAGAGAACAATAGAATGAAGTAGCAGCCAGAAGCAGAGTTCTGGAACTTGTTGTAAACAACTCTGCAAATCCACAGTTATTTGAATGTGAAAAGAAAAGATTTGAGAGCAGATCTGATTGAGCATAAAGGCTTTCACCATCAGTGGTAGTTGGTGGACTGTCCCTTTAATACCCTGACACAGATTAGGCATAGTTTAACCTAATAAATCTTGCTTGACCGGTTAATCTCGAAGACTTCGGTTAGGGCTTTATAAAAAGCCCAGGTGTGGCCCAATCCGAGCTCGAATGCTTATTGATCCAGCTCGTCCAACTGGAGGGGCAAAATGGTAAGTTACCGCTTATTATTTATTATTATTTTATAAATTATGTTATTATGTGATTATTATTGGATGATATGATTCCTTAATCAAGGAATTGTATTTCTAATTTTAAAATAATTTTATTTTCAGAAAATGGTATTTAAAACCGTCCGTCAAAACCAAAAGGGAAAAAATATTTTCGAAGTGAGATAAATTTTGAAACAAATATTTTGTGTTAGACCATTTTAAGTATGGTCTAATTATTCTTTCACACCCCAAAATAAGGTTCTTAAATTATTTTATTAAACATTTCTTTAATTAAGTAAATAGTGTTAAATTATGATTTTTGTTTAAATCAATGATTTTTAGGAGCTTTAAATCTAAATTATTTTTTGGTGACTAGAGTTTTTAAAACCCAACTTATCGGTGAAGTTAGATTAAATTTTTTAGCTTTCAAAATCAGATTTTAAGTTGAAAATCCAGTTTTTATCAAAATAGGGGCCTTATTGCAAAACCAGTTTTTCAGAGAGGCTGAATTGCAACCAAACAGTGCTTACTGTTTCAGGCGTCAACTGCATGCAGCCACATGCAGTGGCCATCCGGCTAGCTTTCACGGCTGATTTCCTCTAAAATGAGGCCCTTCCTTCAGATTTAACTCCCACACTTTCTTCTCTTCTCCCTCTCTTTGTTTCAGCTGCTTTAAAAATCAGACCAGCCGACCCTTGCCTCACTGTTTTACTGTGTTTCTGTCACCCGTAGCTTAAGAGGAAGATTTCTCAAAGTTCAGATTTTCAGCCGAGGAACTCCAATGAAGGTAACCACTGTGTTTCAAATTCTAGGTAGTTTAGAATAAAAAGCTGATTTTGGTTAAGTTTTGGGTGTGTAAAATGGTTTTGAAGTTTAAGGAAAAACTTGATTTTCTTAGTGTCAGTGGGCTTTTGTGTTAAGATCTAATGGCCTACTGAGTTTTGAAACTTTAAACCTCTCCTTATGGAAAGAGGACTCCCAGAGGAGTCCATCGGACCGGTAGATGTGGAAACCGAATCAGGAAAACCATGTTTCTGGATTCGTTTTTCATACATTGTTTGCCCGTCACTCTGTTGTTGCAGACAGTGAAGGAAGAAAAAAAGAAAATATTATTGTTGGATTATGTTGATGCTTGTGATGTTAGTACCCATTGATAAATTAAAAAAAAATGTACTGACCCTCTTCTCTTATTACTATAGTATAAATACTATTGTATTCATTTCCAGATCGACCCTATTGGTCGGGTACTGAGTGATTTCATTTCCAGGCCAACGCTATATTTGTCAGGCACTGATTGACCTCGAGGCCTTACTCAACATGTCAGATCCGGTCCTATCCAGAAGACAACCGAGAAGTGACCTGAGTATCTAAACCTAACTCAGTAAGTCAAATCTGGTCAATGCCTAGAAGACAATATGAGTTTGGACTAAGCACCTTTTTATCTCTATATTGTGGATTATTGTAATTAAAAAGGATAGAAACCAAGTAGGAGATTCAATTCCATGTACCTTGAATATTTTTGGAAAAAACAAGGATGATTTCAAAATACTACTTGTGTGTATGTATTTGATGCTATGTATGTGGCTTAGGATTGATTGTGTACTTGTTTGTTATTTGAACAGAAACTGAGAAACCACACATATACGGTGAGGGAACTTAACTTTACAGAAAATGTAAACAGGCTTTTATTATGAGATGAGTCTTGAGCAATGAGTGGTTTCAGATTTGATGAACCCACTCATGTGCCTAGACATGATGCACTATGGTAAGAGTGCTTATGATGCTTACTTATGCTATGATGTTGATCATATGGAATGTGTAAGACTGCTTCCACGTGCCCTTGACTATTGAACCAATATCGGCCATGTGTGTGAGATGGTTTACGTCTACTAGACCATGGGTGTCGACAGTTGCTGACTTGAGGTGTCAGTATAGGCTATGGGATAGCCGGATATGTACTTGGAAGGATGTATTTGACCGTGTCGGGACTTAATACAATGGTCTCAGTGTAGTCAATAGGTGTGACGTTGGATGACAGTAGTATTGGAAGGAATGATGAATTATGGGACTGATGATGATATTATGCTTATTTGTTATCAAGCATGAGATATTATTTCAACTGTTGATTATTGTTAACTTATTGTTTACTTAACTGCACTATTATATTTCCTTCATTGGGCTAGTTAGCTAACCCCACTCTTTTCAGGAGATGAACCAGAGGAGGAGAACCCTTTATTTCAAGCTTACAGTGGATAAGTTGCAGCAGAGTTTTGGGATTCCCATTGAAGGGAATACCCTGATCTTTGGTTTCTAGTTCTTGGAACCTCTTGCTTTTGTAAAGTACCGAGTGATACTTAATTTGTATCAATGTTATGTATTAAGCTGCTACATTTCTGTAGTTACTCTGATGGTGTTGATTTTGAATGATAATTCAGTATTTGAATTTATGTGTATTGATGTTTGTGTTTGTGTCTCTTGGGAGGAACCTATGGTATATGTTTGAGTCCACATGTTGGGATCATGTGTGACCTTTGGGCCCAACTGTTGATCCGGCCTAGTTAGAATGCTTGAGTGTTGTGTTAGTTTAGTCTTAGCTTCCAAAAAAAAAAATCAGTCGCGTTCCGGGCCTACCCTTCGGGTCGGGACGTGACAGCTTGGTATCAGAGTTTCGGCTCAAACTCTAGGACTATGATGGGTTACAACTTAATTAGACTTGCTTTTGCCTTAGTACTACAATTATTTTTGACATTCTCCTATTTTGTGGTACAGATATGTGAAGCAATGTCGAGTACTCTGAGTTCAGGGGGACCCCTAGCAACCGATCGACCTGATTTCTTCTGATTCTAGTGTCCCAAACTTCATCATTGAAGTTGCACCTGATGAGGAAGTAGAAGTGGCATCACCCGAGTACCACGTTGGGGCCGTTCCTGAAGAGGAAATGGGAGATGTCCCAAACCTAGAGGAGTCTGTAGGGGAGATAGGCTCGCCTAAGTATACTCCGGCTACTCCGCCTTTGGATGAGTATTCAGACTATATGTGCGAATTATGCAATCAGGAGAGGCACAACTGCACTTATTGTCCCTACCCAATTAATGTCATCTGCCCTGTTTGCAGACTTCGCGGGCATGGGAGCGCAAGGACTAATTGTCCTTATGTTGGAGGACCAGGGATCATACCCTATTTGACTTGTGGAGTGTTCGGGCATAAGTCGGAGACTAGTCCGGACAACTTCTATTACTTTGGTGTTGATGCAGAGTCTTCGGAAGATTAGTTTAGAGTGTGTTGCGAGGACCGGGGAGATTTTGTTGTAAGGGTTGAGTTTTGTCTTGTTGTTTTGAAAGGGTTTTCAAACCCTACTAACCATTGTAATTGTAATGTAAATTTGGATGATTTCTAATGAATTTTGCAACTAGTGTGATTTGCCTTAATAATTTCTTTAAAATGGTTAAGTGATATTTAAAGTGTAAATAAACAGATGTTAAGACCCAACGCTAACGGAAACAACTGCCGTGGTAGGAGGACTGATCTTCTACCCCGTGACCTACCCAATGAGACCCTTCGCGCGGTGATGGAAGCATTTCAGCAGATAGTTGAAAATATGCAACGCCCTCCTATCTGAACTCAAGAGGAGCGAGCCACCTCGGCTCTAAAAGAGTTCAAGCAACTGAACCCGACAAGTTTTTTGGGACAGAACCTGCAGCAAGGAACTGGCTGACTCAGATTAGCCGAATCTTTAACACCTTAGCGATTGCCGATGACTTACGAGTGACCTTGGCGGCTTACCAGCTAGAAGGAAACGCCTACGAGTGGTGGGAAGCAAAGAACTTGGTTCGTAACCACGAGCCAATGACGTGGGAAGAGTTCTCTGCAGCCTTTCTGGCCCGTTACTTTCCGAAGACCGTGCAGGAAGCGAGAAAGAGAGAGTTCCTCAACATCCAGAAAGGTTCCGACTAAGTGGCACAGTATGCCATGCGTTTTATCGACCTGATGCAGTTCGTGCGGTGGATTGCGGCGAACGAATAGGAGAAGGTCCATCATTTGAGAATGGACTCGATCGTTTCTGCAGCG
>CM039088.1:44776891-45113671 GCA_022113865.1 Chimonanthus praecox | reverse complement strand
GAAAATTAAAGAAAAAACAAGTTGACCCAATTGAATCTGCTAGATAATCGGTTGAACTTATAAAATCAAGAAGTAAAAAGAGTAACGCACGAATGCCGGAAGGTATAGTTGACATTATAATAAAATATTATATAAATAAATAAATAAATTATAAAAAATATTTAATTACAGATATATTCATTCAATTAACTTAGTCTTTATTTTTAAATGGAAAATAATTTATAAATTATCCACAAATCCACTAAGTGGGGACTTACACCTTCATAATTAGATTAGGAAATCCACCTCACTCAATCGGCTGAGAATTTCACCCACCACTGTAGAATAGGAATTCCACCTATTCATTTGCCTAGGAATTTCATCCACCACATGTGCCGAAGATGACGCTCCAGATTTTTTATAGTGGTTCCGGAACCAAGCTTCCTTAATCCACTTTCGAAACTAAGGTTTTAAAAGAAAATTAAAACCAAGAAGCACTTTCCTTTAAAGCTCTTTCTCTTGATGTATGCTTCTTCAAGATCCCACCGAATATGTGCCGATGCTCCGCCTTATAGCCCCCGTAAAGCAATCACAGTCTAGGGTGTCAAGGAAATTGGTTTTCCGAAGCCTTCCTAGATAATAATCATTTCCTTCCTCTCTCTCTCACACAAACTCAATCCCTATGATTGATTGTATTAGATTCTCCAAGTGTAAGCACGAGAGAGAGAGTGATCCTTCTATTGGCCCTTGTTAAGCTCACTGATAATGATGAGGATCCAACTGATGTTGCCAAAGGATGCTAATGTAACGTCCCGCCCCTTTTCACTGGCTTTTTCCCATAAATTCAGTGTATATTTTTTTTTGTAACAGAGTAGAGTGATAAAGCGCGGGACGTCACGATACGAGCTAAGTCCCAACTTCCAAAGTCCGACCCTTTAATAGCCCGGATTTTTAAATCAATACATATATTGGCTATGATTTATTTAATAGTTGAAATTTAGAATTTTGATGGAATGAATGGTAAATGGATAAAAAATTTGGGCAATGCCCCAAGTATGGTCCAATGGACCATGGATTGAATTATTTCCAATTAAATGGGTCAATGATACTTAATTGGGTCAAGGATGGTCAATTGGGTCAAATACCCATTTGGGACCCAATGGGTCAAGATGGTTTGAGCATTAGGGTAAATGGGTAAGAGGTGAATTTAATTGGGCCATGGGTAGATGAAATGGAATGAAGTGATTAAGAATCACCTAAGTTAAATTGAAAATTATCCAAGTGTTATGGTTTAGTGGGGCCCACCTCCACCTCATCAAGTGAGGTGGCGTGTGGACCATGACTTAGGTGGGGCCGACCACCATGGTTGACTTGGTCAACCATGGATAAGTCAAAGGAAATTAAGGAGGATCAAAGTAAATTAAGTTGAATTAAGTAATTTAAATAATCTAAGTTAATATTGAATAAACCAAGGTGACATGTAATACCCCAGCCCAATTTAGGAATTAATTATGATTAATTGTGATTAATTAAATAATTTTTATCCGTTAATTATGAAATATTTTCCTCTAATCGTAAAGTGTATCAAATAAGTTTTTCAACGGATCTAAGTTTGACTTGATCCGAATCTTGTAACTCTTTTAATTAAGTTTTAAAGATATATAAGTGAGTTACGAATATAATAATAATATTATTTTAGGCTTAAACCTTAGCTGCTGTATAAACTCAGTCATTTGACGTAGTTTGAATTTCAAATTTTAGATTATGCATTATTTTTAAATTCCGGACCTAATGACATGCCAATCTCGTTATAATTTCGCTAATTTATTTTACCCCTAAGTTTTAAAGTGATAAAACCCTAATTCGATAGGGTAGAGGAAGTCCTAAAAATATATAGAGAGAGTCAGTACTCAATCTGTATTATAACTAAGCTGTTTATTTCTTTACACTCTAAAATAGTGAGTTTTTTTATATTTATTTTAAGCCATGAAATATGGGCCGTTGAATATTCTTTCACTTAGAAAATGTGGTTTTTGACTTCAAAACCCTTTGAAACTTTAGTATTTTTATCAGACAAATTTACTCTATCAAACTATAAGGTTGGATACTTTCAAAAAGAATCTTGAAGATTAGGAGATTTGTTAAACGGTGATTTTTAGCGAAAACACTGGGTTCTTGAAATAGATTTCACTCCAAATTTTAATACCATGCTCAGTTTTTAATACCTGACCTACTAAACTAATTGTATCAATTTAGTGAGACCCTGAAATACCCCGATAAAAGAAAGGACATAGATGTAAATAGTAAAAAGAATAAACTAATATTATATTATAAAATAATATCAGAAACATGTGAAAGACGAGTTTAAAGCTACGGATGTAGCTTATAGCTGTGTTGGAAGATAATAACACCGCCAATTGCCTATGCGGTTGGTGGTAGTTGGAATAGTAATTATTAAAATATATAATAATAAATGTAAGTTATTGAAAACTTATAAAACCTACGAATAGCTTAGGCAACCTGTATGATTAAAAAAATGCATACGGTTGCCTATAAATAGGAGTAATCGGCGAGGAAGGCAGAATGTAAAGGAAAAAAAAAAAAAGAAACTCCTCTGCCGTTTTGCTCCCTCTCCCTCTTTCAAAAACAGCAAGCCCTCTCTCTCCTATTTTCCTCTTTTCTTTCTCTTGCTTTGGCCATACCAGCAGCAGCCGAATGTTCGGGTTTCCCGTATTCTTTTAAAGGTTTTCGAATTTAGTCAATCTTATACAGAATTTTGTACCCAAGGTATCGAAATAATTCTATCTTTTATTTTTATTAACTTCATAGCAAATTAAGAGTAAAATAGCTTAGTATTGGGGTTCAAAAAATGAGATTTTTTTTAAATGGAGGAAAAATAGATTTCCTCTTAAAATTTAAATTTTACCCTCAAGATTCGTATTATTTTACGTTCAAAATATAATTTTTGACCCTAAGTAAAATCGGGGAAAAGATTAACCCCAGCTGACTATTGTGTGTTTATTTTTCCGCCTTGTGTGTTTAAATTCCTGTACTGTACCCTCTGGGCCACATTCTCAATACGTCTCCATGGTCCTTTCTCCAGAAGACAATACGAGGATGGGGCACTGAGTACTTTTATTTACTTTACTGTCTCTGTACCCTCTGGGCCACATTCTCAATACGTCTCCATGGTCCTTCTCCAGAAGACAATACGAGGATGGGGCACTGAGTACTTTTATTTACTTTACTGTCTCTGTACCCTCTGGGCCACATTCTCAATACGTCTCCATGGTCCTTTCTCCAGAAGACAATACGAGGATGGGGCACTGAGTACTTTTATTTACTTTACTGTCTCTGTACCCTCTGGGCCTCTCAATACGTCTCCATGGTCCTTTCTCCAGAAGACAGTACGAGAGAGGCACTGAGTTACTTTTATTTTTTATGTTTGTATGGGCTCTCACAATACGTCTCCATGGTCCTTTTCTGAAGACAGTACGAGAGAAGGCACTGAGTACTTTACATTTTTTCATTTTATTGTAATGTTTTGGATGGCTGACAACTAACTTTCTGACATAAGTTAAAGGAGTAGAAAGAGCCTAGGTGACTCACTACATATATCATGTTTTCTGGAAAAAATAGCACGGGGTTTGGGAAATTATTATGTGCATATACTGACAAATAGAAAATTTATACATTCTACTCTATCTTACAGATTTTCTGTGAAAAACTCAACCGGAGAAGGTGAGGAGACTCGAACCAACATTTGTATTGTGTTATATGTTAAACCCACTAACACCAGACTGAAATGGGACCCATGGTCAATTAAAGATGGAAAAGGCTATATAGGTCCAGAATACGAGACCTGGCACTGCCTACATGTAAGGGATGTAAATGTTCTAACTGTTTAGAACGTAGGCGTTAAAATGGTGTCGGGGAGTCGAGGACTTGTAGTCTCTAACGCAGTATGGACCCATGGAGTGTCTGGGAATTGTCGGGTAAAAACTGGGTGAAGGCATTCGTGTTATTAAATCCAGTTTTATATGTTGTGTGATATTGATTATTTTATTGATTTCTTGTACTGGTATTTGATATACCAAATGATAAGGCTGAAATATGGTGGTTCTCTCAGACTAAGTCCCTGTGTAAGGAGGGCACTGAAAATCATGCATTATCATGCATTTGACATTTGCATGTGATAATTATGTTCATAAGTTAAATCTGTGGAAGATAATAACTTTGTAAAGTTTGATATTTGCCGTTGGGCTATAATTGCTGATATTTGCATTCGTGTTATTAAATCCAGTTTTATATGTTGTGTGATATTGATTAATTTATTGATCTCTTCTATTGGTATTTGATACACCAAATGGTAAGGCTGAAATATGGTGGTTCTCTCAGAATAAGTCCCTGTGTAAGGAGGGCACTGGAAATCATGCATTATCATGCATTTGACATTTGCATGTGATAATTATGTTCATAAGTTAAATCTGTGGAAGATAATAACTTTGTAAAGTTTGATATTTGCCGTTGGGCTATAATTGCTGAGATTAGCTGAACACCGTTTGCGAACCGCGGGTTGGACGTGTTAGTAGGCTGTGGTCGACCGCCATCAGCCGTTGATGTTGGATGGGCTAGTAGACCGGGTCGTGGAGACCTTATGCACTTGCAAGTTGCTATATTATTTCCGTGGAGGAATTAATATTAGTTCTGGTTGGAACTTTAAATGGGGGCTGACCCCGGTGTTGTAACATGGCTGGGGACCGACCCCGGTGTTAACAATACAACCTGAATAAAAACCTTAGAAGGCGATCCTAGGGTGAAAATGAGATATGCTGATAACATGCCTTTCTATAACATGCATTGCTTATGCATTGTTGCATTAAAATCATTGGATTTTATGGTGCATTGTTGCATTAAAATCATTGGATTTTATGGTGAGTTTTCCCCACTGGGCTGTTGTTCACGTCCCTTACAATACAGGATCTGAACCAGAGGAAGGATTGGAGGGACCAGTGATACCTCGTTGAAAGTCGGAACTTAGAAGTTCCTAAGGTTTCCCGCACGTGGAAACCATATGCTTGCTTAAATATATTTGAGTATTTGTAATAAATATGCCTCATGTGGCATAAGAAACTTATGTCTGTAAGTTTTAATGTCGTATACATTATATCCACTATGTTTTCGTGCGTAACACTGATGAGACAAATAAAAATATTCATGGTGTGATATGGGTTGTATATGGGGACATATGGTATATGTTTGAGTTCATGTGTGAAAAGCACGTGTGACATTTTCTAAGATCGGGTTTTGGTAAACTTGAAGATCCAGCCCAGTTATGACGTTGGGTGATTAGAGTTTATTGTTTTAAAAAAAAAAAATTAGTCGCGTTCCGGGCCCACATTCGGGGTGTGACATGACATGATCGAGTGGGACCCACCTCCACCTCATCAAATGAGGTGGCAGGTTGGCTAAGGAATTGGTGGGGCCGGCCACCATGGTTGACTTGGTCAACCATGGGTGGATTCTTGGAAAATTTAAAAGGAAACAAATGGAATTAAATTATGAAAATTAATTAACCTAACTTTGATATCAAATTAAATAAATGGGTGAGTCAAATGGGTGAGTCAATGAGTGGTTTCGTCTCATGGAAACCACCCAAATCATCAAAACCAAACCCACCAAAACCGTTGGCATGGGTGGTGGTATCATCTCATCCAACAAGATCTATAAAATGGCGGTAAGATTGGACATGCTTTGACCCATTGTGTGGTGGTGGTTCCACCTTATCCCAACCACCACCACTAAGGGAGAAGGGGCCTAGGATTAAGGGCATGCAAGGCCATACCTTCCCCATTTTGGTTTGGTCAATGGGCATCATGGGGAAGACTCCACTGTAATGAGGGTGGAGTCTAACCCAAGCTACCCTAGATGAGATGGGAAAAGACTAAGGTTCCATCTCATTTCCATCTCTCCATCTCTCTCTCTCTCCCAAACCGTCCTCCCCTCTCTTCAAAAGAAAACACCAAAGAGAAAGAGACTTAGAAGAAAAGAAGAGAACCCAAGCTTGGACCACCACTCTCAAGACCAAAAACCTTAGGATATCTTCCTTTCTCTCCTCCTCTCCCTCTCTCAAACCTACTACATCTTGGCCGAACCAAACCTTGGAGATTTCATTGGATCAAGCCCACACCTTGGCCAAAGATCAAGGAGAAGAAGGAAGGAGAAAGGACTAAGGATCAAGAGGAGCAAGAGGCAACCGGAGGAGCCGCGGGAGTGGTAAGTAGTCCTAAGCAAGATTTTATGTTTTAAGGATTTAAAGGAAGTCATGAAGGTCCATGTTCTTGGATTGAAAAGTGGCCAAAAAATGTTATAGGCCATGGATTTAAAATCCATCCAAGAGATGAGATAGCACATGGGCAAAACCCTAATGGGTAATGTAGGCTAGGAATAATGAATCAAATAAGGACATTATGTATGTATATGGATTATGCATGCATGCATGGCATGATGGGTCAAGGATCATGGTTCGGCCATGCAATGACCGAACCCTAAACATTATGGAGATGTGGAAAGGATCCCATGCATGACTAAAATAAGATGTATGGTCTAAGATTATGGTTTGGCCTTTGCATGGCCAAACCCTAGGGTTTTTCTTTGTATGAGAACCATCAAATAATAAATGGAAATATGTTTGTTTTGAAGAAATGGTGAACCATAGGGTTCGGCCATGTTGTATGGCCGAACCCCATGGGAAGATGTTAAGTATTTCTCCATGGGTTTAAAGGATGAAAAACCATGGAGTGATTGGTTAATGGTTTTAGGGTTTTGAAGGGTTAAACATTAGTAAAATTTTAAAGGAGTTTTTAATGAGGAAAATCATGGAAGATGTTGATATTTTTATGGCCTCAAAGGTTGTAAATGAGGATGAACCATGAACCATGGGTTCGGCCATGGTGTATCGCAGAACCCAATGGTGGTGTGTTAGTGATGTTAAGAGTGAAAAATATGGAAAATGATGAGGGAATGTTGGTAGCTTCAATGGACTTAAAATGTATTTAATGTTGATCAAAAGTGATGATCTAAGTGTGTGATTAAAGCCCCTCAAGGAGGGACTTGTTGTGGATCTAAAATGTGATAAAAGATCCAAGAAAAAAATGAGGAGAAGACATCATGGGTTCGGCCATGGTGTATGGCCAAACCCATGACCCATTTTTTTAGAGTCATTTATGGGCTAAGTTTGGAGTTATGCATGTGTTTAAATGAATGGGAATTAGGTTAAGTAAATGACTGATTTTAATGATTTTATGTCATGGTTAATGAATCAATCATGGATCCATATTTATGGATCAGTTATGGACCTAAGGATATAAAAAATAAAAATGAGAGTTAGCCATAGAAAGAAGGATGGCAAATGTGTAAATATAGCCAAAATGGAAGACCATGGGTTCGGCCATGGTGTATGGCCGAACCCCATGGGGGATGTTTGTGGACTTAGGGGCTTATAATAAGGATCTTATTTGATGGATAAATGAAGCATAGGGTGGCTGACTTTTAGACTCACTTGATTAAAATAATCTATGGATAAAAAAGAAACCTAAAAACCTAGTTAGTGAGGTTCGGCCATGGTTTATGGCCGAACCCCACTAAGGCATGTATAATGGACTTAGACATGGTTAAAACATGGGTTAATTTGTTGATGTGTAATAAGGTATCGAACATCACAAGCGGTGCTCGATTGGCGACCGAATTTGTGGACGAAAACGCAAAGGAACACTAATTGGTATTTGGTAGGATTCCTACCTTATTGTAAGCCATGGATTATGTGTTTATGCATGTTTTACTTGATTTATTTTGGTAATCAAATGATATGTTTTAAGATGGGATTTAAATGCTATGGCTTGAAATATTATTATATGGCATGTTGCACTTACATCTCATGCATAGCATGGGAGGGATGAAATGGAACCGGAGTCCATGCTCCGTCGGGGCGACCGATAAACATATAGGGGGATACTTTGTGTTTACTATATACCTTAATGAGCCTTTTCCATCAAGGGGGATGCTTTATGTTGATTATATCTTGATGAGGCTTTTTCCATCAAGAGGGATATGGTATAATGATGATATGGATGATGGGTGGGACTCATGACATAAGACACCAATTGCATGGCATTATGTTAATTGCATGGTTTTGATATACTATTACCTATGTATTTGTTATCACTAATCCATGTGTTGGCCCTACTCGGAATACCTACTGGGCGCGTTGTCTAACACCCTACTTCCACCTTAGATGATGACGCAGGAAATGGAGGAAATGAAGGACGCGATGGGAGCCAAGCGTAGGAGCTTGGAGGAGCTAGCTAGCTTATTTATTTAAGTTTATTTCATGGTTATATAATTTGAGTAACTTAGCTCGTTGGACTGTAATAACTTAGACTAATACTATGGTTGAGACTTTTATTTTGGACATTATAATTTTGAGGTATTTTAGTAATTTTAGTGATGTATTTCCTTGCTATCTAAAATTGGTAGGATAGACTCTATTATAACTCCGCTTTAAGTTACATTCCGCAATGCTTACTTTTACGTGTGAACCGTTCTTCGTGGACTTAGTTCCACACACACGTAGGGATGGCCAGTTAAGAGCCGGACTTTGGAAGCCCGGACCTAATTCGTGTCGTGACATCCCGCGCCCTTTGTCACTCTTTGTTTACAAAAAATAAATAGACTCTGATTCCGGCTAAGTAAAGCAAGGTGAAAAAGGGCGGGCATTACAGACCCTTAACTGGCCAACCCTATATGTGTATGGACTCAGTCCAATAAAATGGTTCACACATAGCAATACCGACTTACGGAATAAAATCATACAATTGCAGAATCATAATCATCAATATGCGGAATTATATTAGAACCACGTTCTAATCCATTCAGATAGCAAAATTCGTCATAATCATCAAACCAAAACATTCAACCATCTAAGTTATTACATTCCGAAATCCAAATACTCAAATACAAGTTCATGAGTATCTTTATTCAAAAACACGTAAAGTAAGTCTTCCAAGCTCCTATGCCTGGTCTGTCTTAGGTTCATTGTTCCCCTGATTACCTGTATCATCAACTACAGGGTAGAAGTAGGGCGTTAGTATAACGCGCCCAGTCGGTATTCCAATTAGGGTTAACACATGATTAGTACAAAACATGTCATATAACATAGTGATATCAAAATCATATAAATCCATGGCATGCAATGATGACAAATATGTAATGAGTCCCACCCATCACCTGTACATAAATGTGCCTACCACATAGGTCTTTCGGTCGCCCCGACGGAGTGTGGACCCTCCGAAAATCTTCTTGATGGAAATCACATCAAGGTGTTGCACATAGGTTTTTCGGACGCCCCGACGAAGTGTGACCCCTCCGGTTATAAATCCCCTACCCCATGCCATGCATGAGATGCCAATGAAACACATACTATTTTATAACATAACATAGCATTGAAAATCATCATTTGAAAACACATCCAACACATGCTCTTTATATAAATAAACTTAGCATGTAAAATCATCCTTTGAAACATGGGCCCACGCTATTTTAAACAATTAAACATAGTATTCGAAATTCAATATAATAAAACATATCCTTGAAAACATATTTTCATCAAACATAATATAAAAACAAAGTACATAAGCCATGGTTTCAAAGAGGTGGAATCCTACCAAAGACCCCTATAAGTCCTTGCGTTCCCGTCCAAGATTCGATCACCGATCGCGCACCGCTTGCGAGATCCCGTTACCTTATAATATAATGATAATCAACACCAAGTCTTACCTAATTATAAGGTTCTAAGTCCATAAACAAAACCCCATGGGTTTCGGCCATACACCATGGCCGAACCCATGGCTTACCATTTTTCATGCATATTTACAAAAATGCCATTGTTGGTAACCGTAGCCTCTTTTCTTTGCTTAGGTTCCAAATTATTTATTCATGCTTCCAAAGCACATAATCCCATAAGAAGTTCATAGGGTTCGGCCATACACCATGACCGAACCCAATGTCCAATATTTCTCTCATATTTACAAAAATGCCATTTGTTTCCTCTTTCCTTAAAAACTTCCATATTTAGACCCTATAAATTTCCCTAACCAAATAAGTCCTTCAAACTCAACTCATGGGGTTCGGCCATACATCATGGCCGAACCCATGGTTCTCCACTTTGGCATGTAATTACATTTTTTTGCCATTCCTTTCATCAATGATTCATAACACGTGTGTATTCTTTTCTTTTATTTTAAAACTACACATAACATAATTCATAACATAAGTTCATAATCTGATTCATAAATCAGCCCTTAACCATGAATTAAAACACCATTTAATTCCTTAATTTGGACCATGGGGTTCGGCCATACACCATGACCGAACCCTATGGTGTATAATTTCCAAGTATGCCATTAAATTCATACCATCTATCTCCCTTGATTCAATTATACATGAACCTAAACCATATATTTAATTCCATAATTAAAAAGGTTTTCAAAAACTAAACCCTAGTGGGGTTCGGCCATACCTATGGCCGAACCTCACTCATGATAACCAATTCATTCATTTGATTAATCTCCACCTTCCATTGTTGGATAGTTTCCATAAATAATCTTCATGGTCTATAATTAGATATTTTCTAATTTTAATCTCCACTTCCAAGAATAGAAACTTTCTTAATATTCAACCTCTTTCCATGAATGGAAGGTTTCCATATATAAATTCCAACTTTCCATAAATGGAAACTTTCTAAGATTAGAAAACTCTTTTCCAAAATTGGAGTGCTTTCCAATTTAGCCACCCCTTCTATACATGGAAACTTTCTAATTTTAATATCCACTTCCAAGAATGGAAACTTTCCTTAATAAGTAACCTTCTTTCCATATTTGGAAAACACATTCCAAAATTAGATTGTTTTTCCATAATTAACCACTCCTTCCATATGTGGATTGCTTCCCAAATTTAGCAATACTTTCCATAATAAGGTTTCCAAAAATAACTCTAGTGGGGTTCGGCCATGCACTATGGCCGAACCTCACCCTTTTAGATCTAGGTCCATCTGTTACATCTACTTTCCAATTTTAACCCATGGGGTTCGGCCAAGCACCATTGTCGAACCCTATTCTTGATCTTGGCCCTTGGTTTAGATCTAATCCAAAATTAATCATCAATCCATAAAATGTTTGGTGGGGTTCGGCCATACACCATGGCCGAACCTCACTGCTCCTTTTTATTATTTTAGATCCACTCAATTAGCCATAAAACAGCCATGGTTCGGTCATGCCATGGCCGACCTATATTCCATATTCTTTCATTGATTTTCTTGAATCTAAAACATACAATCACCAAAGGTTTCTATGATTTAAGATCTAGGAACATAAACCTAATTAATAAATCAACACTCTCCATGGTTTCCAATCTTTAAAACCCAATAACTAATCATCTCTTTCCATGGGGTTCGGCCATGCACTTTGGCCGAACCCTATGGTCCTTTCTTCTCCGTTTAAACCATTAACCCATCTCTAATTTTCTCTTCATGTGGTTCGGCCAACCACCATGGCCGAACCCTATGGTTCTTTTGATTTCATAAATAAAATTATAACATTAATACTTAGATACTAACCTCTTCCTTGCTCTTCTAATCTTTCTCTCCCTTTCTCTTTGATTTTCTCCAAACAAGAACTCCTTCTAGTTGCTGCCCTCTCTTCTCTTGCTGTTGCCGTGTAAGAGAGGACTTGAGAGAGGGAGAGAGAGAGGAATATAACATGGTAATGGGGTTGTAAAAACCGTGCACCCCTATGGATCTCTCCTTTTTTTAAGCTCTCATTAATCCCATATTAGAATGTTCTTAATAGAATCTTGCCCTCTTGTGTTTCCCATTTTTTTTTACACATATACTATATTCTAGTTCAGTTTTAACCTTTTTAACTTCTGAATCAGAAAAAGTGGTAAACTAAAAAGTTGTAGCTCTTGAAATCTTCTTTCCAACGCAAAAAGAATCAAAGTAATCGGATATCAGAGTAAAATGTTATAACAAAAACACTGGACATATGTCAAACCTTCCTTATTTAACCATGGCCCACTTTCCCTCTTTAATTAGCCATATCCGACTTTCCCTTGCCTTATTAAGACTTCCTTTAATTCTTATTAGCAAGTATTATGCGCATAACCCTAATAATAATCCAAATAATCTTTCAATTTAATTCATAGATATTTTATCCCTTTTTAAATATCTAGCATATCATTGTGGGTTTAAAAATCCCACATATCTCTTATGTGCATAATATGTAAAGCACTATCTAAAATTCGGCCAAGATAATCTTTATTTGATTTTTTTTAACATCTACTTGGATATTTCAAATCCACTACTCGACCATAATATCTTTTATTTAAAATTAGATATAATTCATTACTAAATTAATTCAACCCATTTGCATTTAATAAAACCAATTCCAACATTGGTTGGGTCCTAATTGGATCATGGCCCAATTCCTTATCCATATAAGATTTAATTCTAAAATTCATAATTAAAATTAAATAAATAATAAACTGAAAATCTGAGATGTTACAGCTAACTGGTTGCATAAAGATTGGTTTATATAGAGAAGGCAACTAGTTGCAGTAACGATAATGTACCGATAAATCGGTCGCACCAAGGGGTCGGTGACTAGAAATGTTACCAGTACAAACCCGACCATTGTGCATTAAGTGCACTCCCAACGGTAATATTCTTCTCTGTTGACATGTCTGTGTCGCCGATGGGTCGACAGCTATGGCACAGAGGGGTCGGTCCATACGAGAGGCTCAGTCTGGGGCAAAAACATGCTGATAGTAGTTTCAAGTCTAGAAACCTGTTACCTAAAATGACATGTCGCACTTTACTGAGGGGTCAATCTTGGTACTCTCGATCGGTCTTGAATCGCCGATATGTTTGTTTTATCGAGAGCCCACTTGAGTTCTAAGTTTTAGAATTCATACATCTTCCAGAACTTATGTCAATCTGGCTGACCAGTCATTGACCACGATGGGTCGATCTTGTCTCCACTGAAGGGTCAGTGAGAACGATTGGTGGTGCTGACAGTGAAACCAAATACATATTTCCAAGTTGGGTTCTAATTCACTGTCAAGTTTTCTCTTAGGCTTGTTATGATTTAACCATTTGTTCCACTATGTATAGGGATAGTTTTCTCTAAGCTGTGGGTACCACCTAAAGTCATCTATGACTATAATACCTGTTTTGTGATTGCCATATTGATGAGCTTAAATTCAGTGGAATATGATTTTTACTCTTGATCACCTTGGGTTTTCAAACTTCTAATAAGTGCTTCTTTCTGAATCATGAAATTGACAAACATATGAACTTGACCAAACCGAGGTACCAATAGGGCCAAAGTGTTCCCATATATAAATTATTCTTTTGATATCTCTAGATTTACACTTTTGTGGGGGCTGCCTTCGCCTCACGTGTTAGGTTTGTTCAACATAACTTTTTATTAAGATGAGACTCCTAATAGATCTTTTGATTGGATGTAGGAGCGCAACTTCAGTTAAAAGTCAATCGAAAACCTATTGGCCTAGCTCAAAATATTTGTAGGCTAACATATCCCATTTGAAATATGGTTCAGTTTGGGGCGATTAAAAAGACTTGTTTTTAATTTCGGGTTCGAATTAGGGTTCGAATTAGGGTCATCATCTGTTCTATCTAATCCACTTAAATTATCCAAATTTTATAGACATACAAACCACATATTCTATAAATTTTTTTAGACTTAACTCTTTATAATAATTATATTTTAATGGTGGAGACCTATTCTTATAGACGTCTCTTTGCTTCAGACATGCTAATATAATGTATGTAGACTCAATATCTACTTAATAAAGTTGAGTTGATTCTTGAACAATTTTACTCGACCGACATTGGTTTATCTGAATAAAAAATATGTTGGAGTTTCAAAAATTTGTTGGGTTTGGATGAATGAAAAGTGAAGTATGAGATAGATAAAAAGTTAGTTACTCAAGTTTAATATAGTTGGGATAGATTAAGTATTTAAATTATTTTTAATCATTGAACGTTTTCACTTTATCCGCATGAGGTTAATCAATATAAAAAATTCAACTTTATAGTTTATAATAAATTTAAAATGAAAATATTATTTCATTATCAAACTTAGATCTTTTATAATATTCATTTGATGAATATTTTTATATATAATAGATAAAAATATTTAATTTATAAATTATTTTCCATTTAAAAATAAAGACTAAGTTAATTGAATGAATATATCTGTAATTAAATAATTTTTATAATTTATTTATTTATTTATATAATATTTTCTTATAATGTCAACTATACCTTCTGGCATTCATGCGTCACTCCTTTTACTTCTTGATTTTATAAGTTCAACCGATTATCCAGCTGATTCAGTTGGGTCAACTTGTTTTTTATTTAATTTTCAATTAAAAAAAAAGGAAAAAGCCACAATAAAAAGTAACGGTGACCCATTTCAGTGTTCTGATTATCAAGCTAGTATTTGTAACTATCAACATAGAGTTCGCACCTATTCATTCATTAAATGAGTTTGAGTTTGCGCTATTTATTTATTATTAGTGTCATATGTTAAAAATGAACTCTATTTTCTAAAACTAAATAGAGAGATTTACATAAATTATTACGTTGATCAACTCATATACTATAAATTTCAATCTCCAGGTCAACCTACACATTTGTTCAATATGTTCAATTCTATACTTCAAACTTATTCTTCTTTTTATTTCTAATTTAACTTTCATTATCATCATTTTTCAAAATTTCATTTATTTAAAGACAATTTTTTCAATTTTATTTCTCAATTTAATTCTATAATAGATTGTAAAGTTTCTCACTCCAATATCCATTATAGTCATTTTATATTCTGGGAAATGATTCGTGCACTTCCCATTTTTACCCAAGGTGCATTCCATATGAATAAATACCAGTTTTGGATAAAAATAGGGTGCTTTACTGAAAAAAAAAAAGCAAAGTTGTTTTATATCCTTAAATCACAACTCTTCAGTAGTTGTCAAAATTGGACACACATAGGCATGTGGAACATATAGCTGAATGGGTCTTTCAAATGGTTAAATTTCACGTTATTTAGATTAAGATTTTTTTTTTTGAATGAAGGGAAAAAATATTTAAATTGAAATTCATTTATAATTTGTTAAATATTTTTGGGAATTAGCCTAAGTTGCAAATTTCAATTAGAAACTAATTTTTCGATTAAAAATTTTGATCGATATTTCAGCCATATCAACTACTTCTTAGCCATATGAATTATTTTTGGGTCCCCGTTTACACACCCAGTTTTTCTTCCTTTACACATCCATTTCCGGGTGCGTGTGGCTAATTACTATTTTTCCTCCGCGTTTTCATTCGTTCGAATGAATGCCCTTCATTTCGACATTCGTTCGAACGAATGGACGCATGCCCCATCCAATTTTAATTCGTTCGAACGAATCTCCGTGTAAAATTAATTCGTTCGAATGAATCGGATGAACATCAATACGCGTTACTGTTCACCCGTTCATTCGAACGAATTGATTGAATGAATGGATTCTAATGAATCAGTGATTCATTAGAATGAATCGATTTTTTTTAAAATTTTAAAGTTATTTTTTAAGCACTGTGTATTTTTAAAATTTCTCAAATTAAATATCCGAACTAATTACGATAATCTGATAAAAATACTTAAAGACTTCAAGGTCTTTTGACACTCCTAAATATTTAAAACACAGTATTTTAGAAATAAGGGCATCTCTAGGGTGTGCCGAAAACACATTTAGGAGTGTCAAAAGACCTTTAAGTCTTAAAGTATTTTTATCAAGTTATCGTAATTAGTCCGGATATTCAATTTGAGAAATTTTGAAAATACACAGTGCTTAAAAAATAACTTTAAAGTTTTAAAGAAGATTTTGTTATTTAATACACTATGCACATTATTTTTTAAGCACCGTGTATTTTCAAAATTTTTCAAATTGAATATCCGGACTAATTACGATAACCTGATAAATATACTTTAAGACTTTAAGGTCTTTTGACACTCCTAAATGTGTTTTCGGCACATCCTAGTGATATCCTTATTTGTAAAATACTGTGTTTTAAATATTTAGGAGTGTCAAAAGATCTTAAAATCTTAATGTACTTTTATCAGATTATCGTAATTAGTTCAGATATTTAATTTAAAAAATTTTAAAAATACACAATGCTTAAAATAACTTTGAAATTTTAAAAAAAAATCGAATGATTCATTCGAATGAATCGATTTTCTTTAAAGTTTCAAAGTTATTTTTTAAGCATTGTGTATTTTTAAAATTTCTCAAATTAAATATTCAAACTAATTACGATAATCTGATAAAAATACTTTAAGAGTTCAAGGTCTTTTGACACTCCAAAATATTTAAAACACAGTATTTTACTAATAAGGATATCCCTAGGGTGTGCCAAAAACACATTTAAGAGTGTCAAAAGACCTTTAAGTGTTAAAGTATATTTATCAGGTCATCGTAATTAGTCCGGATATTCAATTTGAGAAATTTTGAAAATACACGGTGCTTAAAAAATAATGTGCATAGTGTATTAAATAATAAAATCTCCTTTAAAACTTTAAAGTTATTTTTTAAGTACTGTGTATTTTCAAAATTTCTCAAATTGAATATCCGGACTAATTACGATAACCTGATAAAAATACTTTAATACTTTAAGGTCTTTTGACACTCCTAAATGTGTTTTCGGCACACTCTAGGGATACCCTTATTTGTAAAATACTGTGTTTTAAATACTTATGAGTGTCAAAAGACCTTTAAGTTTTAAAGTATTTTTATCATATCATCGTAATTAGTCCCGATATTTAATTTGAGAAATTTTAAAAATACACAGTGTTTAAAAAATAATTTTAAAATTTAAAAAAAAATCGATTTATTCTAATGAATCACTGATTCATTAAAATGAATCGATTCATTCAATCAATTCATTCGAATAAACGGGTGAACAGTAACGTGTGTTACTGTTCACCCGATTCATTCGAATAAATTGAGTTTATATGAGGATTCGTTTGAACGAATCAAAATTGGATAGAGTATGTGTTCATTCGTTCGAACGAATGTCGAAATGAATTGTGAATTGGTTCGAACGAAAGTAACTCCGAGGCAAAAATATTAATTAACCACCTACACTCGAAAATAGGTGTGTAGAAGTAAAAAAACCAGGTGCCTAAAGGAAAAGCCATTATTTTTATGCTGAAATTTTGGCGCTTGTCTCTGCTCCATGTCGGACATCCACACGTTGGAGTTTGCCAATGCTTGGGTAAGAATCCTCCCATAATATAAGTTTAATAGAATGGAGGAAAAAAATTCAAACACGATTGAAGAACAGGTATTAATTCAGATATGGCTGCTGCAGGTGGCGGTCAAATGGTGGCGGTGGTGTTTGTGTTTGTTGTGTGTTTTGAAATGACACTTGAGATGAGATATGCAGCCGGATCCACCGACAGTTCGCCGGAAGCCGCCTCTGCAACTGCACAAATCTCAGATTCGGACGGTGTATGCACATCTATGGCGAAGAAATATGGCTACGAGTGCCAAGAACACACTGTATTGTGCCTAACTCCTTACTCTTTTTGATTTATCTTGTAAGTTCATCCAATTGACCAGCAGACTCAGTTGGGTCAATTTGTTTTCTCTTCCATTTAGAATTAAAAAAGAAAAAAAGGATAAAGCTACAGTTAAAAGTAGGGGTGAGTGGGTGACAGTGAGTCGGATTAGATTTCACTGTTCAGATTATCAAGCTAATATTTTTTAACCCATCTATTTAGAATTCATACTCATTTATTTATTAAATAAATTTGAGTTAGTTCCATTTATTTATTATATAGGGTGATGTGCTAAAAAATGAACTTTATTTTCTAAGATTAAATTAGAATGAACAGATATGTTATAAATTATTATAAGACAAAATTCTAAAAATGATTCAACCCGTTGAATATTAATATTACGATCTTAGAAGAGTATTCTTCTTTATAGAAATTATAGTAGTTTAGTGGTAAAAATACTTATTTTTATCTTGGTCTTAAAACAAAAAAAAAAAAAAAATACTAAGATCTATCAGTCTACAAAAGTAACATAAATTGCTACTTTGAGCCCGATGTGGTTAGTTTCTAATTAACCCCAAGGGTCAGCATTTTTTAGAGATTAGTAAATCAATAAAAATTTATTTAGAATAATAACCTTTATAAATTCTTGAATTGCAACTCTTCAGTAGGTGCAAAAATTGGACCAACACAGAGATGTGGAACATGTAGTTGAATGGCTCTTGTAACTCTTCAGTAGGTGCAAAAATTGGACGAACATGGAGTGTGGAACATATAGTTGAATGGCTCTTCCAAATGATCAAGTTTCAAGTTTTTTGAATTAAGATTCATTTATGATTTGTTATATATTTGTGGCGTTTAGCCTGTTATAGGAATTTCAGTTAAAATCCTATATTTCAGTCACAACGGGTTGAAATTTATAAATTGATAAAAATATTAAAAGTTTTTGAAATTTTATCAAAATTATTAAAATTTGATCAATTTTTTTTCCAATTTTTTTGAAATTTGATTAAAATTGTAGCCAAAATTTGACTAAGAATATCTAATGCATTTTCTTCTAATAGATGACTAATATTATCAAAACTAATAATTTGGCCTATGTCCAGAACAAAAAATAAAAAATAAATTTGGCCAATATTATGGATTTTGGCTGAAATTTGTAATCTGGAAGCAAAATAGGACAAAGAATCTGATTTTCCGTCACACTCCGACTTTTGGGAAACGTGATCGCCCTTTTTTTTTCATCACACGCTATGTCAACTCACGCGTGGGAATCAAATACACACGGTAATCTCCCTAGCTTCTTAGTCTTCTCGGGGTATGAGAATTTTATCGAAATTTTTGGCAGTCTCTCCTGAAAAAAGGATTTAAAGAACATTTCCCTCGGCCAGATCTAAATTTGGATTCATCATTTTACTTCGCTTCTCATTTCATTCACAATTTCCATCATATTCTACCATTTCCTACCAGATTTCTACGCATGCCAACAATCAACATAATCACCAAGTCTAATTGTCCAGTTCACTTAAGATTACAGTCCATGAAAACAAATTCCAATGTCACAACATCAGGGTTTCGTTTATACAACCCGGTTCTAAATTAAAAAATAATGGAACATACATATATATACACACCAAATGAGCATATCATGGACTCTAAACAAAATACAAAACATAAATTTGAGCCTTCATGAGCAGACTGTTCCTAAGCTCGCCCCAACCTCGCCACCGCAAGGATTCATGAAATTTGAAAGGGTGAGCATAAACAAGCCCATTAAAGAATATCAACCATGCACACTCACACACCATACCATACCATAGTCGCATTCTGAGTACACTCACAATCACACCATAGTTACGGTCATGTACAATAGTTCATATGCGATGCACAATGAAATGCATATCATGCGATGCATCACTCACCACTCCACTAAAGAGTACTAACCAACCAGACAATGATTTCACTACTCATCCAACCTGAGCATCATGCAGCACTAGGCCACACAAAGCAATACAAGCCCCAACACACCCCCAACACAACTTATCCTGCGTTTCTGGTATGACTTATCCTACGTACCCAATCATGTATCTAGAACAACACGATGGGCGCTTCTTACTCAGAGGGCTCGACACACTTATCCTGTGTGGGAGGGAGTCCAAAATGAGCTGGGGCTCAAATTAGACACGGATTCGGCTTAAATACAAGTCTATTCTGCGCTCGATCGGTTGACCGATGGTTTATATCGGTTCATCGACTTGAGTGATCGGTCGACCTAATAATATAGACCGATCATCCGATCTCTCCAGAAAGAAGCTTGAAAGTACTGTCATGTGATCCCATCTCAGGAAAATCTTCCGAAGCCATCTTCGGTCGACCGATCAATGCCACAAGTTGGTCGTCCAATCACCCTCAACCAGAAGCTAAATTTTTCTATCAAATTTTTTGCTCTCAGAAAGACGACCCGAAGGTCTCTGTCCTCCGACGTCACCGAGCTTTCCTTCGGTCAATCGATCACTCTGTACAGTTTCATAAAAATATCCCCTTTTTTACGAGCCACTGAGTACGGATTCGAGCAGTCTAGGGCTCCATGGGGAGCCCACACACAGAGGAACACACACAAACATACCAAAGTGACACGTGTGCAAAATCAACGAATTTCTCTAAAATACAACTAATAAGGGCCGGGTCGTTACAATATTCTTTATTGAAAGTTCATTATTAAAATATATTCATTATTGAAAGTTCATTACAAAAAATTGATCTGCATTATGTGATTCATTAACAACTTTCTAAACTATACAGTATTTTGGAAAGAAGCATTATTTACTTTATTGACAAACCTTAAGCTGCGTTTGGATGGGGGGTAAACTTTATAGGGGTTATTCCTGAGTAGAGGTCACCCTTGAGTAGGGGTCACATTTGAAAAGGGGTTACCCTTATCTTGTTTGGTAATTTCAGTGGTAAAGTAAGTACTTACCCTAAGGGGTAAACAATTTTTTTTGGTACCTATTAGCAGGGGTAACCTGATATATTAACAATTTTATTAGAAATTTTATAAAATATAATTATTAAATAATATTCATTAAGTAAATCTAATATTATCTAATTTTTATAGATTTTTTTATAACTATAATTTAAAATGAACACTTGCATTCTAAGAGTAAAAAAATAAATAAAAAAATAGATATTATTATTTTAAATCTCAATAAATGAATAAAAAAAATCAACATATCTCTTTATAAAAAAATATAATTTGTTCATTGGTCACATGAAATATATAATATAATAAACTATTATAATAGTTTAATAAATCACAACAAATGTAAAATTAATATTAAAAATTGTCACGGGTGAACTCCTTAAAAATAGAATATTTTGACAAATATATTTCAGAAAATTTTATTTTTATTTTTATATTATATAGATTTAATAAAATTATTAATTCTCATAAAATTGTTAATATGTCAGTTTACCCTACTTACAATTACCCCTACTCAAGGGTAACCCCTATAAAAATTTACCCCTCACTCAAATGTATCACGTTGAAAATGTTGCAGAATTTTTGTTTATATTATATAGATTTAATAAAATTATTTTATTCTTATAAAATTGTTAATATGTCAGTTTACCCCTACTCAAGGATAACCCCTGTGAAAATTTACCCCTCACCCAAATGCATCACGTTGAAAATGTTGTAGAAATGTTATTTTTATATTATATAGATTTAATAAAATTATTAATTCTCATAAAATTGTTAATATGTCAGTTTACCCCTACTTATAATTACCCTTACTCAATGGTAACCCCTGTAAAAATTTACCCCTCACCCAAATGCATCACGTTGAAAATGTTAACACTTTTTTAAAATAATCTTCTAACAAAATAAATTGTTAATTACCCTGAAAGAGATTATCATGAACCTCAAACTTTTTCAGAATTTTGAGACCCTATCGAAATTTCGACAGAATCACCCCTTAAAAATAGAACATTTTGACAAATACGTTTAAGAACATTTTATTCTTATATTATATGGATTAAATAAAATTATTAATTATTCTAAAATTATTAATATGTCAGGTTACCCCTACTCAAGGGTAACTTGGGGTAACCTCTGTAAAAAATTACTCCTCATCCAAATACATCATGTTGAAAATTATATAATATAAAAAATTATTTGAAATCTATTAAATTTTCAATTATATAATATATAATTGAAAAATAAAGGAAGACACGGGATAAATAGTGGAAAGGTTTCCTTAAAAAATAAAAAATAAATAAAAAACCACTATTATTATTTTAAATTTCAATAAATGAATAAAAAAATTCTACATATCTCTTCATAAAAAAATATAATTTGTTGTTTGGTGATGTGAAATTTATCAAATAGAAATAATGGAGTTTTTTTTTTTTTTTTAAAAAAAGCAAAGTACTCACCAAAATAAATAAATAAATAAAATGTAATAAAAAAAAACTCATAAAAGAGCAAAAGGGAGGGTAAGGAGGGGTATTAAAAAATGAATACCCCACACCCCATGGGGGTATTCAAAATGGTGACAAGTTCTTACCCTTATCCCCTTGTCACCAAACGAGGGTAACAAGGGGTAACGGGGGCTTACCCCCTCTTACCCCCCATCCAAAAGGCTGCCGTAGAGTATTTCCTGTGAAGAAGGTTGGCGGGTGTTTTCTTATCTGAATTACAGTATCTCTGCATAATGATGGATCCTACTACTGTATATTTTACCATGGTGTTTGTATTTGACCAATAATCGATATCAGGTGACAACAGAAGATGGTTATATTCTCGGCATTCAAAGAATCCCACAAGGCCTTACTAATAATACGAGTGGAAGTAGAACACCGGTCTTACTCCAACATGGTTTAATGATGGTGAGAGGGGGTTATTTTATTTTTAATATTCACATGGATTTTCTATTTGTACTGAAAAATACATTGGTGATTGCAGGATGCCGTTACTTGGCTGATGAGTTCTCCCCAAGAGTCATTAGCGTACATCTTGGCTGACAGTGGGTACGACGTATGGATTGCCAATTGTCGTGGGATGCAGTGGAGTCGGGGACATACATCACTTGACTCGAATAATCAAGTTCACTTCCTCATAACCTTTCATTTCATGATCCTTCTTTCAGTCAATGTCGCCTTCTACCGAATAATCTGTGACTCAATTTTCACAGGAATACTGGAATTGGTCATGGGATGAGCTCGCAACATACGATCTTCCAGCATTTGTTCAGTATATCTATGATCAGACGAAACAGAAACTGAACTATGTTGGGCATTCCCAGGTGAATCATTTGTTGTCCTTGTGACTCTCCCTAATCTACTATTTACATTAATGGTTTTTTTCTGCAGTGGGAGGGACAATAACGATTATAGTATGTGGAGTGCTTTTCAGGGAACTTTGATGTCTTTAGCATCCTTGTCTCAAAGGAAGTTGTTAGACAAGTTGAAATTAGTTGCCTTGCTCAGTCCAATTGCTCATATGGGTTTGCTGCCATCGCCAATTTCGCAGGCTATAGCCAGGGAATTTTATGGAGATGTACACGAAATTAATTCAAACCTTTCTCTTTTTAGTCGTTACCGTAATGAATGCATCCTGCTAATTATTCAATTTGTTGCAGCCGACCTATTGGTTGGGTGTGGGAGAAATTAATACAAAAGGGTGAGACAAAAATCTCTCTTTCATTACCACTCTAGGGTCTTAAAAAATTCCATAGAACTTGAAACTCTAATATGCTTTAATTTGTGTAGAGAGGATGTAAGCAAACTCTTGGCAGCTGCCTGCAAAAATACAGGAACTGATTGTGCTGACATGATGACTGCTTTCACTGGTACTATACTATTAACTAAATGATCACATTTTCTCGACTAGAAATCTTCCATCCATGAAATCGACTCAATACTTACAAACCGGATATTTTAGGCAAGAACTGCTGCATCAAATCTTCCACTGTCGCAACCTTCCTAGAACATGAGCCTCAGTCAACATCGGCAAAAAACGTGATGCATTTTGCTCAGAGTAAGCACTGGAATGCATACTTAGAAAGGAATAAGATCCCATTTATACTTTTAACGATTTCTTTGAATGGTAGGCTGTTGATTTAAAGAGTGCATTCAAACTACAGAGTACAGAAAGTCTTGCTTGCCTTCAATTCCAAATTTGTGCTAAAATCTGATATACCGGCCGATATCTTTTGGTCTAAACTGAGATGAAATATAGATTAAAAAAAAAAAAGTAACATTGCTGATTCTTTCTAATTTTGAGTGAATTTTTTCTGTCCAAGTAGAGACTGAAAAATTCCTCTTCGTTGAAATTTCCAAGTTCATGCATACATATAACTGAGAGTCCACATTTTCAGTGTCCTATGAAGAATGCAATCATATTCTTTTAAGTATTAAGAACCGCTCATTTGAATGCATTCTCAAATCGGTGACATTTTTCCTCTTCTTGTTATTGTCATTTATTCCATCTATCTACAACAATCACTCATTATTGATGTTCAAATAAATTACACTAAAAATCAGGACTGTAAACGGACCCAGATCCGGCCCGGCCCAGAAAGATCCGGCTTGCCCGAATAAGATAATCGGACTGTCCGCGGCTCGGCCCGATAATAAAGGATCCGATTACTCTTGAATCCGGCTCGGCCTGATCGGGCTGTCGGACCGTCCGCGGCCCGATAAAAGGCCCGTTTACCTGTTTCATCCACTTGGACCCTAGTTTCTGCTTTGATGCTATCAGACCCTATATAAAAAAAAAATTTAAATTTAATTTTTATGTTACTGAACTCAATATCCAATTTTAAATTAAAATTTGGTACTAACAAGTTCCACATCCATCTTTTAACTTGAAAAATTATGCTAATAGACCCATTATCCATTTTTTAACTTAAAATTTTTGTTACCAAGCTAAATACACTTTATTAAAAATTAAATCAATATTTCACATGTACTGCACTAGTGAAATTTCAAACTTCATACCACTATAGCTAAGGGTGTAAACGGACATGGATCCGGGTCCGTTTATAGTCCTAACTATAGCTATTAGCATCAAATAAAGGAAAAAAAGACTCCTAAGAAATGAAAATATAAAAAGTTTAAATTGGGCTTATTACCCTTAATACAAAAACAAATATTAAATAAAAATATAAAATGGGTCTCTTGCTCTATTTCGCCTCTTATTGATGCATCTCTTCCATGATTTAAGAGCTGAGAAAGCAAGTGAAAAAAAAACACGTTAACGATGCAATATACGAAAAACAACTCATGAACAAGTAAGAGTACATAAATATGAAATATTAAAATAAAATATCCAACAAACATTTATAAATATATAAAAAATTATGATACAGAAGTCTCAAATAAAAGTTGGATTACAAAAATAGAGACTGGTGTCATTTACACAACTATAGTATCATTTATTTCTTTAATTTCCCAGTTAAATCATTTACTTTATTTCTTTAATTTCCCAGTTAATTTATTTACTTTATTTCTTTAATTTCCCAGTTAAACCATTTATCATTCTTAAGTAGTGCATTACTACTGGCAAAGAGTTATACGGATGATACCCAACAAACATTTCAGGCTATACCCCCATAAATGGGTTCAAGAAGAGTCAACCCATTTATTAAATAGCCAAGATACTCAACCAAGATCTCAACTTACTGGAGTGGTTCATAGACTATAATGTCAAAAAACACAAATAAAAAATACAATAAGGAATAAGTGTAGAAGCAATAGAGAAAAGAAGAACATGAATCTTTTTGTGCAAGTTTGGAAATGCACATAGTAAAATAGTAGCACATAGAAGAGTTACCATTTTCTGTAAAACATTCCCCTACCAAGGGGACTAGAGCCTCACCAATCCTTAAGATAGTGATTCCAAAAGGCCCAAGAAACACACAAATAATGTAATGATCACATAACAAAGGACTTATCAAGAAATGAGAAGAGAGACTAAAAATCCAAACAAGAGCATAAAAAATTAAAAGTACATCAAAACAAACCCTAAACTAATATAATTGAATATAACTGAGGGATGCAAACAAAGCCAATTCAATAAAAGGCATCTTTTATTCAAGGGTAGTGAGCTCATCCATGGGGGTTTAAGTAGGATTGTGTCTGAATTTCCCACACGTTAATATTCTATTTAACAAATATTTCAGCTCAATATCCAAACCCATTTTTATTTTTTGCAATATATGCATAAAAATATTATACATGAGTTGAAAAGAATAAGGATAAACATGGTAAAATACTGCATTTAGCACACCCTCATAGGTAGCACAAAATTAATATGCAGGAAATAAATACCAGTTCTGGAAAGCACAGAAAAAAAAATAAGTACCAGTTGTGGAAAGGGGCCTTGAGCCTAGCTAGATGTTCCTCCTTGAGCTTGAAAGTTGCATCATTCAGGTCCAGGTATTAAAATGCTTGAAAAATTTGTCAGATATGAAAATAGAGACAAATATGTTCTCTCAATGTAATGGGGAGAGAAACCCTGATTCACTGTATATATAGGAACAGACAATTACAAATAAGGAAGTCAATTTAATTACAAGGTAACCCCAATATTGAAGATGGGGAAAGTTCTATTCTAGGAATGAATAACAGCTCATTTGACACTCCCCCTCAAGTTGGAGCATATATGTCGTCTATGCCCAACTTGCTAAGTGAGCTGTGAAAAACTCTGCCTGTAACTGCTTTGGTGAGAACATCTGCAAGTTGATCTTCGGATTTAACGAATGGTACATCAATGATCTTCTCCTCGAGTTTCTCCTTGATGAAATGTCTGTCAATTTCAACATGCTTGGTTCTATCATGTTGCACTGGATTATGTACAATGTCTATTGCGGCCTTATTATCACAATGCAGTTGCATGGCACGTTGGGGTTTGAATCCCAATTCACCCAACAACTCTTTTATCCAGAGTAGCTCACATACTCCGTGCGCCATACCCCTATATTCTGCTTCAGCACTTGATCTTGAGACCACTTTCTGCTTCTTACTTCGTCAAAAGACCAGATTGCCCCCCACAAAGGTAAAGTATCCAGAAGTAGATCGTCTATCAGTAACAGAACCAGCCCAATCTGCATCAGTGTAACCCTCAACATCTAGGTGACCATGTCGTGAGAACATCAAACCTTTTCCAGGAGCTGACTTCAAGTATCTCAGAATTCGGGTTACAGCCTCCATGTGGGCTTCACTTGGTGCATGCATGAACTGACTCACAACACTTACTGCATACGCTATGTCAGGTCTGGTGTGAGCTAGGTAGATTAACTTACCCACAAAGCGTTGATATCTTTCTTTGTTGGTGGGTACCTGATCAGGATATTCACCGAGCTGATGATTCAACTCCATTGGAGTATCTGCTGGCTTGCTGGCTAACATTCCAGTTTCAGTCAAGATGTCAAGAATGTATTTCCGTTGTGATAGAAATATTCCTTGTTCTGAGCGAGCCACTTCAATGCCTAAGAAATACTTCAGAGCACCAAGATTTTTCATTTCAAACTCACTTTCCAAATGGCGCTGTAATGCTGCCTTTTCCTCTGGGTCATTCCCTGTAACTACCATGTCATCAACATATACAATAAGGGCAGTGACCTTACCTTTCTTATGTTTCAGGAAAAGAGTATGATCTGAGTTACTTTGCTTGTAGCCGAAATTCTTCATTGATTTGCTAAACCGTCCAAACCACGCTCTGGGTGATTGTTTCAATCCATAAAGAGACTTTCTCAGTTTACACACCATATTACTCTGACTGAACCCCATCTTACATCCTGGAGGGGGATCCATATAAACTTCTTCTTCTAGGTCGCCATGTAGGAATGCATTTTTTACATCAAACTGGTGTAATGGCCAATCAAGGTTTGCTGCAAGAGAAAGGAGCACCCGAATTGTGTTGATCTTGGCTACAGGAGCAAAGGTCTCCCCATAGTCAATCCCATAAGTTTGAGTGTAGCCTTTCGCCACTAGTCTTGCTTTGTATCGTTCAATGGTGCCATCTGCCTTGAACTTTACTGTATATATCCATCTGCAACCTACTGTTTTCTTCCCTTTAGGAAGGGTAGTCATCTCCCAGGTGGAATTTTTCTGAAGGGCCTCCATTTCTTCATTCATTGCTTGGGTCCACTTCGGATGAGTTAGAGCTTCCTGCACATTACTTGGAATAGATACAGTGGATAATTGACAAACAAATAATACACATGACGGAGACAACCTATGAAGAGACACATGATTAGCAATAGGGTATTTAACCTTTGCTTTAGGATCAGGATCATATTGTTGTCTAGGGATACCTCTAGTCGTACGAGGGGGTAACTGATAACCTGCATTTCCTGTATGACTTGACTCAGGTAAAATGATTGAGTTTGAGGGTTCACGTACCTGTGTCAGTTCTTCAGGACTATCTTCAGGACCTGATTGGATGAGAGGTGGTGGTACTGTAGGAGGGAGATGATCTGAATGCGTCTCTTGCTCTTGTTGCATCACTGTAGGTGGTGGGTCAGTAGTCATCACCACATCTTCAGGTGTTGGCTGATGCTGATCTGACACAGTCTGTGAAACGTGAATGATCTGATTCTGAGTACCTTCTGCAAATATAGAGCGCTCCCCGCAGGGGATGCTCAGAATCTCCCCTGAGTAATAGAATTCACTCTCGTGAAAAATAACATCTGCTGTAACATGCAAAGTCTGAGTAGGGGGATGGAAACACTTATAACCCTTCTGAGTGGCAGCATACCCCACAAAGACACAACGTAGGGCACACGGATCAAGTTTACCACGCTGGTGCGGATAGACTTGAACATAAGCAACACAGCCAAAGACACGTGGTTCGAGATTTGGTGTGGACGGTAAGGTGAGGAGAGTGGTCAGTGTTTGGAATGGAGTCTGATACTGAAGGGTACTGGATGGTGTTCTATTGATGAGATAAGCAGCCGAACAAAGAGCCTCCCCCCAAAAATGATGGGGCATATGGGCCTCAAATAAAGAGGCACGAACAACTTCAAGTAGATGACGATTTTTACGTTCTACGACACCATTCTGTTGTGGCGTATAGGCACATGTGGTTTGATGAACAATACCATGAGAGCTCAAAAAATTGCGGAGGTCATTGTTGACAAACTCGCCGCCATTGTCAGATCGAAGAGTGATGATCTTCTTATCAAACTGAGTAGCAACATATTGATGAAATTGTTTGAATTTCATAAGGACGTCGCTTTTCTGCTTTATGGGAAAAACCCATGTCATCCTGGTGCAATCATCGATAAATGTCACAAACCACTTTAAACCACGAATTGTAGAAACTCGTGATGGTCCCCAAACATCAGAATGGACAAGCATAAAAGGCATAGAACTTTTATTCAATTTTAATGGATAACAAATGCGATGACTTTTCGCCAAAATACAAGTGTCACAATGAAAGTCTGATTCAGCAAAATTGGAAAATAAATCTGGAAATAAAAGCTTTAGATAACCAAAAGAAGCATGCCCTAATCGTCTATGCCACAACCAAATTGTTTTCATCCGGACGGACTCATCTCCTCGAACATGATGTGCTTGACCCAATCTCTTACTGCAGTCTTCTGTCAAGTCCAGATAGTACAACTTGCCCCTCCTAGTACCACATCCAATCACGGCCCTGGTGAGAAGGTCCTGAAACAGACAAGGGCCAAAAACACACAGTACAATTAAGGGAATCAATGATTTGAGGGACAGATAATAAGTCATAATCGAGTGATGGGACAACCAAGACATGAGATAGACTTAATGATGATGTAAGAGATAAGGACCCTTCTCCCAGAACGGGAGAGGTGGTTCCATTGGCACTGGTGACATGTGTTTGGTTTGAGGGTTTGGGAGAGTGTAACCCAGTAAAACTAGAGGTCATGTGATCAGTAGCGCCAGTGTCAATAATCCATGATCTATTACCAGTAAAGGAAGATGTGCAAGGGGAGATACCTGAGGTAGCCAAGGCCGTGGAGCCGGATGTACCTGGTGGAAGTTCGGACGTAAGCTCCTGGGATAACGCAGCGGATGCGACTGATGCTCTGCTCGGCTCTCTCTTTGGCCCGTTGTGAACCCACCCTGCTGGATAACCAATGATCTCATAACAACCTTTAATGGTATGGTTAGTTAAACCACATTTGGTACACTTCATTGGAGGCCGGTTACGAGTAGAGGCGGAGTTCAAAGGGGGGCCGAGATGGCTTGAACCGTGCGGCAGCCAAGGCGGTGGCATCGGATGAAACACCAACGTCAGACATTGTTCCCTGTCGGTTACTCTCTCGTTTAATATGTGCATACACGGCCTCAAGTTCAGGTTTAGGGTCCATCCTCAAAATCTCTCCTCTAATTTGATCAAAGTTCGTGTCCAAACCGGCAAGGAAAATATAAACGCGAAGACGGTCAATCTCCATGCGTCTAGTTTCAATATCAGCCGGATGCTGTATATGGCTGGGGCATAATTGGTCAAGCTCCTGAAATATCTCAGTGAGCTCACTGTAATAAGCGGTAACAGGCGCTCCATTCTGTGTTGTCTTGAATGACCGTCTGTGGAGATCAAAAATCTTCGCCTCATCGGAACCATCAGAATATGTTTTCTTGATGGCATCCCAGACCTGCTGTACGGTGTCATAACGGATAAACCGTTTCATCTGAACGGGTTGCATAGCATCGAATAACCAACTTTTGACTTGACAGTCCGAGGCACGCCATTTGTTGTATGTCGGGTCTGTGGCTGCAGGCTTGGTCATATCACCGGTCAAGTGACCATGTTTCTCTCGTCCGGCAACCTTCATCTCCATAACTTGGTGCCATAGGGAATAATTGTGGTCGTCCAGTTTGATTCCAGTAGAGAAGGTGGTAGTGTCGCCGTGAACAGTGACAATGTGAGGAGGGGGATTGGATCCACCAGCACCTTTGGAGTCGGCCGCAGTTGTCATTGGAGCGGTTGGTTGGGCCGATTGTGGCTGGGTTGTGCGGACGGGCCTGCGTCAAACTGGGCTTGCGGGGCGGGCCTGTTTCAAACTGGGCCTCCTGGCGGGCCTGTACCAAACTGGGCCGACTGACGGGCCTATACCAAACTGGGCCGACAGCCAAACTGGGCTTGCGGGGCGAGCCGGTTGCAAACTGGGCCTGCTGGCGGGCCTGTACCAAACTAGGCCGACTGACGGGCCTGTACCAAACTGGGCCGACAGACGGGCCTGTATAACTGGGCCAGGCGGGCTGGAGAGATAATCGGCGCTGCTGAAGATGCCGGCGTCAAACGGTGCTGCTGTTGCCGGCGTCTGCTGCGGTGTCCGGCGTCGCCGAACGGCAGCGATGTGCGCCGCTCGGCCGGCACTGAGCTGGCCGTTTACTCTGTGCAGATCTGAGAAATCAGATCGGGGTTCGGCCTCTGGCCGCCGGCTCTGGTTCCTCTGCTGATGTCCGATCTGGTCTGCAACCGATGGATTGAAGGGAACTCGGAACCGAGAGTCACGGAAGCCAAGAAATCCCCTTTCGGGTCGGCTGCTGCGGCGCCACGTCCGGCGGAGTTCTGCTGGCAGAGCTGGGAACGGCGATGGGGTGCCGACGCAGATCTCGGATTTGGGAACAAACCCCGACAACTCAAGCTTGTTGCTCGGGATTTGAGGGATGAAAACTGGGCTGATACGGTTTCCGGCTGGCTGAGCGGGACGTCGCTGCTGGCGGATCTGGGACGGTGAACGGCGATGGAGCAGATGATGGGAGAAGGCAGGAGGCGGTGGGGATTCAGATCTGCGCCGGTGTCTGCTGGTGTCCGGCTGAATCGCCACGGCGAGGAGGATGGTATGAGCGCAGTTCGCCGGTGCCGGTCACGCCGATGCGGCAGGTCAGATCTGAGTGCAGATCGGAAACGTGCAACAGTAGATCTGCAGGAAACGGAAACAGAGAGGAAGAAAATGGGCAAGCCGATGACGCTGGTTTCAGTGGGTGGTGTTCGTGGGTTTTTTTTTTTTTTTTTTTTTCTTTCGATGGCTAGCAGGAGAGGAAAAAAAAAAAAAAATACTAATGTAAATAAAATTGATGATGATCGAACTTGGCTCTTGATGCCATGTCAGATATGAAAATAGAGACAAATATGTTCTCTCAATGTAATGGGGAGAGAGACCCTGATTCACTGTATATATAGGAACAGACAATTACAAATAAGGAAGTCAATTTAATTACAAGGTAACCCCAATATTGAAGATGGGGAAAGTTCTATTCTAGGAATGAATAACAGCTCATTTGACAAAATTGACCCCTCATACCGTTGCTCTTTCTTTTTCAATCTTACAGTGTATTGTTTTGTCTCTTATATTTGTAATTTCATAATGATTATGGTGTGAGTACTTCCAGGTGGCACGCTGAGCAAAGGTCTAAATCATGGGATGGGCACTATCTTAGGCGGTGGGTTGGGCTGTTTAACAACACTCGCAGCCTAAAAGGTCCCTGTCTTTGGCAGGGCTATTGCCATTAGCTTCTCAGTCTTCATCTTTGGTAAGCATGACTCTATCTAAACACTCTTGTGGCCATGGGTTTGTGCAAGCAGGACCCATTTCTGAGTGGTAAAGGACTGTAGATATCATGGGCTCCACTTTGGATGGATGACACTCAAAATTGGTGGGACAAGCAATAGCCTTTGATCTGTGGCTTACAAATATAAGATTATGGAAGGAGTATATTAGGTAGAAAATTTGGGTAATGGTCCCTTTCTGATCAGTGAATGGTGTGGATCATCTGGGACCCATGTTTACATTACAAACTCAAGGCCGAGAATCATATACAAACGTCTCTAAGTTTGCAATACCATGATTTGTAAGGCCTGTTCACCTGATGGATCGGATCCATATAATTTGCATTTTCAAATCATATGTTGTAAGTCATGGAAGTCCAATGAAATTTCTCTGAGGAAATGGGGCTAAAGAAATTGGTCTTGCATAGGTGAAATGATTCTCATGTTGCACAGAGTCGATCTGTCTCTGGTCTCCAAGTTTGACAAACTTGCACTCTGCATTCAAGGTGTGTTTCATTAAGCTGCAGTTACCATTTAAATTTGTGTCTCTTAAATCAGTTTATGTATTGAGTGCAAACAATACCATAATATGGCTTTCTTGATAACACATAATTTTCAATTTGATTGTAGAATGCATGGAGGAGTGCTTTAAACAGAGTGAGGAAAAGATGGAACCTCAAACAAAAAAAGAGTCTAAGGGCTACAAATCTGTGCTGCACTCGAAATCGGGAGATGCAACTAGAGCTTTGAAAAGACCCAAAATAACATTTACACCATTTCATTAAATAAAGAAAAAAAGAAGTACCAAGAAGAAGAAGACAGATCTGGCATCCAACATGGTCTAATAATACGTTTTACATCAAATTCAAATTTTGTTTTAGGCCATGGTCATCTATGATAGATGAAACCCAAACAATAAAAGCAAATAAATAAATAAATTAAGTGAAAAAAGGGTTACCTGTGACGGATGGGTAGGGTGGGGACAAGGAGCGACCCAGGCGGCAGCAAAGGGGCGTAGGGGGACGGCATTGGCCGGTGCAAATCCAAACAGAGAATAGAGGGCGGAGGGAGAGGATTGAGAGAACTGAGAGAGAAGGGAAGAGATTGAGTGAGAGAAAGAGAGTCAAATCCGAGCAGAGAGACAGCAAGAGAAGGGAGGAGAGGGAGAAAGCGATCGAGAACGACGGCGAGAGAAGGGAAGAGATGGAGAGTGCAAACCAGAGTGAAGGGAAGAGACGATGGGTCGAAGGAGAAGGGAAGAGACGATGGGGCGAAGAAGGGAAGAGACGATGGGAAGGAGAAGGGAAGGTAAAAAGTTAGGGTTTCTTTCCATTATGATTTCGAAACGCCACTTATCCCAAAATTTCGAAAACACAAAGAATCGAGTAAACAGTAAAAAATAAAGAGTCCGACGGGCTCGCGGACCGTCCGCAGACCGTCTGCGGCCCGCCTAAAAATAAATGGACAGTCCGAGTCTGAGTCCGTGGACCTTAGGGTCCGGCCTGTATACTTATCTGTCGGGCCGGGCCGGATCTAGGTCCGTTTACACCCTTAGTAAAAATACATCCAAAGCCTTGAAGATGAAATTTTCCATATTTTAATTTTTTATTTTCTGTGAATATGGGATAGTGATTCGAATCGGTACCATTGCAATGTACGACTATGGCGACGTGTTCAACAACATGAAGCATTACTGGCAACTGACGCCTCCTGTATATGACATGTCCAACATCCCCATTGACTTCCCCCTTTTCCTCGGCTATGGAGGACAAGACGCACTTTCCGACGTCAATGATGTAAAACTTCTGTTAAACGACCTTAATTCTCATGTGGGAGACAAGCTCAAAGCGCAGTACGTAGACAATTATGCACATATGGATTTTATTATGGCCTCAAACGCTAAGCAAGTTGTATATGATCCCATGATTGCCTTCTTCAAGCTTCACGGAGATTCATCATCATCATCAGTATTTGGTGGAAGCTTTCTAAATGGCAACAACTTCGTTGTTCATACAGGTCTTTAGGTTTTCTTTTCCATAACAGCGTTCAAGTTTCTACAAGAAGAAAATATGTCAGTGTTGCTTCATTTCTATAATAAGCAAAGTTCTTGGTAGAATGTTTAAATGTTTGAAGTCTTCTTTTAAAAGTGGAGATTGATTATCAGTATTTGATACAAGCTTTCTAAATGGCAACAAATTCGTTGTTGGTTTTGGTTTTCATAACTTCATTCAAGCTTCTACAAAAAGAAAATATGCCGGTGTTGTAACACCCTAGAATTTTAATCCAATAAATCAATATGATTTTCCCTTAATGATTGGAATGGGATGTGGATTCTGATTGAACATGAAGAAGGGATGGAGGGTATTGTAGTAACCCGAACCGGAGTAACGGGCCAGCAGAGGTGGGTAGAATTAGTAAGAAAAAATAATTTGGTTATGCTAATTTGTTATTCGATTTTGAGTGAGAAAAATTTAGCTATCAAATTAAATTCACGAGAGTTCAAGTTTCAATGTGAATTATGCAATTAAAAATTACAAATTATCCCCTTCAAGTCGAAATTAAGAGAATGGAAAATGCAATTAGCAAAACAAGTCTTAATTTATAAAGTTAAAATTTCAATTAAAATTATTTAATTAAAATTGTTGAAATCAATAATTTGGAGAGGACCCACACTAGTTCCACCGTCACACCTTATGGATTTGCCCAAATTCGACCCTCTAATAACCCTAACCGCACAAGGGCTCTCCAAATTCGATCCCTTTCCTTCCTCTCCTTCCCCTAATATTGTAACACACGTTGGAAGCCTTCTCCTCTTCAAACCTCTCCAACGAATGGTACCAAGCTCTAACCGATCCTTCTCCAAGGATTTCTCAAGTTCTCTCCCTACTTGATAAGGTATGGTCTCTATCTCCTACCTCTCTTCTCTCTCTCTCTAGGTTCCGCCCAATCCCTCCATGGATTTTGAATGATTCGGTCATCACTCCCTCTCACCATGTCTTCCATGAGAGAAACGCCCAAATTTTCTATAAGAATTTTTCCATGTTTGGATAGAAAATCATCCATGTTTCTCAAAGAAAATTCCGATATTTTCTCATAGGGAAAATAGACCATAGAGGGACCAAATCCCAGACCGTTACCTACCCTTCTTGCTTTCCCATTGTGTTTAATTCAACCAACCAAAATTGTTAGCAATGGGGACTGATTTTTTAGTCCATGATCGGCTGGATGTTGGGAGTGGATTTCAACCCCTAGCTGGTTGGTTTCAGGACTGTTTTTCAGTCTCAAAACCATTGAAAGTGGGACTGATTTTCAAGTTTCAAGCCATTGATATTAAGACCAATTGCTAGTTGAATTTAGGATCCTTTGCTGGCTGATCTTAAGACCAATTGCTGGCTGATTTTAGGACTAGTTGATGGCTGATTTTGGGACTCGTTTTCAATCTAAAAGCTGTTGAGCACAATGACTCATTATTAGTCCCTAGCTGGCTGGTTTTGGGCTGATTTTCAGTCTCAAAACCGTTGTTAGTAGGGCTATTTTGCAGTCTCAAAACCATTGAAAGTAGGACTGTTTTTCAAGTTGCAAAACCATTGATTTTAGGACTGTTTTACAAGCCTCATTTGAAGAGGACTAGAAACCACCAACTGATGCAGCTGTACCAAAGGAAGTGGTTGCCCACCACCTTTTTGACAAAAATGCACAATGGGCCATTGCAAGTCCTTAGGGCTCTTTGCTTTCAAAGCATTCTTTTATAAAGACACTTGAGGTTGTTTTAGAAATGAAAGTGATATATGTGAGAATAAATAAATTGTTATACGAATATGATGTATTCAAATGTTTTACACCCCATGGAAATTATGGTATGAGTCTTGAAATAATTTGAGTTTGAAATATATTGCAATGTTTTGGAAAAGAGTTAAGAGTAAATGATATATTTTGAGTAAAACTATTACTAATTTAAAAGAGCAGCCACCTATTACCTAGATAAGTTTTTCGATGTTCAATAGCACCAAGTTGTGGTAGACATCGTATGATTATGCAGTGTTTAGATTCAACTTTCATTCTTAACTTGAGACTATAATAGTTTTTCAAGGTCAAATATTTAAGAGTAATCATGTATTTGGGTTCACATAGAGCCTAGTGACTTTAAGTAATTGACTCATGAGACTTAGTGAGACTGTTGTGCAAATTTTAAATTTATAACTCGCAAGCGTACGAACTATTAGATAGTATAGCAATTGAGTGCGAGGTCAAATCCATCGGAACTTAGGAACATATATCCGTGAAAAATACACCACTGAATCACGTAATTTAAGAAATTTAGAAAACATGGAGATAAATCATGAATATGGAATTATTTCTCAAATCCAGGAAATTCAATTTTAATTTAGAAATATTCTACAGATAGAAAATAAAATGGAAAATCAATTTTTACCTAACTCAAATTAAGATGGTGGATTTAATCTAAAAATTATAAATAATCTCAACTTAATTTAAAACACATAATTAAGATGGAATAAATTAATTTGCCAATTTAGTTCTCCATTTTTTTAAGAGTCTGAATTTTAAAAACAAAAGTAACATTTAAAACACCTAAACTACCTCTGTATATATTTACAGTGGAACTGGTTCAAGTAAATCAAGGAGGCATTATTTTTCATATTTTCAAAATAAAACAAAGGCCTAGAATACAGAGCTCACGTAAATTATCAATCATGCATTCAATATTTTCATCCATAATTATTCTAAGAATTAAATCTATGGATTTCAGTAAATTAAAAATATCAAATTAAACCTTAGAATGAATAGAATTTAAACTTTTTCTCCAAATCTAAAATATTTCATTGAACTCTTAAAACAAGAGCCTTAGGTCGAAGAAAGAAGTCTATTCAATCTAAATTTTTATCACATTTAATTTGAAACCCTTAAAATAAATCCACATAGACTTAATTAAAGAATAAAAATAAAATCAAATAATCACCATACATCAATTGAATAATTGGAAAATTAGAGACTAAATATTTCATCACACATTTTTCTTATTATTAAAATATGAAATTAGAATTACAAACAAAAGATTTTGGAATTAAGAGAACTCAATAATACAATGGAAAATTAAAAACCACCAACCTCAAACCCTTGTGGAAATCAAAATTACCAAAGTTTCTCTTCTTCTTTCCTTTCCTTCCTCTCCTATGCACAACCCTTCAATTTCTTCAGCCAAGTTCAATTTTCTTAATGGGAGAGAGATAGTATTTATAGATGAAAGGATGTGGAGTGAATGGCTTGGATTTAAAGATTTAAATAAAGCAAGTGACACTTGGAGGACTGATATGGTTTGTGTTAAACATTGAATGACTTAAAAGAGGCAAGGAGGTGGAAAAAAATAGTAAAATTCGTGTAAGGAAAGTGGGTGCAAAATCCCTTTTTTTTATACATGTATCACCTTGAAGCTCAGTTTTGGTCTAGTTAACTTCTGAATTACAAAATTACTTAAATTACAAAGTTGTAGCCCTTGAAGTCTTGTTTTTAACGCAATAAGAAGCGACACAATCAGACATTGGAGTGAAACTTTATGGTCAAAATACTGAAATTGTATCAAATTTCCTTCTTTTTCTCCACTTCTTATTTTGTTTCTTTTTCCTTAATACACTTGCCAAATTCGAAAATCCTCTTATAATGACTTATAAATTTCGAATTTCCTCATATGTATCTTGAGATGATGAAAATAGACTTCACACATGTGGATTCTTTCATGGGCTTTTCTTAATAATTGGGCTTTTCAAAGTATGGAAAATCTAATAAATAATTTTACCACTTACCATCAATTCTAAAAATGTACTAAATTAATCCTCTCATAAATGGATTTGAATTAATTAGTTTACAAATAAAACCCCTAAAATTGTGGTAAAATAATTATTAAAAATTCCAACTTTAAAAAAATATCAACTTATGGCCATAAATTGCCAAATTCACCATTTGAATTCTCACATCTTATATTTCCCAGTAAATCCTGCAAAATTTCCAAAATTCCATTAAAGATATCCTAAAACACACAAAATGAGGGCTAACTAGTCCAAATGCAAGGATAAAATAGTCATTTTCCTGTGATCATCAAATACGCCCACACTTAGATTTTGGTAGTACCGAAGCAAAACAAAAACTAAAAACTAAAAATCAGAATCCTAAACTAAATCACTTTCGCTGGCACTCTCGATTGCATTTAGTGTATGCAACAAGCCTTTAAACCCCTAACTCACCACTAATGGACGAGTTATAGTCTCGTTAGGGGTTCCAGTGATGATACCAAAAAACATCAAATTTTACCATTTAGCAAAAATACCCAAACAAAAATTTAAATATCATACAACTCCAAAATTATTTTACAAAAATTATACCCGGAGTGTAGTGTGTGATAGCTAGATATTAACATAACATTATTTTTCAAAATACACAATTTTTGCAACCACTAGCTGAAAAATGAGTTTTGACTCCAAATCTCACTTGATATATCTCTCAGAAAGACTTTCGCTCAAAGATTATGTTATATTTCTCTAAAGAAAATTTATATGAGGGAAATAATTTCTCAAATAGAAATGTCTCACATATTTATTATCAAAGAATGGTTAATATCAAAGAAAACACAGATCTTATAAATGGATGTTATTTTCCTGAGAACGTTTGAAATAATACACCATTATTCTTCCCCATCTATTCTCCACATAAATATCATATTAACTGAAGATCAATATGACTTCCTAATAAGACGAAATGTGGCTTAGGACTGACTTATATCAAAGAAGGATAAAAAGACTCTAAAATTAATACTTTGATAAGAAAAAGTTAGAGGTCTCCAAAATTTTCAAATGTGATATTCTTCCTTTATTTTTCCTTTTCATCACTTTCACAGCATTTTTTTGTCTTTTTTTTTTCACTTTTTTTTTTTACATCCTTCTTTTCTGCTGTATGGATGGTCCTCTTTTTTTTTTTTTAGCATATTTTACTCTTTTTTTTTCTACATCATTCATTTTTTTTCAAGTGCCATATTTTTTCCTTTTCAGAGTACCATTCCAATAATAGTCACCTCTAACATTTTTTTGGGCTCTAGAATAGGTCACAGATATTTCAATGAAGGTTCAAACTCCACAACCGGAGTTGGGTATGGATAACATGGTTAATCAATAAAAAATTGGCTTAACTTTCGTTAAAGGCTCAGAAGTGGGAATTAACAGGATAATATATGACCAAAAGTAGGTTGGCTTCAAAGGCTCAAAACAATCCAAAATAATGGCCTAGATCACTTCTTAAGCTTCATATGTCTATTTTTTTTCTTCAAATAAATTCAGAAAACTTTTGGCATAATAAATTTTATTGTTATTTTCAGTAGTTTGACCAAAAAAAAAAAAATAATGAGATCTAACAAAGAAATAATGCGCACGTCAAAGAAAATAAGAATTTACTTATAACCTTAAAAAAAATCGAATGGTTAAAAGCTCATTAGGTCACAAGTCTCCACTGATATTGTTTTGGTGATCACTTCACGCATGAATATTTTTGTTTTTCCAGCTAATATTAACATAGTTGTGTAATTTTTTTTCCAAGCATAAATTTCATAAAATTCAATTGGAAAAATATGATATAAAAATTTTCATCCACATATTGATGCTAAAAAAACAATTTTTTCAAATTTTCAATTTTTTTTTTAATATAGACACAAGACTATTTTTTTTTTTAAATGACTCTAAAACGGAGGCAAAATTTAAAATAGACAGTGTAATCCCCCAATACGGCCAAACTTAAATTAGACATTGTCCTCAATGTTCCGTAATCTACAGTGATCAGGTGCAAATTATATGAAAATATCTTAATAGAACAATTTGAGTTGAGAAATACCTGAGATGACTCACTTTATTCAATACCAATAAAAAGAAATAGATAAACAAACACACACACACACACCACAAAGATTCTAGACTGACAACAAAGACATAAAAACTAACTCATTGAAAATCGAAAACCTAGTCGAGACACTAACAAACATCGACAGACAGACTGACATAGAGTTTCACACAAAATTAAAAAACCTAAACTAGACAAACTGACAAACAAACTCACAAGTTTTTTTTTTTTATATAACCTAATCTAAAAATGCAATACTCGAAGCAAATATACAGACAATAATCAAACAACTAAGCTAATGCATGAGACTAACACCCTAATATGCATGAGCAAATAAAATATGTAATTTTTCTTATACAAAATAAAACGCAAACACTCTAAGAAAAGCTATATGAATGCATGAAAATTGAAATTTAAAGAAAATGGATTTAGGCACTTACCTTAGGCTATAGTGCTTACTTCTGAAAATTTTAGAGCGCGCGATTAAAATCCTTGCAAAATAAAACACCACAAACTTTGGTGAAGATTCTGAATCTCATAAAAAAATGTATAATCCTAAACTAAATGCAATTTTCTAATATTATAACTAGTGGAGGAAATTAGCTAATTGGAACCTAATTAAGAACTCTAATTAAATTAAGACCATAAAAAATTCTAAATTAATATCCACAAAATTAATCAAGATTAGATTTTTAAATTCAAGAATAATCCATTAAAATCCAAAGTTGTTCCATGATTTTTTTTCTTTTCAATTTAGACAATGTAATTGGATAGCTTCCAAATTTAGATGAGGTTTTAAATTAGAAATTTTCTAAGTTTAGAAACTGTCCAAAATTAGTTGAAATCCAAAATTTAACACCTTCTAAAAATAACAATTTCTAAAATGAGATAATTTTAGAACATTTCCATAGATAGAAGTTCCAAAATTAAAACTTCCCAAATTTAGATCTATTTTCTAAAAATAGAATGATCTAAATTAAAATAAAATTGTCAGATTAGAAAATTCTAAAAAGAGAAACTAGTTAATTTTGGAAACTTCTAAAAATAAAAGTTCCCAAAAATTAAAAAAAATCTAAATTTACCAGTGTTTCCAAATTTAAATCATCTCCAGATTTTTGTTATTTCAAGAAACTTCTAATTTAGGTAACCTTCTAAAATTAGTGTTTCTAAAAATAGAAACTTCTAATTTAAATAGTTGCCAAAAATAGAAATTTTCTAAAAATGGCATTATTTCTAAAAATACATGATTCAATGGCCGTTTTCAAAGTTTCTAGGCAACGGTGCCAAAAAACTTATTGTGCAAATTTTATATCTTGTAACTCGCAAGCGCACGGACCATTAGATAATGTAGCGATTGAGAGCAAGATCGAACCCATCGAAACTTAAGAAAATATATTAGTGAAAAATACACTAACGAATTACGTAATTTAAGAAATTTAGAAAACATGGAGATAAATCATGAATATGGAATAATTTCTCAAATCTAGGAAATTTAATTTTAATTTAGAAATATTCTAAAGATAGAAAATAAAATGGAAAATCAATTTTTACCTAACTCGAATTAAGATGGTGAGTTAATAAAAAATTATAAAATCTCAACTTAATTTAGAACACAGAATTAAGATGCAATAAATTAATTTGCCATACTAGTTCTCCAATTTTTCCAAAGTTTGAATTTTAAAAACAAAAATAACATTTAGAACATCTACACTACCTCTGTATATATTTACAGTGGAACTGATTTAAGTAAATCAAGGAGGCATTATTTTCATATTTTCAAAATAAAACAAAGGCCTAGTATACGGAGCTCACGTAAATTACCAATCATGCATTCAAAATTTTCATCCATAATTATTCTAAGAATTAAATCTATGGATTTCATTAAATTAAAAATCTCAAATTAAACCTTATAATAAATAGATTTTAAACTTTTTCTCCAAATCTAAAATATTTCATCGCACTCTTAAAATAAGAGCTCGAACCTCCATGCTTTTTAGCACGAGATTTTAAGTCTCGCATGTCTACCATTTCACCATCAAGGCATCTTGAAGAAGAACTTAGAAAGTTTCAAAAATATATATATTAGAACGAAGAAAGAAGTCTATTCAATCCAAATTTTCATCAGATTTAATTTAAAACATTTAAAATAAATCCACACATACACTTAATTAAAGAATAAAAATAAAATAAAATAATCACCATACAGCAATTGAATAATTCGAAACCATAGACTAAATATTTCATCACCTTTCTCTTATTCTTAAAATATGAAATTAGAATTACAAACAAAGGATTTTGGAATTAAAAAACTCAATAATATAATGGAAAATTAAAAACCACCAACCTCAAACCCTTGTGCAAATCAAAATTGCCAAAGTTTCTCTTCTTCTTTTCTTTTCCTCCTCTCCTATGCACAACCCTTCAATTTCTTTAGCCAAGTTTAATTTTCTCAATGGGAGAGGGATAGTATTTATAGATGAAAGGAGGTTGAGTGAATGGCTTAGATTTAAAGATTTAAATAAAGAAAGGGACACTTAGAGGGCTAATATGGTTTGTGCTAAATATGGAATGACTTAAAGAAGGCAAGGAGGTGGAAAAAAATAGTAAAATTTGTGCAAGGACAATGGGTGCAAAATCCCATTTTTTTACACATGTAACACAATCGGAGATCGGAGTGGAACGTTATGGTCAAAATACTGAAGCTGCGATTCTGGGAAAGTCTCTGATCTAGAGTCTCGTATGTACCGACCCCTAGGTGAAAGAATGAAACGACCTGTAACGCCCCGCCCTTTTTCACTCGCCGAAAATCAGAGTTTTTTTTTTTTTTGAAATAAAATAGTGAGAGAGAGCGGGACATCACGATCCGAGCTAAGTCCGAGCTTCCAAAGCCCGACCCTTAACTAGCCAACTAAGCGTGTGCGTGGATTAAGTCCACGAGAACGGTTCACACGCGATAAGGTTAAGCTTGCGGAAATAAAACATACTTGTGGAATTATAATAGAGTCTATCCTACCAATTATTAAATAGCAGGGAAGTACATCACTTAATAATAATTACCATAAATTAAAATGTCCAAAATACAAGTCCAAACCATAGCAAATAATCTAAGTTATTACAGTCCCAACAAGCTAATTACTCAAATTACATTTCCATAAATAAAACTTAAATAAATAACTCTAGCTCATCCAAGCTCCTAAGCTTGGCTCCGATCAGGTCCTTCGTTCCGTCCGTTTCCTGTGTCATCATCTAAGGTGGAAGTAGGGCGTTAGACAACACGCCCAGTAAGTACTCTGAGTAGGGTCAACACATGGATTAGTATAAACAAAAACACATAGATATAAGTAATATCAAAACCATGCAAGTCAATGCCATGCCATGGGTGTCATATGCCATGAGTCCCCACCCATCATCTATATCACAATCACATAGTATCCCTCTTGATGGAAAATCCTCATCAAGGTATTGTCATGACTCCCCACGAATGCTTTATCGGTCGCCCCGACGGAGCGTGGACTTCGGTTACATCTCCCCACGGTTGTTTATCTGTCACCCCGACTGAGCGTGGACTCCAATTACATCTCCATCATACATCCATTGAAATCAGTGTAGATTCCACCCCACGATTATTTATCGAAAATCCAAATGGAGCGTGGACTCCCGTCATTTGATCTCTCCCATGCCATGCATGAGATGCAAGTGCAAACATGCTAGGTAATAATAAACATCATAGCATTAAAATCCTATCATTAAGACATATCATTTGATACCAAAATAATTCAAGTAAAAACATCACATATGCATATTCCATGGTTTTCAATGAGGTAGGAATCCTACCAACGACCAAATAATGTGTCCTTGCGTTTTCGTCCAAAAACCACTCACCTATCGCGTCAAGCCGATCGTACCCTCTTTTGAAATCCCGTTACCAATTCTGCGACTCCTCCGTTTTCTTTCTCTCCATCTTGCTCCTACGCTTTTCTCCTTCCTTAGTCTTTTCTTTCTTTCTCTCTGATCTTCGGCCAAAGTGTGTGTTACTTGAGAGGGAAAGGGTTTAAGATGAAAACCCCAAAGAGATGGTTCGGCCTTGGTGAAGATTTGAGAGAGGGAGAGGAGGAGAGAATGGAAAATCCCTTAGTCTTTTCCTTGTCTTGTGAGAGAGAGGTTAGCCAAGCTTGAGAGGGAGATGAGTCAAGGGAGAAAACCTCTAAGTCTTTTTCTTTGTCTTAGAGGGGAGGGTCGACCTTGAGAGAGGGAGAGAGTGAAAGAGTGAATGAGATGGAAATAGCCCTTTCCATCTTGTCTAGGGTTTCCTTGAGCAAGACTCACCCTTATCAATATGGAGTCTTCCCCATGAGTCCTTTGACCAAACAAGGGAGTGCATGCCCTCCACATGGCACACACCACCCTCTCCAAAGGTTTTGGCTTGGTGGTTTGCATGAGATGGAACCCCCACCTCTCCTTTGTCCAACCATGATCTTGCATGCCCTCCACACGGGCTCTTTGTCTAGCCAAGAGGGTGCATCCCTCCACATGGCACACACCACCCTCATCCAACAGTTTTGGCTAGGTGGTTTCCTTTGGTGGCTTGGTGGTTTGCATGAGATGGAACCCCCACCTCTCCTTTGACCAACCATGATCTTGTATGCCCTCCACATGGGCTCTTTCTCTAGTCAAGAGGGTGCACCTCATCCAACGGTTTTGGGCTAGTGGTTTCCCTTGAGATGGAAACCACCCACCTCTCCTTTGACTCACTCCATCTTTTCATTTTTCATGTGACTCGCCCCCATTTGACTCACTCTATTTAAATGAAACTCAACTTCTAACTCAAGCATTGATTTTATTTCTATCTAACTTAGGTGATTTAATTAAATAATTTAATTCCACTCACTACACTTAATCCTCTTTAATTCACCCATGAACTCATCCATGGTTGACCAAGTCAACCATGTTGGTCAGCCCCACTTGTGCCTTGGTCCACACGCCACCTCACTTGATGAGGTGGAGTTGGGTCTCACTTGGCTATGACACTTGGATAGCCACTCCTACACTTGCCACCTCACTTGATGAGGTGGACCCCATGCCTTTGATCTTAATTGGGTCCATGACCCAATTAAATAAATTCCTTACCCATTTACCCTAATGCTCAATTCATCTTGACCCATTGGGTCCCAATTGGGCATTTGACCCAACTGACCATCATTGACCCAATTCAATGGAATTAATCCTATCCATGGTCCACTGGACCATACTTTGGCCGTTGCCCCAACTTTGATCCATCTAACATCCATTCCATCTATAAATCTTAAGTTTTAACAATTAAATTAGTTATTAGCCAATATAATTATTGAATTGAAAATCCGCGCTATTACAATATTACCCTCTTTTGAAATTTTCGTCCCAAAAATCGAACGAAGCAGGGTTTCAAACAACTTATACAAAAAGCTCAAGATGAGCTGCTCTCATTTCTGATTCAAGTTCCTAGGTGACTTCCTCATTACCATGTCGATCCCATACCACCTTGACGAACTAAATGGCGCGGTTCTGAAGTACTCTTTATTCTTTCCCGACTCTGACTGGCTTCTCCAGATGGGTCACGTCGCTTTGCACATCCACATCTTGCACGTTTAACACGTGTGAACGATCGGGGTTGTATATCCTCAACATGGACACATGGAACACATCGTGCAAAGATGACAACTGTGGAGGAAGTGCCAATTGATAAACCACCTCCCCCACCCTCTTCAGGATTGGAAACGGCCCACAAATCTAGGCGAAGTTTCCCTTTCTTCCCGAATCGTATGTGTCCCTTCCGTGGTGAGACTTTTAAGAACACTAAGTCTCCCACCTCAAACTCAAGGAACCTTCTCCTCTTGTCAGTGTAGCTCTTGTGACGACTCTGCGTAGTAAGTAGGTGTTGTCGTATCAACTTGATCTGCGTCGTAGTCTCTGTGACTAACTCGGGTCCAAGAAGTGCATGCTCACCGGCCTCTGTCCAACACACTGGTGATCTACATGGTCTACCATACAAGGCCTCGAATGGAGCCATCTTGAGGCTTGCCTAGTAACTGTTGTTGTAAGAGAACTCCAGTAGTGATAAGTGATCCTCCCATCCACCCTTGAAGTCTAGCATACATGCTCTCAGTATATCCTCCAACGTCTGTATCGTCCTCTCCGACTGTCCATCAGTCTGTGGATGGAATGTTGTGCTAGTCAATAAGTTTGTCCCCATAGCCGACTGCATGCTCTGCCACACTCTGTCGGTGAATCGGCCATCTCTGTCGGACACAATAGTCAGGGGAATACCATGTAGTCTGATGATATCCCTAATGTACCATCGACCCAAGGTCTCAGATGAATCTGTCATCTTGATGGGAAAGAAGTGTGCAGACTTGGTCAACCAATCTACCACGACCCATATTGCATCGTTGCCTTTTGATGACCTTGGCAACCCTGTCACAAAATCCATGGAGATATTTTTCCATTTCCACTCCGTCACTGGTAAGGGCTTGAGTAACTCTAGTGGCTTCTGATGTTCAGTCTTAAGCTGCTGACAAGTTAGGAGTGAGCAACAAACTCTGCCACATCCCTTTTGAGTCCATGCCACTAATAGTGTCTCTTCAAATCATGATACATCTTGGTGCTGCCCGGATGAATAGAGAGTTTGCTTTGGTGTGCCTCGATCAATAACTCTCTTCTACAACTCTTAGGCACATATGTCCTACCTCGGAATACAAGACCCTGTCCTGGTCATAACTCCCATTCCGGTATAACCTCACCAGTAGACATCTTAGCCCATATCTCCTGCACATCCGGATCTGTCCGTTGCTCATGTTCAATCTTGGAGACCATGTTGGACCGTATGATCAGATTATACATACTCCCATGGCTCTTGATATACAAGTTGAATTCTCGAATGGTATCCAGCATCTCCCATTCCTTCCTGATCAAACTGGCTACTGTCACATGTGACATGTGGCTGAGGGCATCCACCACTTTGTTTTCCTTGCTAGGATGATATCGAAGAGCGAACTCATAATGTTGCAGATATTCCATCCATCTGCGCTGCCTCATGTTGAGTTCCTTCTGGTCAAACAATTATTTCAGGCTTTTGTGATTTGAAAACACCTCAAACTTCTTGCCATAAAGATAGTGTCTTCAGCTTTTGAGAGCGAAGACCACTGCGGCTAGTTCCAGATCATGCGTGGGATAATGGCGTTCATGAATCTTCAACTGTCTCGAACCATAAGCCACCACATATTGACTTTGAGTGAGAGAACACCCAAGTCTCTCTCCTGAAGCATCACAATATACTTCATATCCTTTGCCCCTTCCTGCAAGATCAGAATAGGAGCAGTTGTAAGCCTCTCCTTCAGTTCCTCAAATCTCCGGTTGCATACATCCGACCACTCAAATTTGACACTTTTCTGAGTGAGTCGGGTAAGTGGAGATGCAATGTTGGAGAAGTCCATGATGAATTTCCTATAGTAACCTGCCAATCCCAGAAAGTTGCGGATCTCGGGCACATTCGTCGGTGCTTTCCATTCTCTCACTGCCGCCACCTTGGCTTGTTCCGGATGAATCCCAGTCTGAGCAGTTCATCAATCTGCTTCTTCAACTCAGACATCTCGGCTGGTGCTATCTGGTAATGTGGTAATGACACTGGAGTGGTGCCAAGATACAACTTGGTCTCGAAATCAATCTCCCTCTTGGGTGGCAAGCCAGGGAGCTCTGTCGGGAATACCTTCGCATAGTCTTTCACTACCGCTGGAAGTTCAGCCACCGGTGCTTTGTCTAACCTGATGCTGCTCAATACCAGGTGGTTCAACTCTTCATGCAGTTTTCTGGTCATAGGGATGCTCTGTTTGTCAGTATGTACTACATATCGCTTTCCCTTGGGTGACCAAAATATCACTCTACGGAGATGGCAATCAATGTTGGCCTGAAAGCTAGCCAACCAGTCCATGTCAAAAATGATGTCGTACTCAGTCATCTCGAGTACTAGACAGTTGAACTCAAATCTAAATCCAGAGAGTTCAGTGTTCACTGCTGTGCATATAAGTCCCAATGATATGTCTCCGACGGGGGATACAATACTAAGTGATGTGGACAATTTTTGTACTAAGGTGCCAATTGCAGATATAAATGCAGCAGATACGAATGAGTGGGATGCTCCAGAATCAAATAATGCAAAGGCATAGGAACTACCGACTACTGCCATACCTTGAATCCCGGAGTGATCCACCGCCGCTGGAGGAGCTAAGGTATACAGCCGCCCAGATCCTGTAGGGTTAGGTGCCTGTCCCGCCTGGTTGTACGCCCTGGTTCCTCGTGAATGAGCTGGTCTGGCTGGAGGGGGAGAGGAACCCTTGGAGTGAGAGGGTTTGCTGATCTGTGGGCATTCCCTCTTGAAATGGCCCTGCTGGCCACACTGGTAACAGGTGCTCACACCTTGAGAGACTGATACTGATGGGGAGGGCTCATTGGGACGAAAGTCCCCAGTTGACCCAGTGGAAGGTGAGGGTCTCCCAAGGTTGGGTCGGAACCTTTTGTTGGGACGAAAGGTACTTCCCTCGCTCTGGCCTTGGCGGTTGTCCACAAATCGTACTGTCTCTGTCATCTCCTGCTCCTCTCTAGTGGCTCTACTGACCACCTCTGTCAGTGTAGGTGCCTTGAAGATGGTCACCTTGGGCTTGATGCTCGGTCGAAGGCCCCGCTCAAACTTGCGAGCCCTTCTATACTCCATGTCCACCATATATAAGGCATAACAAGATAGGCGGAGGAACTCCTGATGGTACTCTGCCACAGTCATGGTGCCTTGCACCAAAGATAGGAATGCTTGGGTGTGGCGCTCCTTCTCCTCCTCTAGAAAGTAGTGATCCGGAAACATAGCATAGAACTGCTCCCACGTCATCGCAGTCCTTTCCCCTTCGGGGAATCAGCGCCCGTTGTTGCTCTATCACCTCCCACCATTTGCCGGCATCATCAATCAATTGTGAGGTAGCCAGTAATATCTTATCTTCATTACTAGAGATCTTTAGTAGTGTCAAGATTTGTGTAATTTTTCTCAGCCAGTTCTCTGTTCCAGCAGACCCTTCTTTCCCTTTGAAGTAAAGGGGACGCTGTTGGTCGCATTTCTGCTTCCGTTCATATGTTGTTGAAGGACGGAAGTGACCACCTCTTGCACCAAGTTTTGCAGCTCGGGACGCATCACGGGAATGTTTATGCTATCTGCCCCTCATCTTGTTGAGGTTGCTGCACCTCTTCCTCCACACGTGGGTTTTGTAGGGTTCTTCTTCTCAGAGGCATTTTCCTAAGTCATTGAAAACATCATTGACTTAGCTTCTTCGTAAAGTTTCGTGTTTACGTATTTTGGGGGAAAATTACCAAATAAGCACACTTATTTTTGGGGAAAACTTCCTAAGTATCAAATGTTGTTTATTAGTTTGGGGGAAAAATCATTGATGGTTCTCATTTTTGGGGAAATATGTCTTATCTTGCCATGTTTGATAAATCCAACTTATAGTGATTGTCCTTCCCTTGCTATTATTCCTTTTCGTCAAACGTTGCTCTCAGATTGAATGCTTCAGTCTGAGTCTAACGAAGTAAATTAGTCCGGCCCCCGTGAAGCGGACTCTGAAGAGTCGGTCAGTTGGGATTCTTATTTGTCAATGAGACATGATACCGCCTTAATCTTACTTCGAAAGATTCATTCTTCCTTTTTCCCTCTGATACCAACTGTAACGCCCCGCCCTTTTTCACTCGCCAAAAATCAGAGTCCATTTCTTTTTTGAAATATAAGATTGAGAGAGAGCAGGACGTCATGACGCGAGCTAAGTTCGAACTCCCAAAGCCCGGCCCTTAACTGGCCAACCAAGCGTGTGCGTGGATTAAGTCCACGAGAACAGTTCACACGCGATAAGGTTAAGGTTGAGGAAATAAAACATACTTGCGGAGTTATAATAGAGTCTATCCTACCAATTATTAAATAGCAAGGAAGTAGATTACTTAATAATAATTACCATAAATTAAAATGTCCAAAATACAAGTCCAAACCATAGCAAATAGTCTAAGTTATTACAGTCCTAACAAGCTAATTACTCAAATTACATTTCCATAAATAAAACTTAAATAAATAACTTTAGCTCATCCAAGCTCCTAAGCTTGACTCCGATCACGTCCTTCGTTCTGTCCGTTTCCTGTGTCATCATCTAAGGTAGAAGTAGGGCGTTAGACAACGCGCCCAGTAAGTACTCCGAGTAGGGTCAATACATGGATTAGTATAAACAAAAACACATAGATATAAGTAATATCAAAACCATACAAGTCAATGCCATGCCATGGCTGTCATATGTCATGAGTCCCACCCATCATCCATATCACAATCACATAGTATCCCTCTTGATGGAAAATCCTCATCAAGGTATTGTCATGACTCCCCACAAATACTTTATCGGCCGCCCCGACAGAGCGTGGACTCCAGTTACATCTCTCCACAGTTGTTTATCGGTCACCTCGACGGAGCGTGGACTCTGGTTACATCACCATCATACCTCCATTGGAATCAGTGTAGATTCCTCCCCACGATTATTTATCAGAAATCCGAATGGAGCGTGACCTCCCCTCATTTGATCCTTCCATGCCATGCATGAGATGCAAGTGCAAACATGCTAGGTAATAATAAACATCATAGCATTAAAATCCCATCATTAAGACATATCATTTGATACCAAAATAATTCAAGTAAAAACATCACATATGCATATTCCATGGTTTTCAATGAGGTAGGAATCCTACCAACGACCAAATAATGTGTCCTTGCGTTTTAGTCCGAAAATCGCTCACCGATCGTGTCAAGCCGATCGTACCCGCTTGTGAAATCCCGTTACCGATTCCGCGACTCCTCCATTTTCTTTCGTTTCGTCTTGCTCCTTCGCTTTTCTCCTTCCTTAGTCTTTTCTTTCTTTCTCCATGATCTTCGGCCAAAGTGTGTGTTGCTTGAGAGGGAGAGGGTTTAAGATGAAAACCCCAAAGAGATGGTTCGGCCTTGGTGAAAGTTTGAGAGAGGGAGAGGAGGAGAGAATGGAAAATCCCTTAGTCTTTTCCTTGTCTTGTGAGAGAGAGGTCGGCCAAGGTTGAGAGGGAGAGGAGTCAAGGTAGAAAACCTCTAAGTCCTTTTCTTTGTCTTAGAGGGGAGGGTCGACCTTGAGAGAGGGAGAGAGTGAATGAGTGAATGAGATGGAAAGAGCCCTTTCCATCTTGTCTAGGGTTTCCTTGAGCAAGACTCCACCCTCACAATGTGGAGTTCCCCATGAGTCCTTTGACCAAACAAGGGTGCATGCCCTCCACATGGCACACACCACCCTCTCCAACGGTTTTGGCTTGGTGGTTTGCATGAGATGGAACCCCCACCTCTCCTTTGACCAACCATGATCTTGCATGCCCTCCACACGGGCTCTTTGTCTATCCAAGAGGGTGCATGCCCTCCACATGGCACACACCACCCTCATCCAATGGTTTTGGCTAAGTGGTTCCCTTTGGTGCCTTGGTGGTTTGCATGATGGAACCCCCACCTCTCCTTTGACCAACCATGATCTTGCATGCTCTCCACATGGGCTCTTTGTCAAGCCAAGAGGGTGCATGCCCTCCACATGGCACACACCACCCTCCTGGTTTCCCTTGAGATGGAAACCACCCACCTCTCCTTTGACTCACTCCATCTTTTCATTTTTTATGTGACTTACCCCCATTTGACTCACTCCATTTAAATGAAACTCAACTTCTACCTCAAGCATTGATTTTATTTCCATCTAACTTAGGTGATTTAATTAAATAATTTAATTCCACTCACTACACTTAATCCTCTTTAATTCACCCATGAACTCACCCATGGTTGACCATGGTGGTCAGCCCCACTTGTGCCTTGGTCCACAAGCCACCTCACTTGGTGAGGTGGAGTTGGGTCCCACTTGGCTATGCCACTTGGATATCCACTCCTACACTTGCCACCTCACTTGATGAGGTGGACCCCATGCCTTTGATCTTAATTGTGTCCATGACCCAATTAAATCCATTCCTTACCCATTGACCCTAATGCTCAATTCATCTTGACCCATTGGGTCCCAATTGGGCATTTGACCCAACTGACCATCATTGACGCAATTAAATGGAATTAATCCTATCCATTGTCTATTGGACCATACTTGGGCCATTGCCCCAACTTTGATCCTTCTAACATCCATTCCATCTATAAATCTTAATTTTTAACAATTAAGTTAGATAATAGACAATATAATTATTGAATTGAAAATCTGAGCTATTACACGACCCCTTTTGGTCACGATTGTTTGACAAAGTTTTATGAGTTCTAGAACTTTGAACTCAAATGGACTCTTGAGGAAACAAACATGTTGGTAGTTTAAGACCAATCGAGAGCACCAGGACCAACACCTCGGTTAAGGGTGACAAGTCGTTCTAGGCAGGACAAGTCTTAGGACAAGAACTTTGTCTGCATGGTGTTGCCCCAGATCGAGCGTCTCGTATGGACCGACCTCTCGGTACCATGACTGTTGACCCATCGGCGACACCGACCTGTCGACCGGGAAGTAATTATACCGCTGTGAGTGCATTTAATGCGCAACAGTCGAGTGGTTGAAGGATAATAAATATGAACACCGACCCATCGATGCCACGGACCTCTCGGAACTAGACAGTTTGAAAAACTGTTAATACTCCTCTATAAATATGAGTCTTGTGTGATCATTTGATTATCTTCTTTGAACCGAGAAGAGTCACACACTCTAAGGAACGATCAAGTCTCTTGTGCCTACACATGAGAATCATAAACAATCAAACTATTGATTGAGTTTGAAAGAGAGAAACAGAGGAGGAAAGAAAATATATAAGCTAGGAAATCTTTGGTGAAACCAGTTTCCTTGTCACCCTCAGATTGTGATTGTTATACGACGACTACAAGGAGGAGAGTTAGTACAAATTGGGTAGATCTTCAAGAAGCACACATCTTCGAGAAAGAGCTTCAAAACAAGTGCTTCTTGGTTTTAATTTTTATTTTAAAACCTTTGTTCCGAAAGTTGATTAAGGAGGCTTGGCTCCAGAACCACTCTAAAAAATTCTAGAGCGTCGTCTCTGGAACATGTGATGGGTGGAATTCCCAGCCAATTGAGTGAGGTAGAATTCCTATTCTAATTGTGAGGGTGTAAGTCCCCACTTAGTGAATTTGGGGATAGCTCAAGTTTGAGCTAGTCTTAACAATGGATATAGGTTGGTGAACCTAACCACTATATATCTTGTGTCTTTGTGCTTGTGGTATTAGAGCTAATTTTTTGTGTTAATTGCTTAATCACATTTGTTAACACACACACACATACTTGATTGTTATATCTACTGCACTTGATTAATCAATCAAGTTAATTTTAAAAAGGATCAACGAATTTGGATTGATCTATTCAATACCCCCCCTTCTCTCGGGTCAATTGTGTTGTTCTAGCACCAAGAAAGGGACTTTTTATTGGTATCAGAGCCTGAGTGCTCTTCATAAATGATTTAACCATCCGAGTTGATCCGTGCTAGAATACCTTCATGGGTACTCCAAAATTTGCTTATTATTATCTATTGTTTGTTTACTCTTATTTAAAAACAAAAATAGAGAAAAGGCTTGCATCCCATGATGAAGATGATTAGACCTTTATCCAAGATGAGTCTATTGGAAAATCTTGCACATCTTTGGATAGTTCAATGGAAGGCTCCATCTCTCATAATGAATTAGAGAATCATGAGAGAGGTGAAAATTTAAAATGTGTTATTGCCTCCATTGTACCCAACCAAGAGGGATCCTCAAGTGAAGAAAAAGATAGTGTTGAGGATCTTGATGAGGATGATGATGACCTCCAAGAATCCTATAGTGCCCTACACTTTGAGGGTTTGAGATGGGCAAAGGATCTTGAAAAGATAAAAATTGAGAATGCCAAACTCTTTAGCCAACTTCAATGTGTTAATATGGAAAATGATCTTCTCTCATCAAATTTGAAAAATGCAAATGATGAAATTGTGAATTTGAGAGAAAATCAAAATTTGCTTCAAGAAGTACTAAAAGTTCTTAAAACTGAAAAACTTGAAGCTTAAGGAAGTTGGAAAATGTCTTGGAGATAAGAATGTTAAGAAATGTCAAGCCATGTTTACCGAAAGAAATAAAAAATTGGAAGTATCCATTTTGGGTAAGCCTCATAATAAGATTGGAAATTTACACTATGCAAAGAAGAAAAAGGTAAATCAATTTGTAAATGTTCCTAGGAAACACTTTTCACCTCACACTTCACATCGCCCCTTCATTAGCAAATCAAAAAGGGACAGACGAAGATCTCTTCATACTATAGTTAGAAATATGAGAAGGAGAGTCTTGTTTTAATTCATTGAATGTGGGCCAAATGTTCGTGATGGTAGAATCAAATTGCCCAAAGTTCAAAGATTTGAGAGGAAAGTCCCGGATTTAAAATTTGTATGGATCCCAAAGGGATAGGACATTACCTATGCACTACTTTGGTCTAAGACTTGAGCTTAATTTGTGTATCTCTAGACCAATTGTAGTTCAACTCAACTTGGTATAAGTGAGTTCAAATGACTAAGTGTTGTGGTATGGTACATTTGACCTCTTGCAAGCACCTGATTTCACTTTTCCTTGCTATAGTGTTTATCATGCTTGAAGGGTCATCGAGTTGTGGACTTAGATTCCAAGTCCCAAGATGTTTGTCCAAATGTGTTATGTTCTTTGTATGGTTAACACATTTGAATCATGTTTTCGAATCATCCTTGGTGTCTTGCCTTCATTCCATGTTCTTGTTTGATTGTTGGAATGATCATGTGCAAGATGCTTGTGTGGCATATATGCTCTTAATTTATAGAATTCAAATTTTCATATGCCATAGGTGTCTCATACTTCATTTCCATGCCTTTTATTGGTATATCATTTATGAAATGAATGTATGGTTGTGTGCTTGGTCTTCATTCCTATACTCATCATTGGTATACATTATGAGGAATGATCTAAGTTCATAAGCACCAAGGTTTTGCTAAACTATGAATGCCTTATCATATGACATCACACATGGGAACAAACTTTTAAAATGGTAAATTAAAATGCCCAAGGATATTGGATTAGGATTGGATCAAAATTTTTAAAAGATGGACTCTTAATGGCAAAATGATCCGAAATCCAATCAATTTGTGCAAGTATTATTAATTTGATTGAATCATAAAATGGCACAAATTGGTGTGTGAATGTATAAGTTTTCATTGGCATCCAAAGGTGGATTGCAAAACTTGTTGTTTTGTGGACTTGCATGCATCACAAGCACACACTCTTCATCCCTCAATTTGTAAATCTTATGGGGATGTATTATGCTACTTCCATGTCTTGATAATGCACTATCTTGGAAAGTCATTAGACATTGGAAATGTGTTTTTGAAGAAGTTTACAATCATGGAAAATCATCCTTCTCCAAAACCTTATGCACCTATTTTGTGGCTTTCATCTTTTAAAGATGAATCTTAATAAAAGCCAACTGTGTTTTGGTAATAAAAGCCAACATGGTTATGTAACACCCCAAATTCTCAATAAGATTAATATTTATGAAAATGCCCTTGGATTGGTGAATTCAATAAATGTGATTGTAAATAAGGAAATGGTGGGGCCCATTGTTCAAATTAAGACCCTATGAATATATTATAAGGGTCAAATTATCATGAATGGGTAATGAACATCAATTTGGGTCAATATGGTTAATTGGGTCAAAGGACCCAATTGGACCCAATGGGTCATAATGGACTTATTAGACCAATGGGTGAGCCCAAATTTAATGGGGTTAAGCTGAATTGATTGGAAATTAAGTGGAGTATAAATGGGTAGGCTTGATGCACATGTGGAAACCAAATGCAAATGGCTAAAACAACCCATAAATGGGTCATGGAGTCAAAATGGGTCAACAAGCTAAACGGGGACCCAATGGGTCGGGTTGACCTTGTTGACCACGGCTGACCGTGTGGGCCCTCAAATGAGCTCAATGGTGAGTCAAATCAGGTCTAGTTGGACTGGAATGAGTTGCATTTAAATTAAATGGTTGGGTTGACTCAAGTGCAATAAATGTATGGTATTTAATGTGGTGAGTTAAGCCATTGAGTTAGTTGAGTCAAAATGGAAATCAAAGGGGCTGTAAAATCAGTGAGTTGAAGGGAATATGAGGAGGTGTCTTGGTCTCAAACAAACCAAAACAAGTGCCACACATTGGGGACTTGTAATGGTAGTTTCCATGCTAAGTTTTAAATGGAAATGGATGGGAATTGGATGAGATACATGGGGAGCTGAAAGGTTGCATTGGCTGGTGCCAATGGGTGTCTTGGTTGTGCCAAGTGACCCTTTGGTTTAATCAAGAATTTATGAGGGAAATTGAGAGGTCATAGTAGCTGATTTACAAAAGAGGAAGACCACCCCATTTGGCCGATTTTCACAAAAAGAAAATCCTAAGAATCCTCATCTCTCTCCCTCTCTCCAAACTGTTTCTCTTGGCCGAACCAGCAGTGGGGTTTTCACCAATTGATCAAGCATAAACCAGCAAAGGAAGGGAGGCTAAGAAAGTAAAGAAAAAGGCAAGGGAAAGCTTGGAAAATTTGGTACATGGGTTTTTGTTTAATAAAATGGGATTAATGGAACATGATTTGGCCATGGGTTGGCCGAATCTACCAAGGGTATGAAGTATATAAATTGATGCTTAAAATATAGGAAACATGGATCATAGGGTTCGGCCACCTTGGCTGGCCGAACCCCATGAAATGTTATGATCATGTGAATGGTTTTTGTAAGATAAAATCATGCAAATAAGGGACTGTTTTAGCTGTTTAATTAGACTTATGATGCATGTTTTGAAAAGGTTTAAAACATGGATTTGGATGTCATGAATGGCCGAATGCATCATGGGTCTAAACCTTGGGTATAAAAATGATGAAATGGATCATTGTGGCTGAACCCCATGAAATGATGCTGGTATTTTGATGGTTTTTGTAAGTTCAAACCATGCAAATGATGGACTGTTTTGGATGATTAAATTAGACATAAGATAAATGTTTAAGAGGTTCAAATCAAAGGCCATAGGGTTCGGCCAATGAGTATGGCCGAAACCCATGAAATGGTGTGATAATTTTATGGTTAATGATGATGGTTTTGAGATATGAAAACCATACATTACTATGGAGTTTCTATGTGATTAAAATGGAGATATGGGTACTGTCTTGGGTCAGCCATTGGATGGTTGAATCATGTAGTTTTCATGGTTAAAATGTAGAGTCCAATTGGTAAGTAAATAAGGGAATCATTGAGCAAAAGAACCATAAGGGTTCGGCCATGTCTATGGCCTGTTTTGATGGGAGATTATGGTTTGTTTTATGATTTGAATTAAGGAATCATACATGATAATTTATGGACTAAGTGTAAGAAAATAATCAACCATTGTAGATGATGGAATATGGGATAAAAATCCATAGGATGTGGTTCGGCCATGTGGTATGGTCGAACCCCATCAATGATTATTTGATGGATTTGGGTTAAGTCATAATGGAATTAGAGATGATGAATGAAGGACCAAATTAAATGGTGAGGTTCGGCCAAGTTGTATGGCTGAACCCCACTAAGTTGGTTTGGATACGGTTAGTGGTGTTTATGGACAATTAAACAAAAGGTTAGCCTAAATGGCATAACGGTAATTATTGATGAAATGATCAATGATGGAATGATCATAGGGTTGGATGTACCAACCCTACCAAGGTAGTTTTGTGGTATATGATGTTTATTAAGGATTAAATAAAAGAAAGATCAAATGAAAAGGGAGGTTAAATCCTAAGTTGATGAGGTTCGGCCATGGGTATGGCCGAACCCCACAAGATGACTTTGGGTCTTAAGATGTGAATGGAAATTTAAAATGATAGTATGATTGACTTGCTGTTACATTAAAAGGTAACGGAACGTGAACGGCGTACGAGTCGTGAACTGCTGACGATTAAGAAAGATCGGACGCTGAAGTGAATCTTCAGTAGGTTTCCTTACCTACTTGTAACCACTATCATGATTTGGTGTTATCATGTTTTAATAAGATATGTTGTTATTACTATTATGTTTCAATTGGTTTTTGAATGATGAGGTTACATTTACAAATGATATATATAATGCAATGACATCTCATGCATGGCATGGGGTGATGACTTTGGGAAACAGGAGGCCAATCCATAGGAAATGAGGAATACTATGGATTACACAGTGAAATACCTTGACATAAGAATCCTATCCAGAGGAAATGTGGATTACTCTGGCTTACTTTGATATTAGACTTCTGTTCAGAGGAAATGTGGATTACTCTGGATTACCTTGACGTGAGAATTCCGTCAAGTGATGGCTATGTATACTTGTAATGGGTGAGACTCATTACATATGCACTCACATACATAGCATTGTTTTCAGATGTTTTATTGATGATCATGTACTATGATATATATATATATATATATGTTTTATAAACTAACCATGTGGTAGCCCTGATCGGGAACCTACTGGACGCGTTGATCTAACGCCCTAATTCTATCCTTAGAGGATAATGCAGGAACAAGGAAGGGGAAAGAGAAGGTCGAGGACCAGGAGGGGAGCCAGGCTTAAGTGCTTGATTGATGATTGGGATTTATTTATTACTGTCTTTTGAGTTACAGTTTATGGACATGTAATAGCTAGTTAACTTTGCTATGATTTGTTTATGATATTGATAATGGATGTTTGGATTAAGTTATTTTAATAATTGAGACTTGTGCTTGCTATCTATTCAGTTTAATTCCGTAGTTAGCCTAGTTTATTCCACATAACTTGTTTAGTTCCATGTGTGGATTGTTATCATGGGTTTAGTCCATGCACACATGGGTGGCCAGTTAAGGGTCGGACTTTGGAAGTCCGAACTTAACTCGTGTCGTGACGTCTCTCCGCCCTTGTCCGGTTTTAATTTATAAAAAAAAAAAAATTAGACTCTGAATCTCGGAAAGGGCGGGGCATTACAGGTTATATGGTCCAACTGTTAATGGACTTGGTGCATTGTGCTCTTAAATCATTGAGCAAAGGAGAGAAAACCTTGGAATTTTATGTGGGAGAAAAGAGCCTCCATCTTCCAATAATTAATACATTTCCAAGGATTGATATTTGTTCATTCATTGTTCCCACATTGATGTATATGTTGTTGAATAAACATGGTGCATGTTTGATTCATTTGTACTCACATATGTACATGGTTATGCATCATTGTACATACTCATATGATCTTTTCATGGAAAATTCCTTGTATCAGTGATTCCCTCCTTGTTGGCTTGCATAACCATTTATGTTTCAAAAGTTGTATTATCTTTTGAAATGCATGTGTCCCTTGTACTCCACAGGAAGTCCAACAATTGGGACTTGTTGAAAGACACTGAAATGGTCAATTAGTACTTCAATGCGCTTTGTCAATAGATGACAAAAAAGGGGAGAAAATTAGAAGCATGAGCTTCAAGTGAGGGGGAGTACAAACTAAAGGGGAGAAAGATTATGGATCTTAAGGAGATAAGGATCGGGCTGCGATGTTGCACACATCTTTGGAGTTTGGAGGAGCACAAAATATGTGTTGTTTAACTCTGTCACTGGTCATGACAATGGATGGAGGATGCTTGATGAAATCTTGAAAGGAAGCTTAGAGAAAAATAACTTAGAGTTTATTGGGAAACAATCAGAAGAAGCTAAAAAATATAGCTTTGAGAATGGGGGAGACGAGTCTAGGGAAGCTAGGTAAGTTACCTTGACCCCAAATGGGAAAACACCTTGAAGGCAACACAAATCTTAAAGGGAAGGAAGGAGAGAGATTAATGCATGAGATATGCATTGGATTGAAGGGAAGAGTTAATTGAGTTGGAAGAAAAACTTATGGAAGCACTAAATGCATGAAGCATGAGGGAGTACTTGAACTCGATGTCTGTTTACTAATCTTTGTCAATTGTACGACAAAATGGGGGATAAATTAGTAGAAGCTATAAGAAATCAAAACCAATTATGGGGAGTAATTGGTAAAACCCAAGTGCTTGGAAAATGTCTATGCTTGGAGTTTGGGAGTTCAAACTCAAAGAAGAGTTTGGATATGCAATGGGTAGTGTTAGTTTCAAGGAAATTATGGTGTTTGGGGGAGCTGAGTGCTAATCTTGTTTAGTCCATGAATCCATATTTATGTTTTGGGACTAACTCCTTTAATGATTTCCTAGTGTGTGCTTGCTTATGTGCTTGAACAGGTAAATATGAAATGAAGCAAGCTGAACAAGAATATGCGAAGATCACAGTCTTGTTTTCCATTTCAATATGTACATGTAATTGATGTAATTTTTGTATTCAAATGTGATGTAATAAGGGAGGGATTGTAACTGGGTTAGCTTTTAGGTTTTTGTCATGAAATTGACAAAGGGGAAGATTGTTAGTGCCCCGGATTGACCGAGTCTCTAAAGCTTGTCAATTCCATGACTCGGGAAGAAGCACTTGATAGAAGCTTGAAGACTCAAGATGATCAATAGTGAAGATCATGCTCCACCAGGTTCAAAGCTCATCGTTATGGCAATCACAAAACAAGTATTTGGCCATAAATGACTTTAGGTGGAACTCACACCTTAGAGAGGACTATTCTTACGCTTAGTTGAACAAATGGTCAAATCATAAAAAGCCTAGAGAGGACGCTTGACAATGAATTGGAACTCAAGTTGGAAATATATATTTTGTTTCACTGTCAGCTCGACCACTTGTTCTCACTGACCCATTGGTGGATACAAGACCGACCCCTTGGTTAAGGGCGACAGGTCGTTCTAAGCAGGATAAGTTTGAAGACAAGAAACTCTGTTTGTATGGTGTTTCCCCAGATCGAGCCTCTCGTATGGACCGACCTCTCAGTGCCATGACTGTCGACCCATCGGCGACACCGACTTGTCGACTGGGAAGTAGTTATACTATTTGGAATGCATTTAATGTGCAACGGTTGGGTGGTTGAATGGTAATAAATATGAACACCGACCCATAGGTACCACCGACCCATCGGTGCCATCGACCCATCGGTGCCACCGATCTGTTGGTACTGCATAGTTTGAAAAACTGTTATGACTCCTCTATAAATATGAGTGTTGTGTGATCATTTGATTATCTTCCTTGAACCGAGAAGAGTGTGACACTCTAAAGAACGATCAACTCTCTTGTTCCTACACCTGAGAATCATAAACAACCAATCTATTGATAGAGTTTGAAAGAGAGAAAGAGAGGAGGATATAAAAGATATAAACTAGTAAAGCTTTGGTGAAACTAGTTTCCTTGTTACTTTGAGATTGTAATTGCTATACGATGTCTACAAAGAGAAGCGTCGGCACACATTGGGGGTATCTTCAAGAAGCACACGTCTTCGAGAAAGAGCTTCAAGGTAAGTGCTTTTTGGTTTTAATTTTTGTTTTAAAACCTTTGTCCCAAAAGTGGATTAAGGAGGCTTGGCTTCGAAACCACTCTAAAAAATTCTAGAGCGTCGTCTCTGGCACATGTGGTGGGTGGAATTCCCAGCCAATTGAGTGAGGTGGAATTTCAACTCTAATTGTGAGGGTGTAAGTCCCCACTTAGTGAATTTGGGGATAACTCAAGGTTGAGCTAGTCCTAACAGTGGATGTAGGTTGGCGAACTGAACCACTATATATCTTGTGCCCTTGTGCTTGTGGTGTTAGAGCTAATTTCTTGTATTGATTGCATAATAACATTTGCTAACACACACACACATTTGATTGTTGTATCCGCTGAACTTGAGTAATCAATCAAGTTAATTTTAAAAAGGACCAACGAATTTGGATTGACCCATTCACAACCCTTCCCCCCCCCCCCCTCTCTTCTCTTTCCCTCTCTAGGGTCAATTGTGTTGTTCTAGCACCAAGAAAAGGGACTTTCAACTTTGATATAGATGAGTTGAGAAATACCTTGAGTTTTGATAAATGTATTGTATTATGATATGAATGAGGTTTGAGAAAAGTATATTGTTTATAATTTAAAGATTTTCTATGTATGAACGTGAAAATACATGTACTTTTCTAAAATGATACCTAGTGCATACCTATGATCGAAATTCCTACTGGGCACATTGACTAAGCCCATAAATTCCCTCTTTAGATTTGGTATGGTGGTTTAAGAGATGCAAATCAAACTAGACAAAGTGACGACCGAATGTGAATGCGAGAAATGCGAGAATAAAGCTTAGATATCTTAATTCATTTTTTTTTTAATGTATTTTGGTGTTATGAGAACAATGTAATATTTGTAAGGATGTTGTAATTTGGGAAATGTAATATTTAAGATCTTGATTATTAATATTTCAATTTTGTATTTTCCTTTTGTAATATTGGGAATTTTCTTATTTAGCTTTGAATTGTCGTTTGCTAATCATTCAATGTCGAATGTTTAAAATTTTCACAGGTTCTCAGTTAGTGTGTGCAAAATTATTATGCACACACTAGTTGGGCCAGTCGAGGGTCGGGTCTTAGGACTCGGACTTGACTCGCGTCCTGATGCTTCGTCCCTCTCTCCGTCAAATGTTCATATAAACTACTCTGATTAAGGGTGGGAGAGGGAGGGGTGTTACAATTGTCTCATTTCTTTAGTAGGTACAGTTATTGTTAGAAGGGAGACGCAATCTTGTGCAACTAGTTTTGGGTCCTAGTCATAATTCCAAAATTCAAATGGATAATGTAGATGATGGTGATGAATATTTTCAAAAGGTGATTAGAAGTAATAACTTTCTTTAAATGTTTGAGGTTTTCTTTGATATTGCTCTCAGCCGACTGAAAGTATACTGGCATGCATGTATGAGATCTGGTTGTGTTTCAGCAGACTGAATCATAAGATTCAGTCGACTGAAACTTTACGGGTCAAATACAGATGATATCTGTTTGTGTTTAAGTAGACTGAATTCTAGATTCAGTCGACTGAATTAGAATGTTTTATTTTGGATTATCTTCCAGATGCCTCTGTCTGTCTGGTAGGATAGAAGGGGTGAGGAAATTAAAATGGAAAATCAAATTAATATATACGGTTGAATTTGACAAGGTAAAGAGGTTCGCAAATGGACTACAATTCATCTCACGCGATCGTTAGCGTTGCACTTCCAAAACACTGAAGGATAATATATCGGACATTGGTAGGATTCCTACCTCATTGAGAACACTATGGAGTATAATATGATACTTGTCATATTCAAAATATGAGAATGCATTATCTAAATAAATTGGATATGATTATGAGTTGATTTCAATGATATTGTGTATTTTGAAATGAAATGGCATTCTTGTATATATTACCTCATGCATGTCATGGGAGGGAACACATATGACCAGCAAACCAAGTTTTGAGCCGTCCGGACTTAACTTGGGCTTGAGATTAGCTTATATGAGGCTATATGAACCATTGAGATTTGGCCGCATCCAGTTGATAGAAAACATACGACGTAATTGGGTCAAAGAACTCTTGGGTAGTCAGTCCCGAAATCCTGTGCAGAGGGAGGAGATCACACTCCATCAATAATCCCGATTAATTTGTGAATGGGTATACAGTGACATGGTGGTTACCACCTCAAACACTGTGGACATAATTGGCCAAGGAAACCATTGATTGATTTATGATATGATTCGGTATGGACATTGGGTGGGATCTCATTTGGCATTGACACCCATGACATGACACTTATGTTAGCATGATTATGATATGGACATCATGCATTGTTTTAGTACTTACAAGATGTTTTACAAATATGACGTAATAATGTATATACTCTTGATTTATGTTAAACTAATATTACTCCTATGTGTACCATAACCCTAATTGGAATACCTACTGTGCATGTTGACTAATGCCCTACTTCTACCCTATAGATGATAGAACAGGAAATGATAAGAAAAAGGACGTGGGACCAGAAGGGAGCCAAGCGTAGGAGCTTGGGAAGATCTAAGTTTTAAAATTACTTAGTTTCGATTTCGATGATGTATTCGGAGGACTTATATTTTGGATTATAATAACTTAGAACTTATTTGCTATGGTTTAATAATCCTTAAGTTTTATTACAATATTATGGTGATTGGCTTTCCTTGCCTAATGATGACAAGAGAATGAATAACATCTTATTCATATAGATTATTCCACAAGTATTAAGAAAAGCGTGTGAAAATGTTTTAGTGGACTTAGTCCATGCATACGTAATGGTGGCCAGTTAAGGGTCGGGTTGTGGATAAAACGTATGATGAGGGTCTTTATATAACAAGTATGATATTTATGATGGTTGATAGGGCATTGTGGAATGTGTATTGTTGATTTTGGTCAGTGGGAGATAAGCCACATTGACCTATTGTGAATATTGTGAATATTGGTGAATATTGACGTTGGTATACGTCATATAACATATGATTTAGGGTGTGTATGACTTTGTGTTCACGGTAGGTCTGGGTGAGACCAATAGACCCAAAAGTATTGTGGGCGGGTGAGGAGTAGGAAAGTGTGAGTTAGGCGTGTGAGGAAGGATGTCATGCTATACTGCAAGGCTACCTCACTCTCATGCTGCGGGGAGGGTTGAGGTTATCACCATTCCGTACCGGAGACATATGAGTGAGACACATAGCATTGATTCTATTACTCATGGATAGATAAATAGGTGGATTATGATAACAACACATACAAGAGAAGTATGTAGTGGATAGAATATTTGGATTGAGATATATACGTTTGGAAGTGCTAACTTTTAGACGGTACGTTTGACTGTCTGGCAGACCATTATGCCATGTCATCTACAGTTGTATGTGTCCACATGTTGTAGAATGGATCTCTGTGTATTGTATTACTACATGATGGTTTGTATGTACTGTTTATTGTTATATTTGTGCATATTATAGAATATGAATTTAATTCCTACACTTTTTACTTTGGCCCCTGTACCCCTACTGGGCTTATGATCTGTGGGCTAGTGAAGCTCACTCCCTAACAGTTTCAGGTATCAATTGGGAAGGGACGGAATGACTCACAACGATGGCGACTCAATGCCGGGTCATGTACGACTTCAAGTTATTTTTAGTTGTACTTTCTTTTGAAATCTTTTATTTTCAAAAGTTGTAAATCATATTGAGATTATTGTAATTAACTCTTGATATATGGCTAGTATATGTATTTTATTGTGTCTATAAAAAAAAATCGAACGACCGTCTTGAGGCGGGTCATGACGAATGCCACCTTTCTGAGTAAACCCTTTGGCCACAAGTCTTGATTTATATCGTTCGATATTGCCCTTGGAATCTCGTTTGGTCTTAAAGACCCATTTACATCCAACTTTCTTGTATCCATGAGGTTATTCTACTAGATCCCAGACTTCATTTTGGGCCATGGACTTTAGTTCGTCTTTCATGGCATCTAACCACTTGCTAGAATCATCACAGTCTATGGTTTCTTCAAAAGTGACCGGATCCTTAAAAGCCCTTAAATCAAAATTTGATTCTTGTAGATATGCCATATAATCATACGAAATAGCATGTCTCCTTTGTCTTTCGGACCTTCTTAACACTATAACGTAGTTTCTCCACAATTTGTTCATTATTGGTGATGATTTCATCACGGAGTGATTCTCCAATCAGGTGTTGTTCATCAGGTTGTTCAATGACATTAGGGATAACACATTCTAAAGTTATGAACATAGGGACTTATACCCTCACTTCTTACACATTAACGTTTCTCATCATGTCATTCCCACTAGCCTCACCATTCTCAATAAATCTTGCATTACTAGTCTCTACGATTCTCATACTATGGTTCGGGCAATAGAATTTGTATCCTTTGGATTTCTCAGGGTAACCTATGAAGTAACCACTGATTGTCCGTTCATCAAGTTTTCTTTCATGTGGATTATAAATTCTTGCTTTTGCCGGACAACATCATACATGCAGGTGTCTCAAACTGGATTTCCTTCCCTTCCATAGTTCAAAAGGATTCTTAGGAACTGACTTATTAAGAACTCGATTAGGCAAGTATATTGCAGTTCTTAATGCATACATCCACAACATAATGGGTACAGTACTATTACATAACATACTCTTAACCATGTCTATAAGTGTGTGGTTCAACAACACCATTCTGCTGAGGCGTACTAAGCATCGTATATTGGGCAAATTTTAAATTTATAACTCGCAAACATACGAACCATTAGATAGTAAAGCGATTGAGTACGAGGTCGAACCCATCAGAACTTAGGAAAATATATCCGTAAAAAATACACGATTGGATTATGTAAATTAAGAAATTTAGAAAACATGGAAATAAATCTTAAATATGGAATTAATTATCTAATCTAAGAAATTTAATTTTAATTTAGAAACATTCTAAAAATAGAAAATATGGTCTAAAATTAGAAATCACATATAAAAATAGAATTTAACAATTAAAGAAATTTAATTTTAATTAAGATGGTAGATTTGATCTAAAAATTGTAAATAATTTCAACTTAACTTAGAACTCAAAACTAAGATGCAATTAATTAATTAACCAACCTAGTTCCACAATTTTCAAGAATTTTGAATTTAAAAAAAAAAAAAAAATAACACCTAAAATTACCTCTGTACATATTTACATTGGAACTGGTTCAAGCAAATCAAGGAGGCAATATTTTCCATATTTTCAAAATAAAACAAAGGCCTAGAATACGGAACTCATGTAAATTACCAATCATACATTCAAAATTTTCATCTATAAGTATTTTAAGAATTAAATTTATGGATTTCATTAAATTAAAAATCTCAAATTAAACCTTAGAATGAATAGAATTTAATATTTTTTCTCCAAATCTAAAATATTTCATTGTACTCTTAAAATAAGAGCCTTAGATCGAAGAATGAAGTCTATTCAACCTAAATTTTCATCAAATTTAATTTGAAACACTTAAAATAAATCCACACATAGACTTAATTAAAGAATAAAAATCAAATCAAATAATCACCATACATCAATTAAATAATTGGAAAACCATACACTAAATATTCATCACACCTCAATTTTATTGTAGAAACATGAAATAGATATTACAAATCATGGATTGAATTGAATTGAAGAAATAAACAGAAGAAAAACATTGTTAAAATTTAAAATCCACCAACCTAGAAACCTTTTGTAGAAATTTAAAATCCCATAGCCTTCTTGATCTTCTCTTCTCTCCTTTTCTCCTCCTCTCCAAGCTCTCCAAGAATCTCCTAAGCCAAGTTCGAATTTTACTTTGGTAGAGCCTTGAATTTATAGAATTTGAGATAATAAAATTGGCAACCATGTAGGCCCCCACTTTAGTTCAGCCGATCCTCTTCTTTCTATTATTTCATTCAGTCGGCCAAGCACCTTTTCTAATTTTACTCTATTCTGCTGAGTCATAGTATTGAGATGCCCATCAAGACACCTGGATTTTCCCTCTGTGCTACGGGTTTCTTGTTATAAAATTTGTCACTGCCCTTCCTCTTTTCCATTATTCTTTCTTATTCACCAAGGATCGGCCAACTCTCTCTTGATTGCAAGTTTGCAACGCAGCTCTACATTTTTATTCTCTTTGAAAATCTGCTTGGCCGGTTGCTTCCCTAACGCCTCTTCTCTTTTTCTTTTTCAATTGTTGTTTCTCTTTCTGGTCACAACCGAGTCCACTACTGTAACACCCCGGATTTTCAAGTTATTAATATATATGAAAATTAGCCATTTAATTTGTGAATTATTAAATATGAACCTTAGATGGGTAAAGTGTTGGGTCATGACCCAATTAAGGCCCAATGGATTGTGGAATTGGTTTCAATAAAATTAAATGGGGCTTAAATAAATTAGTAATGTATTATGTCTATAATTATTTATTATGAGTATAAAAAGATTTGGATTAATTACAATGGCCTTGTGTGACATATCCACATCCATGGGATATGCGCAATCCATGAGGATAAGTTGGAGTATCTCTAAAAAGGGTCATTTCCCTTGATTAAGAGTGAAACTAGAAGATGTCTAAATTAGATAGGATACCTTTCCTTATTTGGAGTAATACAAAGGAAATTGCTAAATTAAAGGACTCTCCCAAAGTGGGAAGCAAGGGGCGCACGACACTTGCTATCTTCTAAAGATATTGGCCGAGTGGAAGTATTATAGACAAGGGGCACACAACAATTGTATCTTAGCACCTTCCAAGTTGGGATCAAGAGGAAGTTGTTAAAAGGAAGGGCAGCAAGGGCGCACGACACCCATAACATCAAATAACAATCTCGGCTGTGTGAAAGACCAAGAAGAAGGAAGAGAAGGCAGCCAGGAAGGGTGCAAGGAAGAAAAAGATTGGAAGAGCAAGAACAATTGAAGGAAAACCGGAGGAGTCGCAGAACCGGTAAGTGATTTGATATTTTGTTTAAAAAGAAGGAACCATAGGGTTCGGCCATGTTGTATGGCCGAACCCCATGGAAAAGAATTGGGAGATGATCATGGTATTTTTAATGAGAAGTTGATGAACCATAGGGTTCGGCCATGATCAAGAGCCGAACCCCATGGAGGAACTTTGGTTATTTCTATGGGTTAGAAACCATGGAAAGACATGGTTTAATGATTGTATTTTTAATGATAAAAACTATGGGAGTTGGTTAATAAATAAATATGGGTGTTTTAAGAATGAACCATAGGGTTCGGCCATAGTGCATGGCCGAACGCCATGGAAGGTTGTTGGTTATTTTTATGGGTTGAAAACCATGGATGATTAGGATATTTTGTATGGATTTTAAAAGAGGAAATATGGAACCATAGGGTTCAACCATAGTGCAAGGCCGAACCCCATGGAAGAAAATGAGTGGATAAATATGTTGTTTTAATGATCACAGAAGATCAAGGATTAATGATTTGAAAGAGAACATTATGAACCATAGGGTTCGGCCATGGTGTATGGCCGAACCCCATGGAGGTGTATTGGTATTTTTAATGGATGTTAATTGATTAAAATGGAACATGGTTATTAAATTAGAAAGTTTCTAATTATGGAAGGAACCTTGAATTATGGATCAAAATATGGAAGTTGCTATAATTGGAAAGTTATACATCATAGGATTCGGCCAAGGTGTATGGCCGAACCCCATGAACCAACTTAAGGGATCATATGGGGTTTTATGTCACGGTTAATGGATTGTTTTATGAATCAATGTTATAGATCGGTTTTGGACTTGAACATGAGGTAATGGTAATTTGGTAATATCGGCTGAAAATGATAAACCATGGGTTCGGCCATGGTGTATTGCCGAACCCCATGGGAAATGATTTATGGACTATGTTATGGGATTATGGGTTTTTGTTATTGGTTATGAAAAGGAATAATGGCATAAATGTAAATATGGTCAAAAATGAAAGACCATGGGTTCGACCATGGTGTGTGGCCGAACCCCATGGGGATTGTTTTGATGGACTTAGGGTTTATATATGTTGGATTAAATAAAAGGGAAGTGATTAAATGTTTAACTGTGGGGTTATTGATTAATAAACCAAAGAAGGAAACTAAAACAAAAGGAGTGAGGTTCGGCCATGGTGTATGGCCGAACCCCATAAGTTTGGTTTATGGACTTGGACATTATTGTAAATCAAATGGGACTTGGTTTTAATTGATTGTTATATTATAAGGTAACGGGACCTCACAAGGTGTGTACGATCGTTAGCAGTTACCGGACGAAAGACGCAAGGACACGTTAGTGGTCTTTGGTAGGATTCTACCTCTTTGAAACCATGGATTTATGTACAATTGTTTTATCTTATTTTTTATAAAATTATGTTGTAAAGTAATATGTTTCAAATTGTGATTTTAAATTCTATGTTTATATGATAAAATAGCATGTGTTTCATTGGCATCTCATGCATGGCATGGGGTGAAGGATATGTAACCGGAGGGGCCACACCCCGTCAGGGCGTCCGAAAAACCTATGTGGGATACCTTGATGTGCTTTTCCATCAGGAAGAAATCGGAGGGTCCACACTCCATCGGGGCGTCCGAAAGACCTATGTGGGGGTACTTTTATGTACATGTGATGGGTGGGACTCATTGCATTTTCATCATTGCATGGCATGGTTTACATACCTTTTGACATTATGATATTATATATGTTTTGTACTAACCATGTGTTAGCCCTAATTGGAATACCTACTGGGCGCGTTGTTCTAACGCCCTACTTCTACTCTAATGGATGATACAGGAAACAAGGAGAAAGATGAACGCGAGGAGGGCCAAGCATAGGAGCTTGATGTTTTTAGTTTTATTTTGATTAAGTTACTTATGGACTTGTATTTGAGTAACTAGTTTTCGGGCATATAATAACTTAGATGGTTTGCTATGGTTGGATGTTTATTTGGATAATTATGATATTTTAATTATGGATAAAGACTTGACGTACTTTGCTATCTGAAATGGAATAGAAATGGGTTCTATTATAATTCCTTATGTTTTGATTTTTATTTCCGCATGTTTATATTGTTATGTGTGAACCGTTTTCATGGACTTAGTCCATGCACACATAGGGTTGGCCAGTTAAGGGTCGGACTTTAGAAGTTCGGACTTAGCTCGCGTCGTGATGTCCCGCTCTCTATCACTCTTTGTTTATAAAAAAAAAATAGACTCTAATTTTCGAAAGGGAAAGCTAGTGAAAAAGGGCGGGGTGTTACAACTACTGATGCAGTTTCTTTTTGCTGCTTGTTTGTAATGAAAATGCTTACTCTGTTTTGGTGCTTGATAACAACGCCCCTCACTGATCAACCAACAACTCCTTTTTCTTTTTCTTCAAACGCCTCTTAATCCGCAGTCTTTACACTGTTTACAACTGTATAGGTTCTTGCTGTTGCTGCCCAATGGTTTCTCATGAACAACTCTGTTGCTTGCTCGTCATTGGTGCTTGATGCTTAAAAATGACTGTCCAATTGCAATTGTCTGGCTACTACTGCTTGTAACTCGTGGTTGCTGTTTTCCTTTTTTAATAACATCTCTATTTTATCAGTAGGTTTCTTCCTTTATTCTTTAATAGCATCAAACATAGGACAATTGCAGCTGGAATTGTTTCTTTCATAACAACATGTGTTGCTCGATGTGCTGCCAATGAAAACATCTGTTGTATTTTCATCTCTTGTTTTTTTCATGGTTCGGGCAACAACTAACTAGGTGCCTCTGAATCCAAACTACTTTCTTCCAAATTTCTAATTGTTGAATAGTCTATTGTTCTCTATTATTCAGATGCAATGTTGTCATGTTAAAGTACATGGGTTGCATAAGCTGGTTTCTAATCTTTACCAACATCTACAATCTCAAACAATCCCATCACCTACTTTTATTAAAACCCAAATTTAGTAGTCATGTTTTCTTTTTGCAACAGGATCTCCTTCATATTTTTTTACTACTGAACTACTGGTTTTGATTTTGATGTGTAGGTTTATTCTTTTCATTGTTTCACCAGCTGTTTTTTTCAAAATACACATAAGTTTGGCAACCACCAGTTGAAAATGAGCTTCGACTCCAAATCTCACCAGATATATCTGTCAGAAAGACCTTCGCTCAGAGATTGAGTTATATTTTCTCTCAAAAGTATACGTGAGCGGAATAATTTTATCAAATACAAATATCTCACATATTTATCAAAGAAAAATATAGATCTCATGAATGGATGTCATTTTCCTGAGAATTTTGAAATAATACACCATTATTTTTCCTCATCTATTGTCCACTAAGATACCATATTACACTTAAGATCAATTAGGACTTCCTAAAAGGACGAAACATGGCTTAGGATCGGCTCATTTTAAAGAAGGATAAAAAAGCTCTAAAATAATCACTTTGAACAAAAAAGTTAGAGGTCTTCAAAAATTCCACTGGGATTATTTTTCCTCTATTCTTCTCTCAACACTCAGAATTTTCAAAGTATTTTTATCTTCTTTTTTTCACATCCATTTTTTCATGTTCGGATGTTCCCTTTTTTTTTCTCTTTTTTTTAATTCATTTTTTATTTCATTAATTTTTTTTTTCAAATGCCATATTTTTCTCAGAGTACCATCCCAACAACAATCATCTCCAACCTTTCTTGGGTCCTTAGAATAGGTCATAGATATTTCAATAAAGGCTCAAACTCCACAACCGGAGTTGGGTATAGTGAACTTGGTTAATCAATAAAATAGGCTAAAATTTTCATATAAGGCTAAAAAATGGGAACTCACATGATAATATGATTAATATAGGTAGGTTTCAAAGGCTCAAACGATCCAAAAAATGGCCTATATCACTTTCTAAGCTTCATATGATTATTTTATTGCTTCAAATAAATTAGGAAAAATTCAGGTGTAATAATCTAATTTTGAATTCGTTCTCAGTATATGACCAAAACAAAGAATAGTTAGATCTTTCCAAAATAATACTGGGCAATTCAAAGAATGTAAGAATTACTTATAACCCTCAGAAAATCGAATGGCTCAAAAGCTCACTGGGTCACAAGTCTCCACTAGCATTCTTCCGGTGATCACTTAACTCATGAATACTCTTCATTTTCAAGCTAAATTAATATGGCTGTGTAAATTTATTTTTCCAAGCATAAATTCTATAAAATTCTTTGGAAAAACATGATATAAAAATTTTCATCCACATCTTAATGCTGAAAATCATCAATTTTTTTTTTTTCAAAATGGATTAAAAAAAACAAGCTTTCAAAATGGACTAAAAACAACAAGCAAAACTGACACAGTGTAAACAAATCTAACATAGTGCAACCCATTCAATACCCCCAAACTTAAATTGAACATTGTCCTCAATGTTCCCTGATCTACAGTGATTAGATGCAAATTAGAAGAAAATATCAGAAACGAACAACTTGAGTTGAGAAATACCTGAGACGCTTTATTCAAAACCTGTAAAAACAAACAAACAATAAAAACATAAAAACAACAAGGACTCTAGACTGACAATAAAAAGAAATACAAAAACAGACTCAACAAAAGCGAAGACCTAAGCTAGTCAAATATCGACACACGCACAGACTGACTCACACACAAACTAAACACATAGAATCACACAAAATTCAAATACCTAACCTAGACAGACTGGACAAAATGGACATACGAACACAGACAGACTCAGACTTAGACATAGAACGACGGGTGGATGGATGAATGGGTGAATATGGATGGGATGATCATCCTAGTCAGTCCTGGTAGACAAGATCATCTAGCGGAATCTGAATTTCTTCCTCCTGTTTGTGAAACTCTAAGTTTGGCTTAAGACGCTGACCATTAACTTTCCAAACATGGCCATTCTTAGGATGCTTAATCTGAACTGTCCCATGTGGAAAGAGAGCATGAACAATATAGGGACTTGTCCACTTTGACCTTAATTTACCCGGAAACAAATGCAGCCGAGAATTGTACAATAAGACCTTCTCACCAACTGTGAAAGTTTTTCTCAAAATATTTTTATCATCCGGTCTTTGTACTTTTTCGCAGTGTCATAGGCATCTCTCCTAATTTCATCCAGTTCAGACAACTTGAGGTTTCTATGATGCCCAGCCTTGTCTAGAGCAAAATTCATATGCTTGATAGCCCAATATGCACGATGCTCTAATTCAATAGGCAAATGACAGGCTTTCCCATACGCCATCCTATAGGGTGACATACCAATGGGCGTCTTGAATGCAGTACGATATGCCCAGAGTGCATCAGTAAGTCTCAAAGACCAATCTTTCCACGATGGATTAACTGTATTCTCCAAAATATGTTTTATCTCTAGGCTTGAAATTTCCACTTGCCCATTTGTTTGCGGTGATAAGGAGTAGCAACCTTATGCATCACCGCATATGAATTCATCAATGCTGCAAATGGGCGATTATAGAAGTGTTTTTCCCCATCACTGATGATAGTTTGTGGTATTCCAAATCTAGAGAAAATATTCTCGTTCAAGAAATGGAGGACAACTTTATGATCATTGGTTTTGCAAGCTACCACTTCTACCCACTTATTGACATAGTCGACCCCTACTAAAATGTAATGATTACCAAAGGAATTAGGAAACGGTCCCATGAAATCAATGCCCCCAATATCAAAAAGCTCAACAGTAAAATTGGATTTAGTCGCATCATATTCCGACGAGACAGGCTACCTAATCTCTAACATCTATCACACGACACACAGTAGGTATGGGTATCTTTAAAAATGGAAGACCAGTAAAAACCACATTGTAAAATCCTTGTAGTGGTCTTTCTCGCCCTGAAATAACCTCCACAAGCCTGATCATGATAGAACTTAATGACATTGACTTGATCGGACTCCGGGACACAACGACGAATGATTTGGTCCGAACAATATTTGAACAGATATGGATTATCCCAGATAAAGAATTTGACTTCTGCCAGAAACTTGGACTTATCTTGCTGAGTCCAATGATTGGGCATCAAACCAGTGACAAAATAATTTACAATATCTGCAAACCAAGGTAATTAGGAAACTGACATGAGTTGCTCATCAAGAAAGGACTCAATAATAGGCATCGGGTCACCAGAAAATTCTGTTACCAATCTAGACAAATGGTCTGCTACCACATTCTCAGAACCTTTCTTGTCCCTGATTTCAATATCAAATTCTTGTAGCAAGGGAATCCACCGGATCAAGCGGGACTTAGCATCTTTCTTAGACAGAGATACTTGAGAGCAGCATGATCAGAGTAGACAATGACCTTCAAACCCACAAGGTAAGATCGAAATTTGTCTAGTGCAAAAACTACTGCCAACAATTCATTTCCGTGGTGGAATAGTGCAATTGAGCAGTTCAACATTTTGCTCGCATAATGGATAACATGAGGTAACTTATTGACCCTTTAACCTAAAATAGCTCCTACTGCGTAGTTAGAAGCATCACACATCATCTCAAAAGGAACAGACCAATAAGGAGGTCAAATAATCAGAGCAGAGGTCAATGCAATTTTCAATTTTTCAAAGTTGTGGACGCACTCAGCATGAAAAGTGAAACTAGCATCCTTAGTCAGGAGTCTACAGAGAGGTCTGGAAATTTTACTGATATCTTTGTTAAATCTCCTATAGAAACCAGCATGACCAAGGAATGATCTGTTCTCTTTAACAATTTGAGATCGTGGAAGACGAGAGATCAAATCGACCTTAGCTTTATCAATTTTTATTCCTTGTCTGTTATAATGTGACCTAAGACTATGCCTTTTTTCACCATGAAGTGACATTTTTCCCAATTGAGTAGTAAGTTATTTTCTTTACATCGGACTAACACAAGGGTTAGGTGATGTAGGCATTGGTCAAACGAAGAACCAAAAACTGAGAAATCATCCATAAAAATTTCCATAAATCGCTCTACTATGTCTAAAAATATGTTGATCATACACCGCTGAAAGATAGCAGGTGCACTGCACAGCCAAAAAGGCATGCGATGGTAGGCGAATGTACCATACAGAAAGCGAAGGTGGTCTTCTCCTGGACCTCGGGAGCAACACAGATTTGGTAATAGCCGGCATAACCATCGAGAAAATAGTAGAATGCATGACCGACTAAACGCTTAAACATCTGATCAATGAACGGAATAGTGAAGTGATCCTTACGAGTAGCAGTGTTCAGCTTTCGGTAATCAATGCAAACTCTCCACCCCGTTTGGACACGGGTAGGAACTAGCTCATTATCCTCATTCTTAACTACCGTCACACCAGAATTCTTTGGGACAACTTGTACCGGACTCACCCATGCACTGTCAGAGATCAGGTAGTTGATACCCGCCTCGAGAAGTTTTAAAATTTCGGCTCTTTACAAGTCTTGTATTGTCGGATTCAAGCATCTCTGTGGTTCTCTAGACGTCTTGGAGTTCTGCTCGAAGTGAATTTTGTCATTGACCACAGAGTGGTTGATCCCTTTGAGATCGGCAATGGACCATCCAATAACGACTGGTAGGGTGTCAGATGGTCCCAGATACGCATATTTAGAGTCTCAGGGAGGGGTTTGAGCTCTAATTGTTGTGGCTTCTCGACAGAGGGGACTGGTACAGGTTGACTCATAGGGAGAGGTTCGAATTTCCTTATTCTAACATTAACATATGGAACTTCATTTAGTAGAGCGTTTACTTTTATTCACCATTTTCATTAAAGTATGTGCCAAAGGTGGATAGAGACTTCTCGAATGGATCATAGCAAATAAAGTGAAGAAAGAATTTTTTGAAAGAACTCTGAATCATATTCACCTCATACAGGTCATCTGTGCAAGGAGGTTGTTTACACAGGTTGACTACTTAAATTATAATCATGGTTGATACAATAGTGAATTTTAGGTTATATAATATGAAGTTGTATATATAATATTCTCATACATATATATCTTAAATTTCATTTAATTTGACGGAGAGGAATGATAGATATGAAACTGAAAACTAGATTTCTTTACGTGATCAAAATGAAGATGAAGATGTCGGTTCTTTTGGGAATGATAATGACTTTAGAATTTAAATATTATTTTTTGGAAATTAACTAACATTGAGTTCTTGATGTGTTTTGGATATTAATTAACAATGATTTTGAGAGTTCCCTAGTGCTTAGAACCTGATTATCCCTAAAGGGGAGTGAATAGGATAATCTCCAAATTTGTGTTCTTTTCAAATTTTACTTGATTAATGTTGATGTGAAAATTTTGCAAAGTTTTAAATTTATAATCTCGCAAGCGTAAGAACCAATTGATAGTATAGCATATGAGTGTGAGGTCGAACCCACAGGAAATCACAAAATAAATGTTATAAATTAAATTAGTACCTTTAAGATAATGTAGTATTGAAAAAATTAAATTAAACCTAGATTTGAAATAAAACATATTTATTTGGAAAAATTAAGTGAACACCATTTTTATTTAATTTGTGAATCTCATCAACTTAATCCATTTTATTTTTAAATTGGTGAATCATGAATATGTAGTCTCATTTTTAATTCAAATTGCAATGTTCAAGATTAGAAAATTATATTTACAATCATAGTTAAAGAATATTTTGGAGAGGGGCTGATTTGATACATGAATTAAAGGATTAAATAATGAACATACAAGAAACAAAATAAAAACATAAATTGAACATCTTGTATAAAACATACGTACAAAGTGACTAATGTAATTAAAGATAGGAAATAAATTGACAAATAAAGTAAATGATTTAGAATAAATAAATGCATTATTTAATGGGGGTCATGGAGTTTTTCTCTCATCACCCAAAATAAATAAACAAATAAGAGATCTAGATATGAAATTCACGGATAGAATTCAAAATCAATTTACACCATTTAATTAAAATTCATAGTCTTTAATCTAATTAAAGTTTAGTTCTTAGATTTAACACTTATAACCTAAGTCCTTTAATTAAACAAAGAATACAAAGTTAAATTAAAAGAGAGTATAAACAGAAATGTGAATAATCAGACTTTCTAGGATTCTATTGGTACATCTTTTATTTATTTCATGGCAAAATTCAAGTACATGCATTTATAAAATTGAGAATAAGAAAACAAAATGGAGACGTAAATTTACAACTCTCACTTGAAAATTGTGTGGGCCTTCCTGTCATCTTGTCTTTTGATCTTTTCTCTTCAGTCTTTGGTCCTCTTGAACTCCAAGTCAAATTCGAATTTTGGCTATGCGGTAATGGGGTATTTATAGGCTCAATAAAAGGATGGATGGATAAGATTAAATCTTGGTTTAAGTTGATGGATGAAAGGATGGGATTGGATCTTAATAGAATTGGGTGATTGGAATTAAAAGTTGCAAAACTAAGGTTTCTCTATGGTGTACACGAATTTGGGTTGATGGTGGCTTGGGGTGCATGGTAACTTGGAGAAAAAGAAAAGGAATTGGAGAGAAAAATGGGATTTGAATTGGAAATTGGCATGGTCGAATTTGGCTTGTGGACTTAGGGCTTTGGGTTGTGCAATGCATGAATGGTTGGGATTAAAAGTTAAGATGAATGAATGGATGAATGATGGGAAGATAACATGGAGGGTTGAATAACGCGAAATTCAACTGGGGTGGATTGAGATATGGGAAAATCGTGTGTGACATGGAGGATTGGGATGATGTGGTGTGTTAGTGATTTTAGGAGTGTATTTGGATGAGATTTTGTCTAAGTACATGGAGAATTTTAAGTGCTAAAATCGTGTGGAGTGTGGTTATAAGATGATGGATGACATAGCATATGCCCATGGAGGTTACTTTAGCTCCAAGTTGTTCTAACTTAGGTTTTTAATGAATGGATGGCTTGGATTAGATTGGGGTTAAATCTAATGGTTCTAAGGCGATTTGATAAAAATAATTTGTATGTGTCACGGCCTGGCCCAATGGGCACGTGAGAAACAAGAATTATTTTTTTTTTCTCTGAAGCATGCACAACTCATAGTCCAAACATGTGGTACCCACACGTGTAACAGATCCCTGCGGATCCTAGGGCTTATTGGGCCATTGGGTTGATCGAACTGAATCATCAACTGCCAATGTAGTCCATTGGAGATCAGATCTTGCATAGTTCTAAATTCATTTATTTTATGGCACTAACCCCGTGTTATTCATGATGTCACATCAAGACATTCTAATTATTCAATAGTGGGCCTCATCAGTAGAATAGATCTCATCTATCATGGGTCTATCCAATCACAGGTCTATACCAACCATGAGAACACCGTCAACCATGGAGTCTATGTCACTCATGGGATAAACATCAACCATCAAACCTATACACGAACATAAGTACTACATCCCTCCTCGGGGACAATACTCTAAATATGGGTCCAATCACCTATGGAATCAATGCCCTCCGTGAGAATATCCATCCATGGTAATAACATACATCTATGGTCGCAATGCCTTCTATGAGGATAACCATCCATGGGAATAACCCTCCATGGGAATAATATCTATCCATGGAACCATCAAACCACCATGAGACCAATACGTCTACCATGGGACCAATATGTCTATCATGGGGCCAACATGCTTACCATATAACCAATATCTGAGCATGAATCCAATATGTCTACCATGGGAATAACATCCATGTGACTAATCATCCATCCCTGGTAACACTCCATCAGTGAGTATCATCTATCCATGGGTATATCCATGAATATAATCCCTCCATGGGTATAATCCATCCATGGGCATAACTCATCCAGGCAACACATAATCTACCATGAGATCTTCTATCCGTAAGAAGTACACTCTCATGAATCACTACGTGACTATGGCAAGAATATCAAATCATAAACATACCACAACCCTAGCAAGACATAGGGCCCATGACTTACTAAGCGGGAGACTCACGACTGGCGTGATCAAGTCTACTTCGCCCTACATCCCTTAACCTCATGGGTCATTCAATCAAACTTTAAGGCGGTCGGATCGGGCCTTACAAAGCTAGTACCATCCCCATGGGGTAAACGAATATCTAGCTGTGAGAGCACCCTACAATGCATAGCATGTGAGGGACTCACTCCTCGACGGCAACCATACGGGATCAAGTATCCGCAGCTGCCCCACAGTCCAGAATACCTCTCTGGAACTGGCAGTCAAATATCATAATCACGTGAGGGACTTACCCATACCATGTCTCAATCTCACTATCACGTGAGGGACGCAACCACATAATAAGAATGTATGCAATGGAATATAAATCATGCTATGCAACATTGTCCTGCTATCAACCTCATCAATGTGAACACAATGTCCACTGAAGGACAACTCTATGGAATGGGCTGTCAAACATCATGATCCCTTGAGGGACATAGGCCACAACTTACAAGTGAGAGATCTCCATACAACATCGATAATTTACCTCACCCTGCGTCCCTTCACCACTCTGGTGATTAAGTCAGCTCTAAGGTGATCAATGTACGACTTACCAAGTTAGTACCACCCTAGTAGGGCTTACAAGCATCTAACTCTGTGTAATTGCACACCAAGTATACAAAATAGTCATGAGAGAGACCTTTTAGTGCGAAGCATGTGAGGGGTTATACTCCTCAATGACAACCACAATAGTCGTGAGAGCGATCTACATCGCGAAGCACGATAGGAGCTATATTCTTCAACAAGAACCACAAACAACCGTGAGAGCGATCTACAATGCGAAGCATGATAGGAGCTATACTCCTCGACTACAACTCTACAAGACCAAGTCTCATAGCCGACGCCACCGTTCCAATAGGGTTCCTTCAACAAAGCATCATCCTGTCACACCAATCTCCTCATGGGAGCAGTACTACTAGTGAGGCCCAAACAAGAGAAAGGTACATCCTCAAGTCCTATGTACTCTTTCGGTCTTATTCCAACACTAATAATTCTCAATCTCATCATGCCCATTACCACAACATCCCATATTCACCTTCTAGATAACTTCCTAGGCACACATCAGTGAGTAATGCAAAATGGATCATATTCACAATTACATAGGCAACATATATGGCATAATCACATCATGACCATAATTTCACAAGGATATCAACATAGTACATGCCATTACGTTTCATACATTCAGCATATTCATCACATTGGGTTATTTTAGGGACATGAACTACACACCAACCTTGAGATACACTCATAGGGTTTATTTAACATATTCTTAGTCCTTACAATTCATTCAACCTGTCTCATAGTGGTTTATCATCCTAAGTCCAATCACTCCATTCTTCACAACATTAACCCAATTAAATTCAACAATAACCATCTCAACTGTTCCCAATGGTTTCCAACAATTAACACAGTTTATCCATCATCCTTAATATAAATGGATGAGACACAATGCATCTTTTGATCGAGCTGAGGTACAATAATCTCAGTTGGTTATGTACCACATAATGGATCAGATCAACCACAGTTCATTCTACACATGATTAGGTTGATCAAGCACAACTATTATCAACATAGTTATTCACCAGTGATATACATATCATCACAAAAGTCCAAGCATGGCATGAAAACACATTCAGCATGCTATTATAAGATTTACACGTTTAAGAATTCTAATCACAATCATAGAATTCATTTGATGCATACATTACTCATAACCATACACAAGTATGGGAAGTTATCAAGGCCCTAAAGTACACATCTTGGGTAATCTTAATTTATCATACTATCTATCATAGTTCAACACATCACAAATCTATGAATTCTCAATTTTAGTAAATATCTAATTATAGGGAACTTAGAAAACTCATACATATGTATTTGATACAATATATTCACATCAATCACACATAGGCATAAGAAGGTAAAACCATAACCTTACCCAACTATGTATTGGAATGTGCACAAGGCAACATTCACAAACATATTATCACACACCTTGTGAGCATGTAATTTTACAAATATTCCCAATGCTCTAAGTGTATGGCATTCTCCAATTTTACCCAATGTTATCAAACTCGAATCGTATCAAAATTGGTTAGGGATGTGAATCGTGAATAAAAAATCGTAAAATCGTACGATTCATATATCCTCTTATTCACATAACCATTTTGTTGACCTGAGCCATTACAGTATGAATGATATGGTACCTAATGAAGGGTTGTGATTTAAAAGTGAAGATGGATAGATGATATGATGAATGGCCTAGATTTAATGCATGATATGTATGTGATAGATGAATGTGGAGGCTCTAGGGTTTTCCCAATGATGCATGGATGAATTGGATAGTTGAGATGAAATGTCCTAAGATCTAATGGCTTTAGTGAGTGATGGATGATCTAGATGGATGAATGATGGGATTGTAATGTCCCGTCCTTTTTCACTCGCTTCTTCCCGTAAATCAGAGTCTATTTTATTTTTTTTTATAACATAGTAGAGTGATAGAGCGCGGGACGTCACGACGCGAGCTAAGTCCGAACTTTCGAAGTCCGACCTTAATTGGCCAACCCTATGTGTGCATGGACTAAGTCCACGAAAATGGTTCACACATAATAATATAAACTTGCGGAATAAAAATCATAACTGCGGAATCATAACATGCGGAATAATAATAGAACCAAGTTCTATTCCATTTAGATAGGAAAATACGTCAAGTCCTTAATCATTATTAAAACGTCATAATCATCCAAATAAACATCCGACCATCTAAGTTATTACATTCTCGGAAACTAGTTACTCAAATATATGTACATAAGTAACTTTATTCAAAACATATAAAATAAATCATCCAAGCTCCTATGCCTGGTCCTTCTTGCGTTCATCGTTCCCCTTGATTCCTGTATCATCAACTAGGGTAGAAGTAGGGCATTAGAACAACGTGCCTAGTAGGTCAGCTAACACATGGTTAGTACAAAACATATATTATAACATAATATCCAAAACCATGTAAAACCATGCCATGCAATGATGACAAATGCAATGAGTCCCACCCATCACATGTATATAAAAGTACCCACCACATAGGTCTTTCGGACGCCCCGACGGAGTGTGGACCCTCCGATTTATTCCTAATGGAAAAACACATCAAGGTACCCCACATAGGTTTTTCGGACACCCCGACAGAATGTGGCCCCTTCGGTTATAAATCCTCCACCCCATGCCATGCATGAGATGCCAATGAAACACATGCTATTTTATAACATAAACATAGCATTTAAAAATCATATTTAACACACATGCTCTTTCCTCATATAGACATAGCATTTAAAATCATCATTTGAAACATATCCTTTGCAGCATAAATTCATCAAAAATAAGATAAACACAATGTACATAAACCATGGTTTCAAAGAGGTGGAATCCTACCAAAGACCGCTGCGTGTTCTTGCGTCTTTCGTCCGGTAACCGTTCACGATCGTAAACACCTTATGAGGTCTCGTTACCTTATAATATAACAATTAATCATAACCAAGTCCCACTTGGTTTTCAATGTTCTAAGTCCATAAACAAAACCCCATGGGGTTCGGCCATACACCATGGCCGAACCCATGGTCTAATTCAGTTAATTACAATAATGCCATTGTACATAATCATAGCCACTTTCCTTGCTTAGGTTCCAAAATAATCCATACATACTTCTTTAATCCAAACAAATAGTCCAATAAATAATTCATGGGGTTCGGCCATACACCATGGCCTAACCCTATGTCCAATATTTCCATATATTTACAACTTTACCATCCATGGCTATCATTCCATAGTCCAATCCTTTCAATCATTAAAAATTGTCTAAGTTCATGTTTGATCCACCAACCATCTCATGGGGTTCAGCCATACATCATGGCCGAACCCATGATCTTTCAATTTAGGCGATATTTACAATTTTGCCACCACCCTAGGTTTATGTTTCCCCATTAATCCAATCGTCATATTAAATTCATAAAATCCATTCAACTTGATTCATGGGGTTCGGCTACACACCATGGCCGAACCCTATGATATCTTAATTTCATCTTAGGTCCAACAACCTAAGTCTATACTTGTACCCTCCCTTTATTTAAAGTACAAAAACATAAACCCGTAAATTTGGTTCATGGGGTTCGGCCATGTGATGTCTAAGTTTCCATTTACACTAATGATCCATAATGAGAAAGTTTCCAAATTAATCTCCACCTTCTATAATTAGAAGGTTTCCAAATTAATCTCCACCTTCCATAATTAGAAGGTTTCCAAATTAATAATTCCCTAATTAGAAAGTTCCTAATTAAAACTTTCTAATTTAGTCTCCACCTTCCAAAAAATAGAAACTTTTCCATTTTAATCTCCTCCTTCTATTTTTAGAAACTTTCTTAATAAACAACCTTCCATAAATAAACCCTAGTGGGGTTCGGCCATACACCATGGCCGAACCTCACCCATAGAGACAAATCCATCCTTTTTCATTCACCTTCTAAATTAGTAACCATCTCCATTTAAAAATCCTCTTAAAACATAAGCATAAATCCATCATCTTCATGCCTGAAACCCCATAAACTTATTAACAACTTCCATGGTTTTCATTATTAATAATCCAATAAAATAAACCATATCTTTCCATGGGGTTCGGCCATGCACTATGGCCGAACCCTATGGTTCTTTCTTTCCATTAAAATTAATACATTCATCTCCCTATCCTTTTCCATAGGGTTCGGCCATACACCATGGCCAAACCCTATGGCCTTTTTCCTTAAACAAAATTTATCAAATAAAATACTAACCGGTTCCGATTGATTTCATGCTCTTCCAATCCTTCTCCTTTCTTCTTAATTTTTCCAAACCAAGAACACCTCATGCTGGCTGCCTTCTCCTTCTCCTTGTTCTTGCCGTGAATGAAAATTGAAATTATGGGTGCCGTGCCCTTTGCTGCCCTCTTGTTATGCAATTCCAATCGGTCATATAAAAGGTACCAAGATAGCAATTGCCCTTCATCCTTGCTTCCCTCTTTTATAAATATCCACACGGTCCTATCTATCTTTAGAAGATAGTCGTACGCCCTTGCTATTTAATTGGGAATTGCCGACCTTCCCACTTTGGTAATGTCCCACACGGCCATACAATCTCTATTTAATTAGACATCTTCTTTATTTAATTTTAGACAATATGCATACCCTATTTAAAATATCTTATGCGCCTAACATAGATATGGAATATCTCTATACACGGCCTAAGTATCTTCCTTGGATATGTATACCTTAAATTCGGCCATGCAACAATTATTCCAAGTTCCTTTATTTATCTATGTTGCATTACTAATTTAAATCCGCCCCATTTAATTTATTGAAACCATTTACACAATCCGTTGGGTCCCAATTGGGCAAAGACCCAACACTTTACCCATATAAAAATCCATATCTAATAATTCACAAATTAAATGGGTAATATTCATATATATTAATAAATTAAAAATCCGAGGTGTTACAATACAACCCTCTTTTTAAAATTTTCGTCCCTTAAATCGAGTAAAGTAGGGTTTCAAACATTTACATAAATAGCTCAGGATGAGCTTTTCTCATTTCCGACTCGAGTTCCCATGTAGCTTCCTCAATGCCATGTCAATCCCATACCACCTTGACAAACTGGATCGCTCGATTTCGTAATACCCTTTGTTTTGTGTCCACCACTCGAACATGCTTCTCGACGTATGTCACGTCGCTCTGAACCTCTATGTCTTGTATCTTCAGTACGTGAGAAGGATCAGGATTATACTTCCTCAACATCGATATATGGAACACATCGTGTAAAGATGCCAACTGTGATGGGAGTGCCAATTGGTAAGCCACGTCCCCCATCCTTCTTATGATTGAAAACGGTTCCACATATCTTGGCGATAATTTCCCCTTCTTTCCAAATCTCATGTGTCCCTTTCATGGCGAGACTTTCAAGAACACCATGTCTCCCACTTCAAATTCAAGGAACCTCCTTCTCTTGTCAGCATAGCTCTTCTGACGACTCTGTGCAGTCAATAGATGCTGCCGTATCAACTGTATCTGCGTTGTAGTCTCTGCAACCAACTCAAGTCCAATCAATGCAGGCTCATCGGCCTCTGTCCAGCACACTGGTGATCTACAAGGTCTACCATATAATACCTCAAATGGAGCCATCTGGAGGCTTGCCTGGTAGCTGTTGTTGTATGAAAATTCTACCTATCTCATAGTGGTTTATTTAACATATTCTTAGTCCTTACAATTCATTCAACCTGTCTCATAGTGGTTTATTTAACATATTCTTAGTGCTTACAATTCATTCAACCTGTCTGATAGTGGTTTATCATCCTAAGTCCAATCACTCCCTTCTTCACAACATTAACCCAATTAAGTTCAACAATAATCATCTCAACTGTTCCCAAGGGTTTTCAACAATTAACACAGTTTATCCATCATCCTTAATATAAATGGATGAGACACAATGCATCTTTTGATCGAGCTGAGGCACAATGCTCTCAGTTGCTTATGTACCACATAATGAATCAAATCAATCGTAGCTCATTCTACACATGATTAGGTTGATCAAGCACAACCATTATCAACGTAGGTACTCACTAGTGATGCACATATCATCACAAAAGTCCAAGCATGGCATGAAAACACATTCAGCATGCTATTATAAGCTTTACACATCTAAGAATTCTAATCACAATCATAGAATTCATTTGATGCATACATTACTCATAACCAGACACAAGTATGGGAAGTTATCAAGGCCCTATAGTACACATCTTGGGTAATCTTGATTTATCATACATTCTATCATAGTTCAACACATCACAAATCTATGAATTCTCAATTTTAATAAACATCTAATTATAGGGAACTTAGAAAACTCATACATATGTATTTGATATAATATATTCACATCGATCACACATAGACATAAGAAGGTAAAACCATAACTTTACCCAACTATGCATTGGAATGTGCATAAGGCAATATTCACAAAATATTATCACACACCTTGTGAGCAAGTAATTTTACAAATATTCCTAAGTGTATGGCATTCCCCAATTTTACCCAATGTTATCAAACTCGAATCGTATCAAAATTGGTCTAGGGGTGTGAATCGTGAATAAAAAATTGTAAAATCGTACGATTCATATATCCTCTTATTCACATAACCATTTTGTTGACCTGAGTCATTACAGTATGAATGACATGGGACCTAATGAAAGGTTGTGATTTAAAGGTGGAGATGGATAGATGATATGATGAATGGCCTAGATTTAATGCATGATATGTATGTGATAGGTGAATGTGGAGGGGAGGCTCTAGGGTTTTCCTAATGATGCATGGATGAATTGGATAGTTGAGATGAAATGTCCTACGATCTAATAGCTTTAATGAGTGATGGATGATCTAGATGGATGAATGGTCATGATCCTAAGTTTAATCTAGACATGAGATAAGTTGGATGACCTAGATTTAATGTTGTGCATGTGTAGGTTGAATTTGATAAGTGGCTATAAGTTTGACCTAATTTTTATGCATGAGATGGAAAGTGGAGATTTAAGATGGGAAATGGAAGATGGAGATGAGTTGTATGAAAGAGAGAGGGCTTAGGGTTATGAAATTCGGTCATGGACTTGTGGATATGGGTTTTGGTGAAATTCGAATATGATCCATGGAGCTATTGGACTTTGGGTTTGGACCTCAACTCATGGACTTCATCTTAGACCCACTTGACTTGGACTTGATCTTTGCTTGAGAACTTGGGCCTTTGAGTTACACATTGGTCTGGCGCAACTGTATGAATTGTGCATGGACTATCTGTGGCCTGGCCCAATATTGGCATGTGGAGCTTAGCTTGGCCCATTTAAAGTGGATCTTGGACCATTTATCTTGAATTTTAGGCTTTGGCACTTGAATGCATGATCTCTCTTCCAGAATTTTATAATTAATTCACCACTTAAATTCTAAAAATAATTAATTACTCTTAGACTCTCATAATTGGATCCAGATTAACTAATTTACATGAAAAACCCTAAAAGTGGCATAAATTAAATTATTAAAATTCTAGATCTTCTCTTTTAAGCTCTATCTTGTAGTTATCCACTGAATTGAGATGATTTTCCTGAACTTTCCATTTTTATCTACAAAACTAAAGTGATATTAAACGAATGTGATATATACAAAATCAAGGCTAATTGGTCCAATAATTAGAGGCAAAAAATGTAATATTTCAGTACTCAACAATTAACAATTTAAAGTGCAAAATCAATATTAATCAAGTGCTTGTGTGTGAACAAGAAATGCACATTAAGCAGGATCACACAATAAGCTTTAACACCATGAACACAAGATTTATAGTGGTTCGGTTTAGATAAACCTACATCCACTGCTAAGACTTACCCAACCTTTGGCTATCTCCAAATTCACTAAGTGGGGAATTACATCCACACTAATAGAATAGGACTTCTACCTATCCAATTGATTGAGAAATTCACCCAATTCATATCCCTCTATTTTTTTTTTATAATGGTTCAAGTGTAAATCCCTCTTTAATACACTTCACAAGATAGGTGATTTAAAATTAAATCAAACTAAGAAGCACTTGCCTTTGAAGCTTTGCAATGTGAAGATGTGTTTCTTCAATCTCTCCCAATGTGATGTCGTATGAAGACATTGATGCGCTGTGTAGAGCAGTCATAATCCTTGGGAGGGTCTCTAAAAATTGGGTTAGCAATGTCTATCCTAGAACATGGTTTAATCTTTCTCTCTTAATCTTAATTTAGACCGATTAGATACTTGAATGATTTTGCAAAAGATTTACCAAGAGAGACTAAACCGCACTTTTTGCCTTGGGTATTTGAGAGTTTAACTCTGGTAAATCTAGATCATAAATGCTCTCCAAGGTATTGATCCTTAAACTCTCTAAACAACATGGTATTTATAGAGGAAAAAAGAAATTTTGAAACATAGTTACCCACAATTGATCGGCACTGGCGATCAATCGCCCGTGTTCGAAAGTGACTTCAACCAACCCGATCGTTGAATATTAAATGCACAAAAATGGTCACCCACGATCGATCGCCTACACGATTGATCGTGAACATCAATTGGTGATAGATCATGAGTTGGCGATAGTTTCGGCAGGAGGCAATCCTTCTTAACAGTCCCATGTCAAGACAAACCTGATCCGAACCCAGGGCGATGGGTATTGGCCCCGATGTCTCTGGCGATTGGTCGTGCGCTCGATGCATCATAAGAAGTTCCTCACAAAGGGTCGCCGCCTGACGATTGTATCGTACTAAGACCAAACTGTTTTTACAGGCCTTGTCCAATCAGAACATTGTCAAGTCTAGCCAATTGATCGTGTGCCAGATTAATCGGCCATGTCTCAGCGATAGATCGTATGCACAATAGATCGTCCTGAGACCAGATTTTGTTAAACAAACATTCCAACCAGAACCTTCGATTTTCAAGATGATGCATCGCTACACCACGAATGATTGTCCTTTGTCCATGAGATAGATCGCCGATATGATGTGTCGCGATGACATTAGTTTCAATGGTTTGAGTATTCAATCCATTGGTTATGAATTGGTGTCAAACACACTCTAGGCTTGATTAGTTAACCTGACGTGATATCCAAGCCTAGGCAAGGTCATTCTAAGGTGTGGTTTCCACCTAAGATCATCTATGGCCAATTACCTTACATGATTGTCATACACATGTTGAACCGTTGACTCTTCAAACTTCAACCAACACTTGAGTCTTGAATCTTGAGCTTGTCTCTTCAAGGCAATGCTTCACCTAAGTCACAGAATTGACAAACAGATGACTCGGTAAGCCGGGGCACTAACATGGTTGTTATATGATATTTTATTCAAATGATATTAGAACATGAATTGTTGATTATTAACTTTTGGTATTTACAATTGTGTTTGTGAGAGGAAGAATATATTTTTATGAAATATACCTTTACGATGTGGCAGATGGTGGTGATCTATATGCTTAATTGAGTACAAGACATCATAGGCTAAATATATGTTTTCATAATGATTTTTTCCTTTTGGCATAAAGAATACCCATGGATCTTTGGGATTATTAGCTATGATAGTATCACCCTCAATTTTATTGTTCAAGTTATCTTCTTCATTTTCCCCAGCTAGACTCACCTCACTCCTGTTGAAACCCTCGGATGTTGATGAAACCGACATGACTTCACAAACATTACTGTGTTCTGAAATAGATTCATGGGTAACTTGGGTTCTACCTGTTGGTGACCTAACTTTAACTAATCTCTTAGTTGAATCACGCCTCCAAGTGCTCATGTTCACTCAATCAAGACCACACAAGAAAAAACAATTTCACAAAAAATAAATGACCCAAAACTGAAAATAAAAACCTAAACTAACCTAGGTTCTAGGCTGGCTCCTAATCTTTCCTTTAAAAATTCTAAATCTCCAAATAACAGTTTAACCTCAATTGTGGCTAGGTAAGTTCCCAGGTAAGTGGGTGAGCACAGACGGCATCTCATCCCAACTTATCCTTAGACGATGCTCGACCGCATGTCTTTGTGACAGAACTAGCCTAGACACTGTTATTGATGAAAAACTAGAATTGGTTATTTGAAATTATTTGAATAAAAGACTATCCTAATGAGTATGAAAGACCTTAAAGACTAACCTATGGTTCCAAAATTGATTTTATTTAAAGTACATGAACCATTTTATTACTAATATTTTTTTTAGGTGAATGCAACCGAATCTAACAATGCAAGCATCAAACAATACGCAAATCAATAAGCAAACAAACTACACTAAATGCATGAAACTAGCAACCTAAATGCATGATCAAAATAAATATGCAATCTCTTTTTTTTTTTTATGCAAGTAATATATGCAAACAACCTAGTAAAAGCTATATGAATGCATGAGAAAGATAAAATAAAAAAAATAGTTAGGCACGTACCTTAGCCAATGCTCGTAAATTCCAGCAACTTTGTCTCTCGATTTTCAAAACTCCTGAAAAATAAGACACATGAACCTAAGTAAAGATTCTAACTCAAGAATGCATGAACTAACTAAATCCAAGATCCTAAACTACAACTAGAAAGAGATTAAAATAATTAAACTTAATTAAGTCTCTTAAACTAATGTGAGATTATGAATAAATTTCTAAATGAATACCATCACTTAATGTAAATTTAAAAAATTGATCTAAAATTAAAAACTTTCCAAAAATAAAAATTTCCAAAATTAGACATCTCCAAAATCGGGAAATTTTCTAAAAATAAAATGTTTCAAAATTTAGATAAATCTTAAAATTTTCCATAGACAGAAATTTCAAGACCTTCTAAAATTAGATTTGATTCCAAAATTAAAATATTATTAAAATAGATTAGATTTAAAGAATTAGAAATAGGCTAAAAGAAGAAACTTAGTTTAATCTATCAGTTTTCAAAAAATAGAAACTTTCTAAAAATAGAAATTTTCTACAAAAATATAAACTTCAAAATTTAGCAAGTATCTAAGTTTAGCAATACTTTTACAATTTGAAAAATTATACGATATCTTTTATTTTAAAGAATATTTTAATTTTAGGTAACCTTCCAAATTAGATTTTCTAAAAATAAAACTTTCTAATATTAGAGAGTTGCCTAAATTAGAACATCCCAAAAATAAAAGTGTTATATAAAAATCCTAAAATTCAAGACATATATTTTAATTTGTTCCCCGGTAAAGCGGAGGAACGTACGTTTTGTTCCCCAGCAACGATGCCAAAAACTTGTTGATGTGAAAATTGTGCAAAGATTTAAAGTTATAATCTCTCAAGCGCATGAACCATTTACAGTACAATGCTTTGAGTGCGAGGTCGATCCCACAGAGAACAAGCAAAATATATGCATAAGTAAATCGAAATATATATGTTTCAAATCTAGTACTTGAGTTAATGTTTCTTAGAAAATATTGAGATTTAAAAATAAATCAAAGTATAAAAATCAATCCTAATTTTATAAATTTATTTCTAAGTTAACAATCTCTCATTTAAAATTCAAAACCAAAAGTTAGAACATTGATTAAACATGATTAAGACAGAATTTAGGGATAATCTCACACACAACATTAAGATGACAAAATTAAAGTCCAATTAATTTAATTCTCAATCTAGTTAACACATATGTTAGAGTGGTGGTTTGAATACAAGATAATTAAAATACATGACACAACTATTAAAGAATTTAAAACAAGTATTAAAATACAGCATACAAGCAACAAAAAATAAAATAGACTTTGAAAATAAATTGACAATGAAAATAAATGACATAAAATAAAAGTGCATAATTTAAAGGTGGTTATGAAATTATTCTATCATCGTCCAAAATAAATAAATAAATAAATAAGAAATTTAGATCTAAAATTCAATGCATAGAATTAAAAAATATATTGAATAATCAGACTTTTCAAGAATCTAAAATGGACATCTCTTATTTATTTAATAGAAAAATTAAGTACAAGAATTGGAAAAATAATTAAGAAGACAACTAATAATCAAATTTACAGTGAATGCTCACTTGTGAAATTCGCATGAAGCACAATTTCTCTTGTTCTTCAAGGTGTGTTCTCCAAGCTTAGGTTCTCTTGAGCTCCAGGTCTAATTCAATTTTCACCATGGTTGAATGGGGTATTTATAAACTCAAGGAATGGACGGACGATAAAGATTAAATCTTGGTTTGAGTTGATGGATGAAAGGTTCTGATTGGATCTAACTTAAATTGGGTGGCGTGGATTGAAACTAAGAAACGAGGGCTCCTACATAGGATTACACGAATTTACTGTGCATTGGGTAACTTGGAGGCTAAGGTATCTTTGGGAGAAAAGAAAGGAGAGAGAACATTTAGGATTAAGCAAAGGCTTGGTCAATTTGGGTCGTGTAATCCTAGGGTTTAGGGTTTCATGAATGTATGAATGAATGGTTGTGATTAAAAGTTTAGATGAATGAATGGATGGATGATAAGATGATGACATGGAGGTCAATTCAATGCAATATGCTCATGGATGAAATGAAACAATGTAAAATTTGAATGATTCAATGCATGATAAGGATATGAGGTGTATGCAATGAATCTAGATGGATTACTAGTTAGATGCATGGAGAAAATAATGGTGCTAAAATCGTGCAAGGCATGGAGAGATAAGGTGGATGATGTGGAATGGATAGCTTGGAGAGGAATTGTATGGATTTTCCATGGAGTATGCGCATTAAGGGATCCTAGACTTGTGATTGTCATATGGAGTGGAGTGGGATGTAAGAAAGGAAAGAAAATATTGGAATTGCTAGGGTTGTACATGATTTTTGGGTTTATGAATGGATGGTTATGATTGATTGGCCTAGATCTAATGGCTATGATGGGTGATGGGTGACCTAAGTGGATGGGTGGATAGATGGTGCATGGATGATTACAATCCTAAGGTTAATCTATATGATGGATGAATTGAATGACCTAGATCTAATCATGATACATGAACGGATTGGATTAAGTAGGTGGATCTAGGGTTTTATGCTATGACATGCATGAGATGAAGGTGCTGAATGAAATGAATGGTTTGGATTGCTTGGATGGTGTGGATGAGTCATTGGAGATTGGATGGTTAAGATTACATGGGAGGCTCTAGTGTTTACCTACATGGGTGAATGCAAATGGACGAAATAGACTAGATGCATGAAATGAATGGTTAAGATTGATGGATGATGAATAGTAATGCATGATGAAATGGATGGCTAATATGAGATAGGCTAGGGTATGTGCACATTGGATTAGGTTTTGGACAGTGAAATTCGGCCATGGATAATTGGATTGGGTTATGGACATGGGCTTTTTGGGTTTGGACTTAGAGTAGACTTGGGCTTAGGGTTAGTGAATTTGAATTTAAACTTGGAGCATTAAATCTTGAACTTGGATTTGGAGTTGAACTGGAGCATGGACTTGGCTTGTTGGGCTTGAATTTACTTTGGTCTGGCCCACATTGGGAAATGAGCACGAGGTATTTGGCCTGGCCCAGTGTCTGGCATTTAGAGCGAAGCTTGGCCAAATTGCAGTGGATCTCTAGCTCATGGATCTTGATTTTCAACTCTTGACCTCTTTGATTGCAGACTTGCTTTTAAAATTAAATAATTAATGAAACCACTTTAAAAATCAAAATATTGAATTAATTTGGACTCTCATAAATGGATCCAAATTATCCAATATACATTTAAAATCCTAGAAGTGGCATGATTTAATTATAAAATTTTAAATCTTTGATTTTAAGCTATTTTCCAACAATTATCCATTGTTTTATGAAGATTTCCTATTTTTCCCTGATTTTTCCTACAAAACTAAAAAAAACCATTAAATACATCTTATATATACAAAAGCAAGGCTAACTAACCTAAATATCAGTAGTAGAAATGTAATATTTTCAGTCTCAACAACTTCTGAGAAAAGTCATATGAAGCATGGATCAGGTCTAATACACTCAGCCTTATGTTCATAGGCATGACAGTGACAAATAATCTTAACACTTCACTATCCAAAACTGAAAGTTCTATGGAATACCTCCAAAATGATGAAAATAAATTCAGCGGACTAGCCCTTAGCAGGGACGCTTTTGGCCAGGTTGACCACCATTAAGTTCGTTGGAAGCCGTGGCATGTTTGAGCATGTAACAGAGATGACAAATATTGCTAATCAGCTGAAGAATTTAGGGATGACTGTTGATGATACTTTCCTTGTCCAATTCATTTTGAAGTCTCTGCCTCCTCAGTATGGGTCATTTCAGATAAATTACAATACTATAAAAGCTAAATAGCAAGTAAATGAACTGTCAAGCTTGTTGATTCAAGAGGAGAGCAGACTTAAGCAGATTGGACAACACTCACTCCATCTGATAAATCATGGACCCAATAAGAAAAGAAGGTGGAAGCCCAAGAAGTTTAAGAAAGCCGAAAAGAAAACAAATGAGCCCAGTACTTCTTCTGGAATTCAAAATCAGGGGATAGGTAGTGTGAGCTATTACTTCTGCAAGAAACAAGGACACTTCCAGAAAGACTGCCATAAAAATGAGAGAGGGCTTGAAAATAAGGGTAACCATTCCATTTCTGTATGTTTCGAATCTAATCTCACTGAAGTTTCCTCTAACACTTGGTGGCTTGATTCTAGGGCTACAACTCACAGTTCTAATACGATGCAGGGATATCTTACGATCTTCGACCACCGACCTAACTAAAACCTTCGTTTACATGGGAAACCGACAAAAGGTGCCAGTTGAAGCCAACATGACTTACCGTCTTTTCCTCGACACTGGCTACCACTTAGATTTACTTGATTGTCTTTATGTTCCTTCTATTACCAGAAACCTTATTTCAATTTCCAAACTTGATGCTAATGGTTATTACTATAAATTTTGAAATAATGCATTCAGTTTGTTCAAGGGTTCTTCTTTTATTAGGTATGGAATATTGATTGATAGCTTTTACAGTTTAAAGTTTGATGATTCCTTTGCAAATTCTGTTCTAACTCGACATCATAATGTTGGTATTAAGCCTGCATTGATTAATGAAAATTACTTTATCTTGTGGCATAAATGTTTGGGATATCCCGTGAAAGAATTGTAAGATTGGTAAAATATGGGATTCTCCCGAATCTTGACTTTATTGACTTAGGTGTGTGTGTGGAATGCATTAAGGGTAAGCAGACCAAACACACAAGCAAAGGAGCCACAAGATCTAAAGGGCAACTTGAGTTGATCCATACAGATATTTATGGCCCATTTGATGTTCCATCTTTTGGTGGAGAGACATATTTAATCACCTTTATTGGTGACTTTTCGCGTTATGGTTATGTTTATGTGTTGCATGATAAATCTCAAGTAGTTAACACCGTAGAGATATTTACCACTGAAGTTGAAAAGCAACTAGATAAAAAAGTAAAAATTATAAGGTCAGATAGAGGTGGTGAGTATTATGGTAGGTATGAAAGAACGGGTCAACACCTACGGCCTTTGCTAGACTACTAGAAAGTCGCGGTATAATTGTCCAATACACGATGCCTGGTACGCATCAGCAGAATGGTGTTGCTGAAAGGCGCAACCGTACACTTATGGACATAGTTAGGAGCATGTTATGTAATAGTATTGTACCCATTATATTGTAGATGTATGCATTAAGAACCGCAATGTACTTGCTTAATCGGGTTCCTAGTAATTTAGTTCCTAATACTCATTTTGAACTATGGACGGGAAGGAAACCCAGTTTGAGACACCTGCATATATGGGGTTGTCTTACAGAGGCAAGAATTTATAACCCACATGAAAGAAAAATTGTGAAGGGACAATCAGTGTTTACTTCATAAGTTACCCTGAGAAGTCCAAATATAGGTTCTATAGCCCAAACCATAGAATCAGGATCATGGAGAATGCAACATTTATTGAGAATGGTGAGGTTAGTCGGAGTGACATAAGAAGAAATGTTAATCCGCAAGAAGTGGGGTACAAGTCCCTATACCCTTAACTTCAGAAGGCGTTATCCCTAACACCACTGAACAACTTGATGAACAACACCTAAATGATGAATCACTCCATGATGAGACCATCACTGATAATAAACCGATTGTGGAACAAGCGCAAGAAATAGCATCAAGTATGTCCGAAAGACAAAGGAGAGCTTCTATTTCGGATGACTATGTGGTATATCTAAAAGAATCAGATTATGATTTAGGGGCTATTAAGGATCCGGTTACTTATGAAGAAGCTATAGAATATGATGACTCTAGCAAGTTGTTAGATTCCATGAAAGATGAACTAAAGTCCATGTCCCAGAATAAAGTCTGGGATCTAGTAGAATTGCCTCATGGATACAAGAAAGTTGGACGTAAGTGGGTCTTTAAGACAAAACGAGACTCCAAGGGCAATGTCGAACGATATAAAGCAAGACTTGTGGCCTAAGGGTTTACTCACAAAGATGGCATTGATTATAAAAAGACCTTCTTACCTGCATCTAGGAAGGACTCTTTTAGAATAATTATGGCTTTGGTAGTTCATTATGATTTGGATCTACACCAAATGGATGTTGAAACCGCATTTTTGAATGATAGTTTAGATGATGATGTGTATATGGAACAACCTAAAGGATTCTTCGTAGAGGGCAATGAACATATGACATGAAAATTAAAGAAATCAATTTATGGCCTTAAGCAAGCCTCCAGGTAATGGTATCTTAAGTTCAATGATACCATTATCTCCTTCAGTTTTAAGGAAACACAGTTGATTGGTCTATATACCTGAAGGTCAGTGTGAGTAAGTTTATCCTCCTGATATTGTATGTTGGTGACATTTTGCTTACCATTAATGATCTTGGTATGATGCTCGAAACCAAGAAGTTTCTCTACAATAATTTTGAAATGAAAGATATGGGAGAGGCAACGTATGTAATTGGAATAAAAATATTCCGTGACAGGACAAGTGGTCTGTTAGGGATGTCTCAGAAAGGTTATATAGAAAGAATCTTTGAGAGATTCGGTATGAAAAAATTGTTCCTGTCAAGATCCCACTATTCAGAAGGGAGACAAATTTAGCTTGAAACAATATCCGCAAAATGAACTTGAAAAGAACAAATGGAGGGAATACCTTATGCCTTAGTTGTAGGTAGCCTGATGTATGCTCGGACCTGCACCAGATCCGACATTAGCTTTGCTATCAGTATGCTAGGCAGATACCAAAGCAACCTTGGAATGGATCACTAGAAAGCTACAAAGAAAAAGTAATGAGGTATTTACAGGGTACTAAAGACTTTATGCCAAGTTTAAGAGGTCCGATAATCTCGAAGTCATTGGCTACTCAAATTTGAATTTTGGTGGTTGTGTTGATAGCAGAAAATCAAAGTTTGGCTATTTGGTCTTCTTGGCTGGCGGAGCAATATCATGGAAAAACACCAAATAGACTATCACTGCAACGTCAACCATGGAAGCAGAATTAACACTAACAGGAAAAATCATTATGTTATGACACTTATGTGGACCATTATGAGAAATCTCTCACTTAAGGGCTATGTTAGGGAACCGGCTTGCCGAGTCACCTGTTTGTCAAGTTCGTGACTTAGGTAAAGGCTTGCCATGTAGAGAGAATCTCAAGACTCAACGGATCAACGTGTATGGCAATCACTGATGGTGAGTGACCATAGCTGACCATAGGTGGTACCCAAACCTTAGGTGGACCATGCCTAGTCTTAGAGATCACATCTGGATAATTAAACAAGCCTAAAATGTGTTTGACAATGAATTGGAACCCAACTTGGAAATTTATATTTTTGGAAAGTTTTCAATTTTAAATCATCACTTAAATCTGAATTAAATAATGATATTGATCTAAAAAATTATTTTTAATCTCACATTAGCTTAGGAGACTTAATTAAGTGTAATTATTTTAATATCCTTCTAGTTGTAGTTTAGGATCTTGCAATTAGTTAGTTCATGCATTCTTGAGTTAGAATCTTCACTTAGGTACGTGTGTTTTATTTTTCAGTAGTTTTAGAAATCGTGAGTCAACGTCGCTGGAATTTACGCGCATTAGCTAAGGTGTGCGTAACTCTCTTATTTTAATTTTTATCTTTCTCATGCATTCATATAGTTTTTATTATTAGGGTGCTTGCATTTAATTTGCATTAATATATATATATATATATATTTCTTTTCTTTTCTTTTTGCATATTTACTTTCATCATGCATTTATGTTGCTAGTTTCATGCATTGGGTGTAATTTGTTTGCTTATTGTCTTGCATATTTGCTTGAATCTTGCATTCTTAGATTATGTTTGGATTCACATAAATAAACATAATAGTAATAAAATGATTCATGCACTTTAAAATAAAATCAATTTAGGAACCATTGGTTGGTTTTTAGGGTTTGTCATGCTCATTAGGACAATATTTCATTCAATTAATTTTAAATAAACAATATTAGTTTTTCTTCAATCATGGTGTCTAGGATTAGTTCTGTCACCAAGCTGTAAACAGCCAAAGGATAAGTGGAATATAAGTAGATTGCCAAGTACTCCTCCACTTACCTGGGAACCTACCTGGCCATGATTGTGGTTAAACTATTAATTGGAGATTTAGAATTTTCGAAGAAAAGATTTGGAGCCAGTCTAGAGTCCTAGGTTAGCATAGTTTTTTTATTTTTAGTTTTAGGTCAATTTTTTTGTTTGAATTTGTTTTGTCTTGATTGGTCTTGTTTGAGTAAACATGAGTTTCGGATGCGTTATTCGACTAAGTGATTAGTTATAGCTAGGTCCCCAAATGGTGCAACCCAAGTTAGTCATCAATCTATTTCGGAATACAATAGGGTTTGTGAGGTATGTCGGTTTCATTAAATCCCGAGAGTTTCAACGAAGTGAGGAGAGTCTAGCTGGGGAAGATGACAAGTTGAATGTTAATGTAGAAATTGAGGATTAGACTATTATGGCTAATAACTATAATGATCCATGGGTTTTCTTTATGTCAAAAGAAAAATTATTTATGAAAATAAATATTTAGCCTATGATGTCTTGTACTCACTTAAGCACATTGATCACTAAAAAAGGACTAGGTTGTATAAAGTTTGCAAAAATAATAGAGTTCCCATCCATTACAAGATTTTTATAGTATTTAGTTAGTCTAGAGTCAATCTAGGATTTGTAGTGAGTCAGTTGTGAGAAAACCCTTTTTACGTCTGAACCCTAATTAACATTGTTCCAATTTTTTTCTAATTTGCACCTGATCATTGTGGGATAAGAAACATTGAGGATAATGTCAAATTTAAGTTTTGGGGTATCAAAGGGTTACACTAGTTGAGTCAAATAAAAGTTTTTATGAATCGTTTTTGTGTATCCAAAAAACAATTAAAAAATTTTTAAGGAGAGAGTAAGTTCGAAAGAACCGAGACCCTATTGAAAAAGTCAAGGGGAGATACATACAAAAATAGAGACTGCATTTGACCAAAAAAAAAAAAGAGTTTTGTGTTAATGTTTTTGAGTCCATGTCAGTGAGTCCAAAAAAAAAAAAAAAAATCAATCAAGGGAAGAGTAAGTGAAGACTGAGACTACCCTTTGGGAGAAAACAACAGAAAAAAAAGTTTTGTTGAGTCTAAGTGATTTTACAGCATTAATAGGTAAATAAAAAATTTATATCATATTTTTTCAAGATTAATTTTATAGAATTTATATTCGGAACAATTTAAACACAACCATATTTAAATTAGTTGGAAAAAGAAAAAATTTCACGAGTCTAGTAATCAACGTAGGAATACTAGTGGAGACTTAGAGCCAATCTATTTTTTCTGAGGGATTTAAGTCAATCCATTGTTCTTTCTTAAGGGCACCAAGTCGTTGTGGATCTCATTATTCTTAAATTTTGGTCATATTACTTAGAACGCCATCAAATTTGAGTTAGTACATTTGAATTTTTTCAGAATTTATTTAAAACAAAGAAATCACTGTATGAAACTTAGGATATGAATTAGGCCATTTTTTGATCGTTTGAGCCTTCATGCCTACCTATTTTTGGTCAATTTATCCTGATAATTCCCCGTTGAGCCTTAATGACAAAATCAACATGTTTATTTGTTTAGCCATGTTTACCGTACCTAACTCCGGTTATGGAATCTAAGCTTTATTGAAATATCTGTGATCTATTCTAAGATATCAGAAATGTTTAGAGATCACAAAATTTGGGATGGTACTCTAAAAGAATGGTACTGAAAAAAATGGGAAAAGAAAAAGAAAAAGAAAAAGAAAAAGAAAGGGAACATTCAGATATCAAAAAAGGTTGTGAAAAAAAAAAAGTTAAGAAAGATGCATATTTTGAAAAGTGTTGAAAAGAAAAATAGAGGAAGATATATCCCATCATACATTTTGAAGACCTATGACTTTTCTGTTCGAAATAATTATTTTTAGTCTTTTTATCCTTCTTTGATTTGACCCAATCCCAAGCCACGTTTCGTCCTATAAGAAATTTTATTGATCTTAAGTCTAATATGTATTTAATCTGGAGAATAAATAAAGGAAAATGATGGTGTATGACTCAACGTTCTCAGGAAAGTGACGTCTATTCATGAGATCTGATTATTTTCTTTGAACTATGTTGCCTTCCTAATACACATGTGAGATATTTTGAATTTGAATACATAAACTCCGCTCACATATACATTTGAGAGAAAATAACCCAAACATCTGAGCGTGAGTCTTTCTGAGAGATATCTAGTGAGGTTTGAAGTCAAAGCGCATTTTCTAAAAGTGGTTACGAAACTTGTGATTGTTGGGAATGGAAAATTATTTTAATATTGGCTAAGCACACACTACACTCCGGATATAAACTGTGTAAAATGAATTTTGGAATCGTATAATGTCTAGATTTTTGTGGACTTGTTTTTGCCAAATCTAAAACTAAGACTAGACAATTTTGATGTTTGTGGGTATCATCACTGCAAGCGCTCATGAGACTATAACTCGTCCACTAGGGGTAACCTAGGGATTTAAAGGCTTGTTGCATATGCTAAATGCAATCAAGAGTAACAGCGAAAGCGGTGTAGTTTTAGGTATAGTTTTTGGTTTAGCATAGGAATTAAATTTTAGGTTAAGCTTTTAACTTCATTTTAAGATTTTAGGATTGGATTAGGTTTTGGTTTTTTTAGAATTTTTAGTTTTAGATTTGCTCAAGTAATAGTAAAGTCTAAGTTTGGGGGTATTTCTAGAGACTTGAAATATTACATTTTTATCCCTGATTTTAGGTCAGTTAGCCTTGGTTTTATGTATATAAGATGCATTTAATAGTTTATTTTAGTTTTGTAGGAAAATTCATGGTAAAATAGGAAATTATCATAAAACAGTGGATAATTGCCGGAAGAGAGCTTAAAAAGGAAGATTTAAAAATTTATAATAAAATCATGCCACTTCTAGGATTTCAAATGTAAATTGGTTAATCTGGATCCGTTTATGAGTGTCTGGATTAATACAATATTTAGATTTTTTAAGTGGTTTGATTAATTATTTAATTTTAATGAAAGTTTGCAATTGAGAAGGCCAAGAGTTTGAAATCGAGATCCGTGGGACAGAGATCCACTGCAAATGGGCCAAGCTTTGCTCCAAATGCCAGAGAATGGGCCAGGCCAAGCACTCCATGTGTATTTCCCAACATGGGCCCGACCAAAGTGAATTCTAGTCTAGCAAGCCCAAGTCCACATGCCCCAGTTCAAGAGGTCCAAGCCCAATTCAAGGTCCAATGCTCCAGGTCCAAAATCAAATTAACCAACCCCAAGCCCAAATAAACCTAAGTCCATATCCAAACTCATCCTACCCATTCAATCTTAACCATTCATTTCATCATGCATTAATATCCACCATCCATTTAATCATGCGTCAGTCCAAACCATTTATTGCATACATCTCATTTATACCATCCATTTGCATTCATCAAATTAGGTAAACCTTAGAGCCTCCCATCCAATCCAACTCATTCATTCATCATGATTATATATAGGTCATTCAATTCATCCATCATATAAATGAACCTTAGATTATAATGATCCATGCATTACCTAACGAGTGATCCATTTAGATCACCCATCACCAATCAAAGCCATTAGATCTAGGCCAATCAATTATAGTCATTCATTCATAAACCCTAAATCTAATGCACAGACCCTACTTTTTAGGCATTCATGGGGATACCCTTTACATCACACGGTGGACACACAATCTAAAAGCATCCATGTGCAAACACTTAGTGGAAAATCCCTAAACTTTCTCTCCAATCCACTCCACCTCATCTCCAGATCACCTAGATCCTATCTTGTCTCCCAATCCAATCCAAAATAACCATACACGATTTTTCCCTATCTCCTCTCCACTCCATTCGAATTCCACCTCCATATCTTTCCACATCATCTCATCCAACCATCCATCCTAACGTTTAATTCCAACCATTCTTGTATTGCACAACCCAAAACCCTAAACCACAAAGCCAAATTCGACCATGCTTAATTTCCAATCCAAATTCCTATTTTCTCTCCAATTCCTTTTCTTTCTCACCAAGTTACCTTGCATCCCAAGCCACCATACTCCAAATTCGTGTGTAGCACTATGCAACCCTAGTTTCACAATTTTTAATACCAACCACGCATATTCCATTAGATTAAATCCCATCCTTTCATCCATTAACTTAAACTTAGAATTAATCTCCACCGTCTGTCCATTCCTTGAGCCTATAAATACCACATTCAAGCATGGTGAAAATTGAATTAGACCTGGAGCTCAAGAAGACCTAAACATGCCCTGAAGAACTAAAGACACAGACAGGGCTTCATGCGAATTTCACAAGTGACCTATCACTGTAAATTCAAGTTTTAGATGTCTTTTTAATTGTTTTTTTCATATCTTGTATCTAATTGTTCCATTAATAAAATAAGAGATGTCCATTTTAGAACCCTGAAAAGTCTGATTATTCAAAATTTCTTTTATGCTTTCGTTTAATTATAAATTTGCATTCTTTGTTTAATTAAAGACTAGGTTGTGAATGTTGAATCTAAAATCCACATTTTAATTAAATAAAAGTTTATGAATTTTAATTAAATGGTATAAATTGATTTTGAATTTTATGCGATGAATTTCAAATCTAGATTTCTTATTTATTTATTTATTTTGGGTGATGAGAGAATAATTCCATAACCACCTTTAAATAATGCATTTTTATATTCAGTCAGTTATTTTATTTGAAAATTTATTTCTTGTCTTTAGTTATGTTAGTTCTTTTGTATGTATGATGTCTTTTACTTATTTAAGTTCTTTATTTTGTTTATCATGTATTTTAATACTCTTGTATTTTATTTTATGTATACAAACCACTCATTCAAGATGTGTTAACTAGTTTGATATTTAATTTAATTAAACTTTAAATTGTTCTCTTGAATTTAAGTGAAAGATTAACCATAAATTCTACATTAATCCATTAACTTAATTACTGTTCTAACTTTTGGATTTGAATCTTAAATAAGAGATTTTATTAACTTAGAATTAACTTTATGAGACTAGGATTGATTTTTATGATTTGACTTATTTTAAATCTCTAATTTCTGGAAAACATAATAATTTAAATGTAGATTTCAAACATATATACTTTGGTGGATATATTTTGCATGTTCTCTGTGCAATCGACCTCGCACTCATAACGTTGTACTATAAATGGTTCGTGCACTTGCGAGATATTATAAATTTAAAAGTTTCCACAATTTTCACATCAACAAGTTTTTGGTGTTGTTCTCGAGGAACAAATCAAATTATATGTTTTGAAATCTTATGTCTTAAATTTTTATGGTTTTTAAAAAATACTTTTATTTTTGGCATATTCTAATTTAGGCAACTTTTTAAAATTGGAAAGTTATATTTTTAGAAACTCTAATTTTAGAAGGATATCTAAAATTAAAATATTCTTTAAAATAAAAATGATCTTAAAAATTTTCTAGTTGTGCATTTTTTGCTAAACTTAGATACTTTTTAATTTTTGAAGTTTCTATTTTTGTAGAAAATTTCTATTTTTAGAAAATTTCAATTTTTGGAAAAATGATAAATTCAACTAAGTTTCTTCCTTTAGCCTCTTTCTAATTTCATAAATATAATATATTTTAATAAACTTTTAATTTTTGAAATGAAGCTAATTTTCTAAGGTTTTAAAATTTTTGTCTACGGACATTTTAAAATTATCTAACTTTGGAAACATTCTAGTTTTAGAAAATTGTCCGATTTTGGAGACGTCTAATGTTTGAAATTTCTATTTTTGGAATTTTTTTTACTTTAGATCATCACTTAAATCTGAATTAAATAATGGTATTAATATAAAAAATTATTTTTAATCTCACATTAGCTTAGGAGACTTAATTAGGTTTAATTATTTTAATATCTAGTTGTAGTTTAGGATCTTGCATTTAGTTAGTTCATGCGTTCTTGAGTTAGAATCTTCACCTAGGTTCGTGTGTTATACTTTCAGGAGTTTTGGAAATCGCGAGTCAAAGTCATCGGAATTTACGCGCATTGGTAAGTGCCTAATTATCTTCTTTTAATTTTATATTTCTGATGCATTCATATGGCTTTTATTAGAGTGCTTGCAATTATTTTTCATTTAAAAAAAAATATTTTTGACATTTACTTTGATCATGCATTTAGGTTGCTACTTTCATGCATTATTGTAGTTTGTTTGCTTAGTGTCTTGCATATTTGCTTGAATCTTGCATTATTAGATCAGTTTGCATTCACATAAAAAAAAAAGAATAGTAATAAAATGGTTCATGCACTTTAAAATAAATTCTATTTGGGAAGTGAAAGTTCTCCCTTGGCGCTAGAACACGATTGACCCTAGGGGGGGGGGGGAGGTGAATAACTCAATCTAAAAATCGTTCGCCATTTTAAAAATTACTTGATTGATTAATTAAGTGCACCGGATACAGTAATCACGTGTGTGTGTGTTTGTTAGCAAACGTGATTAAGCAATCAACACATGAAATTAGCTCTAACATCATAAACACAAGGGCACAAGATATAGAGTGGTGCGGTTAGCCAACCTACATCCACTGTTAGGACTAGCTCAACCTTAAGCTATCCCGAAATTCACTAAGTCGGGACTTAAACCCTTACAATTAGAGTATGAATTCCACCTCATTCAATCGGCTGGGAATTTCACCCATCATATATAAAATAGGAATTCCACCTATTTGATTTGGCTGAGAATTCCACCCACCACGTGTGTTAGATATTACACTCTAGATTTTTTATAGTGGTTCCGGAGCTAAGCCTCCTTAATCCATTTTCACAGGATACAGGCTTTAAAACAAAATTTAAACCAAGAAGCACTTACCTTTGTTTCTCTCTCTCGAAGATGTGTGCTTCTTAAATATTCACCCAACGTGTGCCGACGCTCTACCTTCTAGCCGTCGTTGAGCAACACAATCTCAGGGTGACTAGGAAATTGGTTCTACCAATATCTATCCTAGTTGTATCTTTTCTTTCCTCCTCTCTTTCTCTCTTTTACTAACTCAATCAATAGATTGGTTGTATATGATTCTCGGGTGTAGGTACAAGAGAGTTGATCGTTCCTTAGAATGTTTGAATTTTCAGTTCAAGGAAGATGATTAAATGATCACACAACACTCATATTTATAGAAGAGGTAACAATGTTTTTCAAACTGTCCAGTACCGATAGGTTGATGGCACCGATGGGTCGCTATGCATATTTATTACCGTTCAACCACCCAACCGTTGCACATTAAATGCACTTCGAATAGTACAATTACTTCCCAGTCCACAGGTCGTTGTCACCGATGGGTCGACAGACATGGCACCGAGGGGTTGGTCCATCCAAGGGTTTCGATCTGGGGCAACACCATGCAGATAGAGTTTCATGTCCTGAAATTTGTCTTGCCCAGAACGACCTGTCACCCTTTACCGAGGGGTCGGTCCTGATACTCTCAATCGGTTTTGAAAGACCGAGATGTTTGTTTCCTAGAGAGCCCATTTGAGTTCAAAGACCAGAAATCACAAGGTTTTCATCGATGAGTCGTTGACCATGAGGGGTCAGTGCATACGAGACTCTCGATCAGATGCATACCCAGAATAACAGTTTTATGATCCAGAACCTTTGTCAATCTGGTTGACCAGTCTTTGACCATGATGGGTCAATCCTATCTCCACCGATGGGTCGATGAGCACGATTGGTCGAGCTGACAGTGAACTTAATTCATATTTCCAAGTTTGCTTCTAATTAACTGTCAAGTTTCGTCTCTAGGTTTATTATGTCCATTACCAACATAAGCAACTAAGTCTAGGGATGGTCCTTCTAAGGTGTGAGTACCTTCTAAAGTCATCTATGTCTAAATACATGTTTTGTGATTGGCATAACGATGAACTTTAATCTGGTGGAACATGATCTTCACTCTTGATTACCTTGAGTTTTCAAGCATCTAGCAAGTGCTTCTTCCCGAGTCATAGATTTGAAAAACATAGCGACTCGGAAAAGCCGGGGCACTAACAATCTCTCCCTTTGTCAATTTCATGACAAAACGTAGAAGTTAACCCAAATACAAGCCCACCCTTATTACATCACATTTGAAAACAAAATTATATCAATTACATGTACATATTCAAATGAAAAACAATACTATGATTTTCGCATATTCTTGTTCATCTTGTTTTATTACATGTTTTCCTGTTGAAGCATATAAGCAAGCAACATTAGAAAATCATTAGAGGGGTTAGTCCAAAACATAAGTATGCATCCATCAACTAAACTTGATTTGTATTTATGCTTCCCCATACACCATGAATTCTTAGAAACCAAACACTACCCATAGCACATCCAAGCTATCAGTGTTGAGAATATTTTCTCCTCCAATCTTCTTTAGCTCGATCTCCCAAACTCCAAGCATAGACATTCCTCTATGTCTATTGGCTTCTTCATATTCCTCCTCTTTATTGCTCTCGCTTTCTAGAGGTCCAAGCACTTTGGCTTCACCAATTACTCCCCATAATTGGTTTTGATGTCTTATAACTTCTAATAATTTTCCCCCATTTTGTCATATAATTGACAAAGATTAGTAGGGAGACATCGATTTTCCTTTCATTTTGAAGGAATTTGATTTCAAGCACTCCCCCATGCTTCTTTCATTTAGTGTTTCTATGAGTTCACATCCAACTCATTTAACCTTTCTAAAAGTTCCCATTTTCAAGGTGCTAGAACAACCCAGTTTTTCATGGTGAATAGGTCATTCCATTTTTCACGATGTTTACAAACTTCTTGATTATTTGAAGTGCAACAGAGTGTTTATCAAGAGATTTTTTTAGTGTGATAGATTGTTAGTTAAATTCCTTTAAACATTCACACTAAGAATTTGACCCCTTAACATAGAACTTGATTATCGATACTAATGCACAATGTATAGAATAAGATTATCAATATGCAAAGCGATGTATGTTAAAAAGAGTACTTAAATACTAAATACAAACACACAAACATCAAACACCATAAGACCATTTTAAAGTGGTTCGGTTAGCCAACCTACATCCACTGTTAGGACTCGCTCAACCTTGAGCTATCCCAAAAATCCACTAAGTGGAGACTTACACCCTCACAATTAGAGTAGAAATTCCACCTCACTCAATCGGTTGGAAATTTCACCCACCACTGTCGAATAGGAATTCCACCTATCCATTTGGCCGGGAGTTTCACCCACCTCTATGCCAGAGACAACGCTCTAGAGTTTTTTATGGTGGTTCCGGGGTACCTCCCCTTAATCCACTTTCGGAACAAAGGTTTTAAAAGAGAATATGAAACCAAGAAGCACTTGCCTTTGAAGCTCTTTCTCTTGATGTGTGTCTCTTCGAGATCCCACTCATGTATTCTGACGCTTCGCCTCGTAGCTGTCATTTAGCAATCATAGTCAAGGGTGTCAAGGAAATTGGTTCTACCAATGGTTTCCTAGTTTATGGTTCTCTCCTTCTCACTTTCAAACTCAATCCTCTGATTGATTGTTTATGAGTTCTCATCCTTCCTCTCTCTCTCACAACTCAATCCATCTAATTGGTTGTATTTGATTTCCCTAATGTAAGCAAGAAAAGAGAGTGTGATCCTTCTGTTGGCCCTTTGTTTAAGCTCACTGGTGAAAATGAGGGTCCAACAGATCCTTCCGAAAAATACCAACTGGTTGCATAAAGGTTGGTTTATATAACGAAGGCAACCAGTTGCACTAACGGTAATGTACCGACATGTCGGTCACATCGAGGGGTCGGTGACTAGAAATGTTACCGTTACAATTTCGACCGTTGTGCATTAAGTGCACTCCCAACGGTAATATTCTTTCCCGGTCGACATGTCGTTGTCCCGATGGGTCAACACTTATGGTACCGAGGGGTCAGTCCAAACGATAGGCTCGTTCTGGTGCAAAACATGCTTGACAATAGTTTCATCTCTAGAAACTTGTTACCCAGAATGACTTGTCGCCCATTACCGAGGGCTCGGTGCTGGTACTCTCGATCGGTCTTTGATTTTCGATATATTTGTTTATTCGAGAGTCAACATGAGTTCAAAGTTTCAGAACTCAAGATCTTGATTGAAGAGTCGTTGACAATGATGGGCCGTTTCAGCCTTTCACTGAGGGTCGGTGCATATGAGACTCTTGATCAGAGGCAAACCCAGAATGACAGCTCAATGCTCCAAAACCTGTGTCATTCAGGCCGACTAGTCTTTGACCACGATAGATCGATCCTGACTTCACCGAGGGGTCGGTGAGATAAGAATGGTCATGCTGACAGTGAACTTAATTCATATTTCCAAGTTCATTTCCAATTCATTGTCAAGTTTCCTCAATAAGCTTTTTAAGATTTAACCATTTGTTCTTCTAAGCCTAGGGATAGTCCTCTCTAAGGTGCGGGTACCACCTACAGTCATCTATGGTCATAATACATGTTTTATGATTGCCATAACGATGAGCTTTAAACCGGTGGAGCATGATCTTTACTCTTAATCATCTTGGGTCTTCAAGCTTCCAGCAAGTGCTTTTTTCCGAGTCATAGAATTGACAATCTTAGGGTCTTGGCCAAGCCGAGGCACTAACAATCTCCCCCTTTGTCAATTTCATGACAAAACCTAGAAGCTAACCCATTTACAATCCCACCTTATTACAACACATTTGAATACAAAATATTACATTGATAACATCTACATATTTAAATGGAAAACAAGAATATGATCTTCGCATATTCTTGTTCTGCTTGCTTTATTTCATTTTCTGTTCAAGTACATAAGCAAGCAAAACTAGAAAATCATTAAAGGGGTTAGTCCCAAAATATAAATATTAATTCGTCGACTAAATAAGATTTTTATTCAAGCTCCCTTATACTCCCTGATTTTCTAGTGACTAATACTATCCATAACTTTTCCAAGCTATCAGTGTTGAGAAGATTTCTCCCCCAATCTTCTTTGAGTTTGATATTCCAAACTCCAAGCATAGACATTTTCCCTATGTCTATTGACTTTGATGTCTTTTTAGCTTCTACTAATTTCTCTCCCATTTTGTCATTCAATTGACAAAGATTAGTAGGTAGACATCGAGTTTTAAGCACTCCCCCTTGTTTCTTCGCATTTAGTGCTTGACTAGGTTTTGCTCTAACTCACGGTTTTCCCCTATGGTTCAATGTACACTTCTCGTGTATCAAGATTAGTTTGTCCCTGCACAAAGTAAGACTTAGCTTTGCTGATTTCTTCCATGAGTGGAGCTATTGTCCTAGCATTCTTAGAGTTTACTCCCCCATTCTCCAATCTATCTCCCTTAGCTTTCTCTACCCAGCTCCCTATAAACTTAGTTGCCTCTAAGTATAGTTTTCATCAAGCTTCTATTCAAGCTTGCAACAATCGTCCTCCTCATACTGTCATGACCAGTGGCAGGTGCTAATTAGCACATATTTTGTGCTCCCCCAAACTTCAAGGATGTGTGTAACATCTTATTTAGATCATTATCTTCCTTAACATGCCAATCCAAAAGTGACTCATCTAAACCTGCATGTTAGTCTATTTAACAAATATCATGTAAACAATGGACAAGAGATAGAGAGCAAACAACAATACACACATCTAACTAAATCATATCATTTCATTCATGAAACATTGGTACATATGGTTAAGAAGGGAGGCAAATGGAGGCTTAGACAAAATATCAACATAGTTTTTCTAAAACAAATTTATGAAAAACTATCCCAAGTCGATCCATCGGGAGGAGGAGATGCTGGAGGAGAAGAGGATTTTCGTCGGGTACTCTTTTTGAGTCCTTCGATGAATGTGGAAAGATTTTGAATTGATTCATTCATGGAGGTTGCAAAGTCTCCAATCGTTCTTTCCAACTCACAACGTTTTTTAAGGAAGTGGAGGGTTTTCTTTATAAGAGCTCTATCTGATTTGGCTTTAGCATCTTCCATTTCCTCTTTTCTTTTCTCCTCTCCAATAGCAGGTTTCCTGATAGATGTATCCTCATCACTGCTTGCTTTTTGAGGAGTGAGTTCTTTTCGAGCTTTTCCTTTTCCACTCACTTCTTCTACTTTGGCCTCGACTGGAAAGGTAGGATCCTTAATAATCACTTGCTTTTTGGTTAGAGGTGGAGGTGATTTCTTCCTTCTAAGATTTCCTTGTGAGAATCTTGAGTTGATGTCCTATAGTTTTCAGCAGAGACGATGATTCTCCTTGAAGCCACTTAGATTTTGGTTTATTAGACTCAGTGGCATGATCATTCTCCAAATCAGAGGACACAATAATGATTGTGGGCTTGTCATTGTCATTTTCAACTACTGGAGACAGAAGAAGCAGAAACCCTCTGTTTTTCCGGTGACATTTTGCTTCGGGAGGTCCTAACTGCTAACCTAGGGCACGGGAGGAGATGAGGAAATCACAGAACTTCAGCGGGAAAGGAAACGATGACTTTGAAATGATCTATCATTTTCACAGAGAAAGACCTTTTTAAGTTACTCTTTCCGATTCACCGACCGGTCGTGACCAACAACCTATCTGTGTTGATATGTATCCACCTGTCTCCCTTTGCGATTCTTCTCCCTTTCAGACAGTGTTCTGAAATCCAACAGTACCTACATGTCTGTTCCTCCGACTAGTCTATCCTTCGACCTAGGTTTTATTCGAAGGATAACTGGGTATGTGTGTATGTGTGTGTGTGTGCGCTTGTGTAGTTCATCGAGCTTTGCTTATACACCTTTTAATGCTAGTGATGATACATATATTCACACCGCATCTGTGTCATTTGAATATTCAATTCACCCTCCTGAAAGTAGGCACAAACCATGGATTATGTATCTCTTTTCTGGATCCAAATCAATCCAAGATTCTTGGAAACATATAATTAACCAAGTTTAGTATATTGTCCAAGTGTGATGTCATAAGATGCGGTATTTTCAGGCTTTTAGCAAAGACAATATTTATATGAACATATTTCATTCCACATAATGTATAAATAATGTATACTGGAATGAAACTCAAAGCACACTAGTCATACATTCATTTCTTAATTTGAGTACTGATCAAGCTTACAGAAATGGAGTATGAACCTACACACACAACTTTTATGCCTGTTATCATGTTATTACCCAAAACATGATAACCACTTTTACCATTCTTTCAAGCCGGTCTTAATTTCTTGAAAGGAGTTGGTAAACAAATGGATTACCTTGATCAACACTTTTGGTAGGTCACACCAAACCATAAATCCATTTAGCAACATAGAGCATGTTTCATTCCACAAGGGATTCACAAGTTTTAGGAACTTGGAATGAAACAACATTGTGTATCACATTGACTGTAATCACATACACACCTTGTACATGAGGTAATGCACACACTACATTCATTTCCTAAAAATGCACAAATCACATGGCATATGAAATGAAATGAGATAAGTATATTCCAATACAAGAGTGCATACCAACATGTACAACACATATCTTACAATGGATCAATCCAGCAATCAAACAAGAATATGGATTGAATGTAAGATGCTGATTCCAAAACATGTTTCAAATGTGGTACCAACAGTGGTATCCCTTCACACATTTGAACCTAACAACGTGAGACTTGGAATTTAAGTTCACAATTCTGTAATGGCCTTTTATCAAATCTGGTCCTTGGGTGCCTTCCCATTTGATTTTATGGTTCCACATTCCATATTTTGTACCATGATGTTGGTCTCTAAACATCTCGGTACATGGCCTTATAGGATACTTGGAGGTTACTACCTTCATCAAGTTCCTTTCTTCCATCCTCTCCTTCTCTTAGAGGATATAGCTTGGACTTTTTCAATAGATGAATTTAACCAATAACCTATATTTTCAGCACACAAATTGATTGATAGGTGATGTTATCCATTGAGCTACAAGAGGAGATTTTCAGTGGATTCTTTCAGCCTCTTTTGTTGTTTCATGTCATTTAAATATTTTGACAGCATATCATGAAACAACCCTGATGAATGCTACATATATTTGGTTTACGTGTATAGCCAATTCATCATTAGTCCAAGCAATTTTGGTCTTTGGGCTGAGTGGTCACGGAAGTTGAAAGTTTTATACAATACCTCTTTCATAGGCATAGGCCACTTTCTAATCGACTATTTCCAACTATGTTTTACGATAAAAACAATTTATACTTCTCCATTCCATTTTTTCATTAAAAATAGAGTCTTGGAAATATCATGGCTTTCAATTATAGCCATTGTTCTAGCACAGATCAACTCGGCTGGTTAGGTCCTTTCTCAAGAGCACGAGGCTCTGATACCAATTAAAAGTTCCCATTTTCTATGTGCTAGAACAACCTGATTGACCCTAGAGGGGGTGAATAAGTCAATCTCATTTTTCACTGTGTTTAAAAATTTCTTGATTATTTGAAGTGCAGCGGAATGTTTATCAAGAGATTTGTTTAGTGCGATTGATTGTTTGTTTAATTTCTTTAAACATTCACACTAAGATTTTTACCCTTTTACATAGAACTTGATTATCGATGCTAATGCATAATGTATAGAATAAGATAATTATTATGCAAAACAATGTGTGTTAAGAAGAGTACTTAAATACTAAATACAAACACACAAACATCAAACACCATAGGACCATTTTAAAGTAGTTCGGTTAGCCAACCTACATCCACTGTTAGGATTCGCTCAACCTTGAGCTATCCCCAAAATCCACTAACTGGGGACTTACACCCTCACAATTAGAGTAGGAATTCCACCTCACTCAATCAGTTAGGAATATCACCCACCACTCTCGAATAGGAATTCCACCTATCCATTTGGCCGGGAGTTCCACCCACCTATGTGCCAGAGACAACACTCTAGAGTTTTTTATAATGGTTCCGGGGTACCTCCCCTTAATCCACTTCTGGAATAAAGGTTTTAAAAGAAAATTTAAAACCAAGAAGCACTTGCCTTTGAAGAACTTTCTATTGATGCGTGCTTCTTCGAGATTCCACCCATGTATGCTTACGCCCCGCCTCGTAGCCGTTGTTTAGCAATCACAATCAATGGTGGCAAGGAAACTGGTTCTACCAATGGTTTCCTAGTTTACGGTTCTCTCCTTCTCATTTTCAAACTCAATCCTCAGATTGGTCGTTTATGAGTTCTCATCCTTCCGCTCTCTCTCACAACTCAATCCATTTGATTGACTGTATTTGATTCCCCTAGTGTAAGCACGAGAGAGAGAGTGATCCCTTTGGTGGCCCTTGTTTAAGCTCACTGATGAGGATGAGGGTCCAACTGATCCTTCCGAAGGATTTCAACTAGTTACACAAAGGTTGGTTTATACAACGAAGGCAATCAGTTGCAGTAACGGTAATGTACCGACAAATCAGTCGAACTGAGGGGTCGGTGTCTATAAATATTATCATATAATTTCGACCTTTGTGCATTAAGTGCACTCCCAATGGTAATATTCTTTCCCGATCGAATGTCGTTGTCGCCAATGTGTCGACACTTATGGTACCGATGGGTCGGTCCATACGATAGGCTTGTTCTGGTGCAAAACATGCTTGATAGTAGTTTCATCTCTGGAAACCTGTTACCCAGAATGACCTGTCGCCCATTACCAAGGAGTCGGTCCTGGTACTCTTGGTCGGTCTGTGATTGCTGATATGTCTATTTCTTATGAGTCCACCTGAGTTCAAAGTTTCAGAACTCAAGATCTTGGTCAAGGAGTCGTTGTCACGATGGATCGTTTCAGCTTTTCACAGAGGCATTGGTGGATGAGACTCTCGATTGGAGGCAAACCCAAAATGACATTTTAATGTTCAAGAACCCATGTCATTTAGGCTGACCAGTCTTTGATCACGATGAATCGATCCTGACTTCACTGAGGGGTCGGTGAGATAAGACTGGTCGTACTGACAGTAATTCATATTTCCAAGTTCTCTTCCAATTCACTGTCAAGCTTCCTCAATAGGCTTTTTAAGATTTAACTATTTGTTATTCTAAGCCTAGGGATAGTCCTCTCTAAGATGTCGGTACCACCAAAATTCATCTATGGCCATAATACATGTTTTGTGATTGCCATAACGATGAGCTTTAAACTGGTGGAGCATGATCTTTACTCTTGAAAATCTTGGGTCTTAAATCTTCTAGCAAGTGTTTCTTTTCGAGTCATGAAATTGACAAACTTTGGGTCTTGGCCAAGTCGATGCACTAACATTTTCTATTAATCAATGCATACTTCTCTTGTATTCAAGCATTGATCTCCCCCACAATACAATACAAATTGTCATTGCATTACCGTTTTTCTTCTTCCTTTTTAAGAGTTGTGTTGTCTTAAAGGTGTTCTCCCAATGCGGTCAAGCTAACTTACCTAGCTTCCTTTTTTAGAGTCTTCTCCCCCATTCTCTAAGCTATCTTTCTAGCTTCTTCGACTCATCTTCCTCATAAACTTAGCTGCCTCTAAGTTCAATTTGTTTATCAAGCTTTCTTTCAACCTTGCATCAACCTTCCTCCCTACACTGTCATGATTAGTGACTGATGCTAAACAACATATATTTTGTGCTCCCCCAAACTCCAAGGATGTGTGCAGCATCACAGCCCGATCCCTATTGCCATAACATGCCAATACAAAAGCAACTCATCACAACCTTAATGTTAGTCTATTTAACAGATTCCATGTTAACAATAGACATGAGATAGAAGTCATTCAAACACAGCAATACACACATCAAACCATATCATATCATTGATAATCAAAATGTGCAGTACATATAGTTTTGGAGGGGGCATCATGGATGCTTAGACAAAATATTAAAAAGTATATTTTTTCAAAATAGAGACATGAAACATGAAAAACTATCCAAAACAGAGCCATCCTGAGGAGGTACTGGAGGAGAAGGGGATCGAGAATCTGGAACTGTGCTATCAGATCTGGCAGAGGAGGAGATAACAGAGACTAGTTCCTGGACAGACAACTTGATATTAACTAAACTTCTTTCAAGGTACTCCATTCTCCTTTTAAGTGTGAAGACCCATCTGCCCAGCCTAACATTCATTTGAGGGGGATATTGGTATTTTTCTTCTTCCTCAGTGTTTCTCCAAAAATCCTCAAAACGATGACTTCCTTCCTCACTGCTGTTATCCAGGATAGTGACATGGTCTTTGTTACTAGTTCTAAGACCATTCTCCTCTTCTGAATCTTCGGTAAGGACCCAAAATTTTAAATCCTCATTTTATATAATTTATTTATCATATAAATCGAATATATGATTTTAGTCCAAATAATGTAAATATTTATTAAAAGAAATAAGGAAAACTAAATTTCCCTCAGACGATACAATGACTTGGTCTATGTGTCGGCAATGCTAAAAATTTCCAGACGATGCATTGACTGGGCTAATGTGTCGGGGAAAACTGAGATCCAAACCCGAGGTACAAGTTGTCAGAAGGATACATCGACGTGGTCGATGTATCAGGGAAAAGACAACCAAATGGGTCGAGTAGCCAGAACGTCTTCAACAGACGCTCTATCTACCATCGCCAAAACCCTTCATTTTTCTATGCATGTACATTCACAATGCCTCTTCCGTTTTCAAGGACTCAATTACGAGTCTAGGGATAGTAAAAGATGATGATAAAAATAAGAGAAAATGAGGGAAAAGGAACAAAATAAAGAAAGAAAACGAGAGGAAAAACAGTAAAGAAAACAGAGAAGACCAGAGTGCCTAACCACCCCTCTTACTTGCCTGAGTTTACCCTCTAACTTACATCCTAACCCTCAACTCGAACAAGAACCTCTTCACCTCCTCACGGGCTTCTTCTGTTCTGGGAAAGGAAAGAGAGACCAGGCAAGGGGAAAAAGTAATCGAGCTAGCAAGGATGGTGGAAAGCAAGGGAACCAGGGAATTTTTGATAGTTTCGAGTAAATCAATAACACTAGGTTGTCTAGAAAATATGTGTGCATGGGTTTAGAAAGAAGAGACCCAAGAATAAATAACACACGAGTAAAGAGAAGCCATGGATAATGGATCCATGACTTCTGACTCAACCTAGTCGACATATCGACTTTGTCGATGTATCGTTTGGGATGAGTATCCAGCAAATGGACTGAAAGAAAGTAAACCCAGGACGATACATCAACAAAGTCTTTGTATCGGCCTGGATATGACAGAAATGAAAAGGGACCAATGAATGAATAATCAATTAATCCCAGAGCGGCCCATCGACTAAGTCGGTGTGTTGGTCTGGGCATTTCTAAACTACAAAAGAGTTATGCAGATGATGAAATTACGTCGGGAAGATATATCGACCTGGGTATGATGAAATAAAATATAAATTAGTTCCAATTCGATGTATTGACAATATTGATATGTCGGCCTGGGAATGAAATAATCGGTCTAAAGGTACTGAAATAATATATCGACAAAGACTGAGTCACGGACGATACGTTGACAGAACCGATGTATCGACCAAAGCCAACCTATCGGCCTGAGTATGCTGAAAATGAAAAAAAAAACTATGAATTGGTTCAAGGACGATGTATCGAAGGAGTCGATATATCGGCTGTAAAGGTAGAATGAATATTAATGACCAAAACCTAGAGTACATGTCGACAAATTCAACACCTCGGGTATATGCACCTGCATATGTATCGACTGAATTGATACATACGGTTTGAAAACAGAAAACCAACATGAATATCAATCTCAGAAGAACATGTGGGCCTGCTCGACTTGTCGAAACAATGAAACTGTAGATGTATCGACTGGGTCAATACATGTAATCTGAGAACAATTGGAAAACATGATCTGAAACAGACCAAGCCAGGCAACATATCAAGATGTATCGATTGTGTCGATATATGACCTAAAGAGGGACTAGAAAATAAAAACTGAAACAAAGAGAGTCCAGTCGACATATCGAGATAATCGAATGTGTTGATTGTGTCCAGTGGCGATATATCGACATTGTCGATATGTCGGCCTGAAACAAAGACAATTTGACAAGGTTATTGTATTTGTTATTTAAAACCAATTATAAATGGAACCTTTTAGACTTGGGAAATCGTACAGTAAACCTTTAGGTCTGGATTAGACCTACACAAATTAGACAAGAATTTTACGTGATAATAATATATAGATTTTTATTTGAACATGAACATGGACAACAGGAGTAGAGGGTAATTCCAATGTCAAACGCGGGAATCTTATTTGGTTGATCACTTTTGATCAGGTAGGAGTTCCTACTTTTTGAAGCACAATGTGATGAATGATTTTATGATATGTTATGTCTTTTAAAAGAATAAATATGAATTTAAGGAATTATGATTTTATTATGTCCATGGAAATGATTTTGGTGAGAAATAATTGGATTTATGATTTTTTCATCATATTTGCACACATTACCTCATGCATGGTTGCATGGGAGGGTTGATGGTACTGAGCCTAGAAAGAAATGTCCGGACCTCTCTTGGACTTATGTAAAATGTTACAAAAATATTAGACTCTGGCCCCATCCCTTGATATGAATATTACAGCATAATTGGGCCAAAGAGCTCCTGAGTAGGTCCCGAAACCCTGCGCAGAGGGAAGAGACCACACTCCACCGATAGTCTCAGTTACTTTGTGGATGGGTAACAACACCCTGGTTGTCGCTGCCTCAAATGTTGTGGACATAAGTGGCCAATATTGAGAACTATTATTCGAAGTGATTTGTTGTGATCTGATGCATGGGAATGGGTGGGCATATCATTGATGCATGACACCTATGGTACATCATTTTTATGATTTATGAGTTATAAGACTCTGGTACATCTTCTTTCATGTATTTGAGAAATATGTGTTGATCATACTTTGAGATTTTCTTATTATATGATATAATGAAATTTTACACTTTGTGCATTTTATGATCGGGGCTCCCTACTCGGTAAGTTGACTAAGCCCGTAGATTTTTTCCCTAGACGTTAACACTGATCAGGGTAAAGGAGAAGAAGCTGGACCTAGAGGTAGACATGCTTGACGAAGGGATGGATCCAGAGATGATTGAAGATCTCATAGTTCTTATTTTGATATTTTGATAGAACTATGCAATTTCATAGGATCCAGTGATGTAATAATTTAGATAACTTTTATTTTGGATTTGATTTAATATTTGACTTATATGGTTAAGTTATTTCCTTCCTTGTAGGTATACTATCACATGCATAAATGTTTGGTGGATTGACCCACTTGGGTGCTAGAATTTGGCCGGTCGAGGGTTGGATCTTCACATGAACTCAGCTCGCGTTGTGATGTCTCCATCCTTTTTCTAAAAAGAATATACATATTTTTTTATCTTATTTAATCAATGGAAAAAGGATGGTCATTACAGTTGGTATCAGAACGGAATGAAAAAACAAAGGATGGAAATTACTATAAGTTAAACATATCCAACAAAACTTAGAGAAAAAATTCCCCTCAAAACGAAGAATGTCAATAAAACCTAGGAGATTACGTCAATCCAGTCAATATTTAATTGACTATGCTTGAATCGTGGTTGATTGAAGAAGCATTTTTATAAGACTACTAAGCAAATGTTTCGTGACTTAGGAAACCAGCCGCCACGAAGAAGGAACACCCGACGCAATACAGAATGTACCGAGGAGACAAGTGGCAATATCCCATGTAACATCTGGATTTTTCAATGTATAAATATATTGGATTTTGCCTATTTAAATTGTTAAATTTATTTAATGGATGAAATGGACCTTAGATGGGTAAAGGAGTTGGGTCAATAACCCAATTAGGATCCAATGGATCATGAATAGGATTTGATTGAAAGTAATTGGGTAAATATAATTAAATGGGTCAATTACTCAATTGGGACCCAATGGGTCATAGATGAGCTGACTTAAAGTAAATGGGTAAGGTTTAATTAATTGGGTCAGCTACCCAATTAAGACCCAAATCCACCTCATCAAGTGAGGTGGCAAGTGGGTGAGGTGGCATATAAGTAACATGGTCAAGGTGGGACCCCAAGGGCCATGTTCTATGGTCGACCATGTCATGGTTGACTTGGTCAACCACCAAAGGGATTAAAGGGTTGCATGTGTAATGCTGAGTTATGGCTGAGTTGAATTGGTGAGAGTAATTAATGAGTTCAAATAAATTAAATTACATGAGTTGAGTTCAATTGAGTTAAGCCATTAAGTGAGTTGAGTGAGAAGATGGAGGGTTTCCATCTCAAAGAATGAAGCCCAAGGAAAATCGATAGAAGGTAAAGGGGTGTTTTGGTAAGCCAAGGAACACCTTGGTTGAAGACAACCATTATGAAAAATTGGAAGGTCTTGTGGCTGTTACAAAGGGATGCCAACCCAAGGGGCACTTCACACCCCTTGGCCGAATTTCATATTGCACACAAGAGGATTCTTTCATCTCCTTTCTCATCTCTCTCCCAATTCGTCTATACCTTAGAGAAATCAATGAAGAACAAAGAAGGATTAAGGAAGGAGTTCAGATCAAAAGAATGAAGGTGATGAGGAAAGAGGTATGTTTTGAGTCAAGTAATATGGGGTTATGATAAAGGAAACCATAGGTTTGGCCATGGTGTTGGTTGGAAGTGTTGGCTAAACAATCATAGAGCCATTGTATTAGAAATCCATTTGAGGAGTGGATATATGTTGAAAACCAACAACGAAAGGTTGGAAATTAGAATTATATTTTGAAAGGCACAAGATTGAAAGATTATGGAAAAAAAACTCTAGTTTTGGCTAGAAGGTAGAGTAAATTCACTAAAGGTTATATGAATGATATTATTTATGTTTAAATAATATTGAGAATGAATTTCATGGAGAAAGGGTCGAGGCAAAACATCAAACGAAAGAGCCTGACAAACAATCAGTCGACTGAATCTTGGATTCAATCGACTGAACTAGAGCTGACCGGAGAAAGCAAAGACTTTCTGGGAGGTTTAGTCTACTGAACTGGAGTTCGCTGTAACAGAAAACTGTTTTTGGGAATTTTTGCCCGAAGATTCAGTCGACTGAACATAGACGTAACAAATAAGTAAAAGGATTAGACGTGTTTCAGCCGACTGAATCAAAGATTCAGTCGACTGAATGATTACTTAACAAACACATAACCAGGTTGTTGGTGATTCAGCCGACTGAATGTACACTGGCCGATCACACAGTTTACTGGTCCAAAGTCAGCTGAGTGAATCTCTGATTCAGTCAACTGAAAAAGGATTGACCAGGGATATGAAGGGTTTGACTCAAAGTTAGCCTATTGAATCTGTGATTCAGCAGATTGAAAAGTTACGAGTCAGGGTAAGAACAGTTTTGAGTTGGAGTTCAGCTGACTGAAAGTCTGCGGTAAGGCAGAACACTGTAGCAGAACGTGATTCAGTCGACTGAATCCCTGATTCGGTCGACTGAAATGAAAATTGATTTTCAATTGATGTTTCCAGAAACTTTAGTCTAACTCGAACAATGTAAGGGATGATTTAAATCAAGTGGATAATTAAATTGATATATGTATATGATTAAATTGAAAAGGTAAAGAAGTGTGATTCACTTTCATGTGACGGTTAGTGATTGTTCGTGCGAAACAAGAAAAGGACAGTAAGTCGGACTTGGGTAGGATTCCTACCTTGTTGAGATGCATATGGATATTTTATGTTATTGGTTTTTATTTCAGTACAATGTTTATTTTGGTAAATCAAATGGAATATATTTTATGAACTGTTTTCAATGTTATTATGTATTTTGATACGAAATGACAATTGTACATCCATAATCGCATGCATGGCATGGGAGGGAGTATATGGGACAACAAACCTAGTTATGAGCTGTCCGGACATGACTTGGGGTTTGAGACTAGCTGATGTAAAGCTATGTGAACCATTGATTTGTTGGGCTTATCCGGGATTGCTAGATAGGGGTACGGCGTAATTTGGGCCAAAGGGCTCTGGGGTAACCAGTTCAAAAACCCTGCGCAGAGGGAGGAGTCCACGCTCCATTGATAATTCCGATTAACACACGTGGGGAGGTATAACAGTGACCTCATGGTGCCGTCACAAAAGACTATGGACATAAATGGCCAAGGGAACACCTTGATATGGTTTCATTATATCATGGAAAATGTTGTTATGATTTGTATGGTGTTTGATATGGAGATTGGCTGAGGGATCATTGGCATATGACACCCAGACATGACACATACATTTGCATGATTTGGATATGTTTATCATGCGCTGTTTTTGATATTATGATATGTTTACAGTTTTACTATGATGTCCTTATTCTGATTTGCATATTGATCCTATGTGTATAACCCTATTTGGAATTCCTACTAGACGCAATGACTAATGCCCTACTTCTACCCTTAAGATGATGGAAAAGGGAATGGAAAGGACAATGGACGTGAAGGAAGCCAAGCTTAGGAGCTTGGACAGTTTTATGTTTATTTTTACATAGTTGATTTTTGGAATAATGTGTTTGAGATAATTAGTATTTTGGGATTGTAATAACTTAGTTTATTTTGCTATGGTTGGATGATGCTTTGGATATTTAAGTTTTAGTTAATTCTATAGTGATTGGATTCCTTGCTTATTTTATATCATGGATATGGATAGTATTCTATTATATTTTAATTCCGCAGTTAATTTTTAAAGCGTGTGAACTGTTTTAGTGGACTTGGTCCACGCACACATTTTTGTTGGCCAGTTAAGGGTCGAGTTTGAAAAACCGAACTTAGCTCTCGTTGTGACGTTCCCGCTCTCTCTCTCACTCTTTATTTATTTTAAAAAAAATATACTCTAGTTTTCTTAAAGTGAAAAAGGGCGGGGCGTTACATCCCACCCGTGACTCCCAAGCACCAAAGTTTAATACAAGTAGTAGTGAATTCAGTACTGCAACAAAACCAAGCAGGCAGTAAGGCCAATGCCGCAATTGATGCTCAAGACAGAGCTTTGGTCATGGATTTTCAACAACAGCATCCCGCATACTTTCATGGAAATGAGGGACCCATTGGAGCTGAAAACTGGATCGAGAACACCACAAAGATCCTAAAGTTACTAAAGATCACAGGCGATCAGGATCGGATTTTGTTCGTCGCATCTCAACTGATAGATAATGCGGGCAAATTGTGGAAGGCAGTGGAACAAAACCAGGCAATGATAGAAATGACGTGGGAGAATTTCAGAAAACTTTCCTAGAGTATTATTTTCCACAAGAAGAGAAGGAACTCATAGTCCTAGCTCAAAGACGTATGACAATTGCTGAATATCATCAAGAATTCAGTCGACTCTCTTGTTATGCTCCATACATGGTGGACACTGAATATAAGAAAGCTCAGAAGTTTCAGAGAGGTCTACGTCCTATCATTAGAGCCAAGGTCACTATATTCAAATCAGCAACCTTGGTAGAAGTTTTGAGTAGAGCAAGCATTGCTGAACAAGAGCTGATTGAGTCAGCTAATTACATGGAAAACAGAAGGAGTCAGACCAGGGGAAACTCTTTTCGCCCTCGCAAGAAATTCCGTCCCAACTCCAGAAAACCTTCACCTTCTACGGCCTCCACTGGTGCATACCGGCCTAGTATCCTTCAGGCTCAGCTCCGGCGGCACAGACATCCAGGGGTGGCATCACTTGTATTCAGTGTGGCCAAGCAATGCACATGAAACGGGAATGTCCGTAACTTCTCAAGTCACCTCCAGCACGGAATTCTTTCCGTCCACCAGCAGGCCAGCATAGTCTCAGGTATCGAGAGCACAGAACCAGTCTGGACGACCACCTATCCCAATAGCTTCAGGACGATTGTACACCCTCGTTCCTCCTCCGGAGACAGTGGATCACTTTGTGATCCAAGGTATGACAGTTATTGGCAGTTCTTATGCAGTAACACTATTTGATTTTGGAGCATCACACTCCTTTTTTATCTACATATTTAGTATCTCCCAATGGTTTACTTGTATAACAATTATCAACTGTACTTAACATAGTATCACCAATCAGTGACACATCACTTGGATTAGTTCGCACTTTTGTGGACACTGAATTGGTCAACTTTAAATACAAGTTTGACTATCTAGTTATTGACATGGAAGAGTTTGATGTCATCTATGGCATGGATTGGTTGACTACGTTTCAGGTGGGTATTGATTGCTACCTCAGAAGAGTGACATTTTGGTCACCAAAGGGACAATGATTTACAATTCATGCAAACAACAGAAAACTCCAGTGTATGGAAGGTTACATGTTGAAATGAACCAGATTTTGTTGAATAGTATGAGGTTGGAAAAGTCACTCGTATCCACATTACCTGCAATAGTGAAAGACTACTTTGAAACCCTACTTCACTCGATTTTGGGGACGAAAATTTTAAAAAGAGGGTTGTATTGTAACACCCCGGATTTTCAATTTATTAATATATGTGAAAATTACCCATTTAATTTGTGAATTATTGGATATGGATCTCAGATGGGTAAAGTGTTGGGTCTTTGCCCAATTAAGTCCCAACGGATTTTGGAATTGCTTTCAATAAAATGAAATGAGGTTGAATTTAATTAGCAATGCAATATTAAATAAATAAGGAATGGGATAATTGTGCATGACCAATTATTAGGTTGCATATCTATGATTATGCATATAAAGGGATCATGGAAAGATTTTAAGGAAGGATGCTTATGGCCGTGTATAGGGTTATACGAATGGCACCTTCTAAGTTAAACATAAAGGGTTATGCGCATAGCACCTTTTAAGTTAAACAAGAAGGGGCGCATGACACCTTCTAAGTTGGGACCAAGGAGAATTTTATAAAGAGATACACGGAGAGAGGCGCACGGCAATACCACCCTAGACGAATTCTCTCCCTATCTCAAGTTCTTATTCACGGCAAAACAAGGAGGAAAAGAGGGCAGCCAGCAAGAGGGAAAAATCAAGAAGAAAGGAGAAGGATTGAAAGAGCAAGAATCAATTGGAACCGGTTAGTTTTATTTGATAAATTTGTTTTAAAAGAAAAGAACCATAGGGTTCGGCCATGGTGTATGGCCGAACCCCATGGAAGAAGAATGGGAGATGATTGGAGTATCAATTAATGGAATGATGAACCATAGGGTTCGGCCATGTGGTATGGCCGAACCCCATGGAAGAACTTTGATGATTCTTTTTAATGGAAGGATTTTGGAGATGTTTAATGGAAGGTCTTTGGTTATGTTTATGGGTTCAAAACCATGAAGAATATTAGTTATTTTAATGGAATATGAAGATGAAAATCATAAGTGTAGATTCATGGTTTTAAAGGGTTTAATTGGATGTATGGTTGATCGTTTTTGGATACATGGAATATTATTGATAATTGTTAAAAGAAAATTATGAACCATAGGTTCGGCCATGGTGTATGGCCGAAATCCATGGAGTTGTGTTGGTATTATTATTGAATTTTAACGGGATTAAATAATGGAAGATCAAGGAGTAAATAATGGTCAAGATCATGAACCATAGGGTTCGGCCATGGTGTATGGCTGAACCCCATGGAGGATGTTATTAATTTAGAAAATAAATGGAAAGGATGGATTGTCTCTATGGGTGAGGTTCGGCCATGGTGTATGGCCGAACCCCATAAGGGTTTATTTTTGGAAGGTGGAGATTAAATTAGAAAGTTCTAATTATGAACTTTCTAATTATGGACTTTCTAATTTGGAAACTATCTAATTATGGAAGGATGCATGCTAAATTTGGAAACTATCTAATTATGGAAGGATGCATGCTAAATTTGGAAACTATCTAATTATGGACTTGTTAATTATGGATTTGCTAATAATAGAAGTTGATGAAAATGGAAACTTAGACATCAATAGGGTTCGGCCATGGTGCTTGGCCGAACCCCATGAACCAATTTTGGATCTATTATGTTCATGTGTTAATGAATGGAAGGTTTGAATATGATAGACCATGGGTTCGGCCATGGTGTATGGCCGAACCCCATGGGGAATAACTTATGGTTTTTAATGTTTGAAAGGATTGGATTATGGGTTAAGTTAGCCATGGATGGCAATATTGTAAATATGAGAATAATGGAATGATAGCCATGGATGGCATTTTGGTAATTACGTAGAATTAATAGAACTATGTTTTGGAACTCAAACATAAGTTGATGGAATCAATGGTAATCTTGTAAATATGTGAAAATATTGGACATAGGTTCGGACATGGTGTATGGCCGAACCCCATGAACTATTGTATGGATTATTTTGGTACTTAAGTCTTATGAAAATAACTAAGGTAAATGGCTATGGTAAGAATGGCATTATTGTAAATATGGTCAAAAAATGAATGACCATGGGTTCAGCCATGGTGTATGGCCAAACCCCATGGGGATCTGTTTATGGACTTAGAACATTGAAAATCATGTGGGACTTGATTTTGATTGATTGTTATATTATAAGGTAACGGGACCTTATAAGGTGTTTACGATCGTGAGCGGTTACCGGACGAAAGACGCAAGGACACATTAGCGGTCTTTGGTAAGATTCCACCTCTTTGAAACCATGGGTTTATGTACATTGTGTTTATCTTATTTTTGATGAAATTATGCTGCAAAAGATATGTTTCAAATTATGATTTTAGATGCTATGTTTATATGATAAAATAGCATGTGGTGGATATGTTTTAAATTATGATTTTAAATGCTATGTTTATATGATAAAATAGCATGTGTTTCATTGGCATCTCATGCATGACATGGGGTGAAGGATTTGTAACCGGAGGGGCCACACTCCGTCGGGGCATTCAAAAAACCTATGTGGGGTACCTTTATGTGCTTTTCCATCAGGAAGAAACCGGAGGCTCCACACTCCGTCGGGGCGTCCGAAATACCTATGTGGTGCGAACTTTTATGTACATATGATGGGTGGGACTCATTGCATTTGTCATCATTGCATGGCATGTTTTATATGATTTTTCACATTACGATATTATTATATATGTTTTGTACTGACCATGTATTAGCCGTAACTGGAATACCTACTGGGCGCGTTGTTCTAACGCCCTACTTCTACCATAGTTGATGACACAGGAAATCAAAGGAACGATGAACGAAAGACGGGCCAGGCATAGGAGCGTGGATGATTTAGTTTATTTTTTTTAATAAAGTTACTCATGGACTTGTATTTTGAGTATCTAGATTTTGGAATGTAATAACTTAGATGGTTGGATGTTTATTTGGATAATTTTGATATTTGAATGATGATTAAGGACTTGACGTACTTTGCTATCTGAATGGAATAGAACTTGGTTCTATAATGATTCCGTATTTTATGATGTTATTCCGCAGGTTGATATTGTTATGTGTGAACTATTTTCATGGACTTAGTCCATGACACATAGGGTTGGCCAATTAAGGCTCGGGCTTTGGAAGTTCGGACTTAGCTCGTATCGTGACGTCCCGATCTCTATCACTCTACTCTATAAAAAAGAAATAGACTCTAATTTAAGGGAAGAAGCGAGTGAAAAAGGGCGGGGCGTTACAGAATGAGTCAGCTAATTACATGGAAAATAGAAGGAGTCAGACCGGGGGAAACTCTTTTCGCCCTCGCAAGAAATTCCATCCCAACTCCGGAAAACCTTCAGCTTCTATGGCCTCCATTAGTGGATGTCGGCCTAGTATTCTTCAGGCTCAAACTTCAGCAGCACAGACATCTAGGGGTGGCATCACTTGTATTCAGTGTGGCCAGGCAATGCACATGAAACGGGACTGTCCGCAACTTCTCAAGTCACCTCCAGCACAGAATTCTTTCCATCCACCCGTATCCACATTACCTGCAATAGTATGAGGTTGGAAAAGTCACCCGTATCCACATGTTGAAATGAACCAGATTTTGTTGAATAGTATGAGGTTGGAAAAGTCATCCGTATGCACATTACCTGCAATAATGAAAGACTACACGTAGAAGTATTTCCTAAAGAACTCCCGGGTTTACCTCCAAACCATGAGATTGATTTTGAAATCAAGTTACTCCCTGGCACTACACCGGTATCACTCCCACATTACCGGATGGCACCTACAGAGATGCCGGAGTTGACGAAACAGATTGATGAGTTACTCAGATTGGGATTCATCTGGCATAGCACTTCATCATGGGGAGCGTCGGCCTTATTTGTCAAAAAGAAAGATGGCTATCTACGGATGTGTGTGGATTACAGAAACCTGAACCAGCTCACCATCAAGAATAAATATCCTCTACGCCGAATTGACGACTTGTTTGATCAACTTAGAGGATCCAGTCATTTTTCTAAAATAGATCAGAGTCAAGAACGAGGATATAGAGAAGACCCGCTTTCAAAACTCAGTATAGATTGTATGAGTATGTGGTGATGCCTTTTGGACTAACCAATGCACTGGCAGTGTTTATGGATTTAATGAATCAAATCTTCGATCCTTATTTGGATAAATTTGTAATTGTCTTCATTGATGAGATTCTTATTTACTCTACAAGCAAGGAAGAGCATGCCAAGCACTTGCGAAATCATACTGAATAGATTGAGAAATAACAAGTTCTTTGCAAAAGCTAGCAAGTGTGTGTTGAAATTCTCGGTGTGCTAGAACATGATTGACTCTAGCAGGAGGTGAATAAGTCAATCCCAAATCGTTACTTCTTTTAAAATTAACTTGATTAATTAGTTTAAGTGCAGCTGTTATAACAATCAAGTGAGTGTGTGTTAGCAAAAGTGATTAAACAATCAAACAAGAAGTTAGCTCTAACACCTCAATCTCAAGGACAAAAGATATATAATGGTTCAGTTAACCAACCTACATCTACTGTTAGGACTAGCTCAACCTTGAACTATCCCGAAATTCACTAAGTGGGGACTTATACCCTCACAATTAGAGAAGTAATTCCACCTCACTCAATCGGCTAGGAATTCCACCCACCACTGTGCCAGAGACGATGCGCTAGAGTTTTTTATAGTGGTTCCGAAGCAAATCTTCCTTAATCCATTTTTATGACAAAGGTTTTAAAAACAAATTTAAAACCAAGAAGCACTTGCCTTATAGCTCTTTTCTTGATGATGTGTGCTTCTCAAAGATTCACCCAAAGTGTGTTGACACTCTTTCTTGTAGACGTCGTATATCAATCATAATTTTAGGAAGACTAGGAAGATTGGTTTAAATCCTAGTTGATGTCTTTTCTTGTCTTCTTTCTTTCTCTCTCACAATCTTAATCAAAGATCGGGTTTTTGATTTTAAGTATTAGCACAAGAGAGATGATCGTTCCTCATAGTGTATAATTTTTCTCTGTTCAGGGAAGATCATCGAATGATCATACAACACTCATATTTATAGAGGACTCTTAGCAGTTTTTCAGACTGTCCACTACCGACAGGTCAGTGACACCGATGGGTCGGTATTCATATTTATTACCGTTCAATCACCCGACCGTTGCGCATTAAATGCATTCCCAATGGTATAATTACTTCTCAGTCAACAGGTCGGTGTCGCCGATAGATCAACAGTCATGGCACCGAGAGGTCAGTCCATACAAGAGGCTCGGTCTGGGGCAACACCATGCTGACAGAGTTTCAAGACAAAAACTAGTCAAACCCAGACCTACCTGTCGCCCTTTACTGAGGGGTCAGTCCTGGTACTCTCGATCGGTCTTGAATCACCGAGATGTTGGTTTCGCAAGAGCCTACTTTTGTTCAAATTTCAGAACACACAAGTTTTTCATCGACGAGTCGTTTGACCACGAGGGGTCGTTCACTTTATCACCGAGGGGTCGGTGCATACTAGACTCTCAATCAAAGGCATACCAGAATGATAGTTCTATGATCCAATAACTATGTCAACCTAATCGAATAAATCTTTTGATCATAATGGGTCGGACCTGTCTCCACCGAGAGGTTGATGAGAACGACTGGTCGAGCTGACAGTGAAACAAACTACATATTTCCAAGTTGGGTTCCAATTCACTATCAAGCTTCCTCTTTAGGTTTTTTTTTTATTTTATCATTTGTACAACTAAGCGTAGGAATAGTCCTCTCTAAGGTGTGGGTACCACCTAAGGTCATCTATGGCCATAATACTTATTTTGTGATTGTCATAACGATGAGTTTCAATCTGGTGGAGCATGATCTTTAGTCTTGATCACCTTGGGTGTAACACCTCGGATTTTCAGATTATTATTTTATATGACAATTATTCTTTTAAATGGCGGATTTTTAGAATTGAATCGTATATGGATAAGGAATTGGGTCATGACCCAATTAAGGCCCAATTAAATTGTGACATTAGTTTTGTTAAAAATTAAAATGGGATAGTGCATAGCCGAATTGTTGATGTGAAATCCATAAATTTATGCGCACGAGTGATATGTGGGATTTTAAATCCACAATGATTTGTTAGAATATTTTTAAAAAGGGATGAGATATTTAAGAAATAATTAAAAGATTATCATGGCCGAATTTTGGATATTAAATCTATGGGATATGCGCATGACATCTTCCAAAATGGGAAACCAAGGTCGGCCAATACTATTTTTATTATTTGCTTTGGCCGAATGGGGGGAATTACTAAATAAAGAGCAATGGAGGTCGGCATTGCCATAAATGGCAAGGAGGTCACACGGCCAAGGAGGGGGTTAAAACACTTGCTTATATTGAATCAAGGAAAGTGATAAAAGGAGAAGAGGGACAAGGCTCACGGTTTTTAGACTCTATACGAATTCCCTCTCTATCTCTCTCAACTCCTCATTCCCTCACACGGCAAGAGCAAAAGAAGAAGAAGGCAGTAACAAGAAGAGGTGTTCTCGGCCAGCAAAGGAAGGGAAAAATATTGGAGAAGAAAGGAGAAAGATTGGAAGAACAAGGAAACCAATCGGAAAAGGTTGGTACTCTCTTTTGATTAAATTATTTTGAAGTAAAGAACCATAGGTTTCGGCCATAGTGGTTGGCCGAACCCCATGGAGAAAAAATTGGAGATGGGTTAATGGTTTAAAAAGAGAATAAAGAACCATAGGGTTTGGCCATAGTGCATGGCACTATGGCCGAACCCCATGGAAAGATTTGATTAATTATTGGTTTTAAAGATTGAAAATCATGGTGTGTTTTCGATTCATTCATTGGGTTTATGTTCTTAGATTTTGGATCATGGAAAGTCATGGTTATTTCATGATGGTTTGAATAATAAAAACTATGGGGATTTATGGTTTAGATTAACAAATTTGAATGATGAAAATCCATGGACGAGTTTGATAATTTTTAAAGGAAAAATTGGAAGGACATTGGGTCGGCCATGGCATGGCCGAACCATGATGTTTTATGGTTAAGTTATGGGATCTAAAGTAATAAAAAGAATAAGTGAGGTTCGGCCATGGTGTATGGCCAAACCCCACCAAACATTTTGTGGATTGGTGATGGATTTTCTTTGGATCTAAAACCAATGACCAAGATCATGAACCATAGGGTTCGGCCAAGGTGTATGGCCGAACCCCATGGGGTAGATTTTGGAATGGAGATTAAATTGGAAAGCACCCGATTTTGGAAGGTGTTCTACTAAATTTGGAAACCTTCCATTTATGGAAGGAGGTTGTCTAATTTAGTAAGTCTAATTAAGGAAAGTATCCAAATATGGAAAGAATTGCTAAATTTGGAAAGCAATCCAAATATGGAAAGAGTTGCTAAATTTGGAAAAGCAATCTAATTTTGGAACGTGTTTCCAATTATGGAAAGGGTTGGTTAATTAAGGAAACAATCCATTTATGGAAAGGAAGTTGAATATTAAGAAAGTTTCTATTCTTGGAAGTTTCTATCCAAGAATGGAAGGTAAGGCTTGATTATGGAACCTAGTTTAAATAAATGGATTGGTTGCCATGAGTGAGGTTCGGCCATAGGTATGGCCGAACCCCACTAGGGTTTAGTTTTTGGAAACTTTTTTAATTATGGAATATGATATTCAATCATAGAAGGGTTGTTGTTTAATTAAAAAACTTTCCAAATGTGGACCCTAGGTTAAAAAATGGAAGGTAGAGTTATTTTTAGAAAATTTTCCATTTCTAGAAGGAGGTTGATATTTTTGGTAAGTTAAATAGGGAAATCTTCTAATGATAGAAGGGGAGATTAATAAGGGGAAGTTCTATTCTTGGAAGGTGAAATCTAAATTTGGAAACCTTCCAATTATAGAAAGGTGAAGTTAATTTGGAAACTATACACCATAGGGTTCGGCCAAGGTGTATGGCCGAACCCCATGGTTCAAATTAAGGGATTAATGGCATCTTTAATTCATGGTTTAAGGACTGATTTATGAATCAGATTATGAACCTATATTATGAGTTAGGTTATGTGTAGTTTTAAAATAAAATAAAGGATACAATGTATGATATGAATTGATGGAGAAAGGAATGGCAAAAATGTAATTAAACACCAAAGTGTAGAACCATGGGTTCGGCCATGATGTATGGCCGAACCCCATGAGTTGTGTTTGATGGACGTATTTGGTTAGGGAAATGTATAAGGTCAAATTATGGAAGATTTAAAGGAAAGAGGAAACCAATGGCATTATTGTGAATAAGTATGAAAAATGGTAACTATGGCCGAACCCAAGGGGTTTTGTTTATAGACTTAGAATCTTGTAATTAGGTGAGACTTGGTGTTGATTTATCATTATATTATAAGGTAACGGGATCTCACAAGGGGTGCGCGATCGGTGATCGAATCTTGGATGGAAACGCAAGGACTTGTGAACAGTCTTAGGTAGGATTCCACTTCTTTGAAACCATGGTTTACGTACTTTGTTTTATCTTATGTTTGATGAAAATATGTTTCCAAAGATATGTTTTATTATATTGAATTTCAAATGCTATATTTAAGTGTTTAAAATAGCATGGGCCAATTATGTTTTAAAGGATGATTTTACATGCTAAGTTTAATTATATAAAGAGCATGTGTTGGATGTGTTTTCAATTGATGATTTTCAATGCTATGTTTATGTTATAAAATAGCATGTATTTCATTGGTATCTCATGCATGGCATGGGGTGGAGGATTTATAACCGGAGGGGTCACACTCCGTCGGGGCGTCCGAAAAACCTATGTGCAACACCTTGATGTGATTTCCATCAAGTAGATTCCCGGAGGGTTCACACTCCATCGGGGCGTCCGAAAGACCTATGTGGTGGGTACATTTATGTACAGGTGATCGGTGGGACTCATTGCATATTTGTCATCATTGTATGGCATGGATTTTATATGGTTTTGACATCACTATATTATTATATATGTTTTGTACTAACCATGTGTTAGCCGTAATTGGAATACCTACTGGGCGCGTTGTACTAATGCCCTACTTCTACCCTGTAGTTGACGATACAGGTAATCAGGGGAACAATGAACCTAAGACGGGCTAGGCATAGGAGCTTGGAAGACTTACTTTACTTGTTTTTGAATAAAGATACTCATGAACTTGTATTTGAGTATTTGGATTTCGGAATGTAATAACTTAGATGGTTGAATGTTTTGGTTTGATGATTATTACGTACTTTACTATCTGAAATGGATTAGAACTTGGTTCTAATATGATTCTGCATTTTTGATGATTATAATTCCGCAGTTTATGATTTTAATACCGCAAGTCGGTATTGCTATGTGTGAACTATTTTCTTGGGCTGAATCCATACACACATAGGGTTGGCCAGTTAAGGTCGGACTTTGAAAGTTCGGACTTAGCTCGCGTCGTGACGTCCCGCGTTGTTATAAAAAAAAAATACACTAAATTTACGGTAAAAAGTGAGTGAAAAGGGGCAGGGCGTTACATTGGGTCTTTAAGCTTCTGGCAAGTGCTTTTTCTCGAGTCATGAAATTGACAAACAGGGACTCGGTAAGGCCGGGGTATTGACATGAGTTTTGGATGTCCGAGGTAAATTTTCTTGGACACGTAGTTACAATAGAATGAATAAAGGTGGATCCAACGAAGATAGAGGCAGTGAAGGAATGGAAACATCCTAAGAATGTTACTAAGATCAAAAGTTTCCTTTTGTTGGCAGGATATTATGGGAAATTTGATGAGCACAGAAAAATGATTATTTTACCCTTATATTTGGACTAGTTAACGCTTGTTTTGTGTGTTTTAAGATATGTTTAATGGGATTTTGGAAGTTTTGTAGGATTTAAAGGGAAATACAAGATATGAGAATTCAAAAGGTGAATTTTGCAATTTATGGGTATAAGTTGATATTTTTGGAAAGTTGGAATTTTTAATAATTATTTTACCACAATTTTAGGGGTTTTATTTGTAAACTAATTAATTCAAATCTATTTATGAGAGTTTGGATTAATTTCGTCATTTTTAGAATTGATTGTAAGTGGTAAAATTATTTATTAGATTTTCCATACTTTGAAAAGCCCAATTATTAAGCCCATTAAGAAAAGCCAATGAAGAAATCCACTTGTGTGAAGTCTATTTTCATCATCTCAAGATACATATGAGGAAATTTGAAATTTACAAGCCAATATAAGAGGATTTTCGAATTTGGAAAGTAGATTAAGGGAAAAGAAACAAAATAAGAAGGGGAGAAAATTAAGGAAGATTTGACACATATTCAGTATTTTTGCCATACAGTTCCACTTCGATGTCCGATTGCGTTGGAAAGAAGACTTCAAGGGCTACAAATTTGTAGTTTACGATTTTTCCTGATTCGGACGTTAACTAGGTCAAAACTGAGCTGCAACGTAGAACATGTGTAAAAAATGGGATTTTGCACCCACATTCCTTACACGAATTTTACTATTTTTTTCCACCTCCTTGCCTCCTTTAAGTCATTCTAAGTTTAGTACAAACCATATCAGCCCTCCATGTGTCCCTTGCTTTATTAAATCTTTAAATCCAAGTCATTCGTTCCACCTCCTTTCATCTATAAGTACTAGCCCTCTCCCATTGAGAAAATTGAATTTGGGCATTGAAGAAAAGGTTGTGCAAAGGAGAGGAGAGGAAGAAGAGAAGGAGAAAGGCGGTGGGAGTCTTGATCCACATTGGGTTCTAAGGTTGGTGGATTTTGATTTCCATTGTATTTTTCTTATTTCTTTAATTTCAAATTCCATTATGTTGTATTTTTAATTTCATATTTTATAAATAAATGAAGGGTGGATTTATTTAGAAATATGGTCGTCCAATTATTTAATTTATGTGATGAGAATTTGATTTTATTTTGATTCTTTTTATGATGTTATGATTGAAGTTATTCTAAGATATTCAAGGAGAGTGGATGAAATATTTAGAATAGGTAGAACTTGATTTTTCCGATCCAAGGCTCCTTTTAAGAGTGGATGAAATATTTGGATTTGGAATTACAATTAGAAATTTTATCTAGACTAAGGCTTGAATTGAATTTTCTTAGTATAATGAATTTCATAATTATTATAATGAGAATTTTAATAAATGAAAAATTGGAATGCATGATTGATAATTTAAGTGAGCTCCATATTTTAAGCCTTGATTTTATTTTTAAGATATGGATAATAATGCCTCCTTAATTCTTGATCTATTTCCACTGTAAATATGTACAGAGGTAATTTTAGTTGTTTTCAAATTTTTTATTTTTGTTTTGTCTATAAATTCAAACTCTTGAAAATTGGGAACTAGGTTGGTAATTAATTAATTGCATCTTAATTATGTATTCTAAGTTAGATTAAGATTATTTATAATTTTTAGATTAATTCCACCATCTTAGTTGAACTTAGATGAATTTTTTGTTTTCCATGAAAATTAGATCCCTTGAATGGTTAATTTCTAATTTTAGATGTGGTTTTCATTTTTGGACTTGTTTTCTATTTTTAGATTATTTCTATATTAAAATTAGATTTCCTAGATTAGAGAATTAATCCCATGTTTAAGATTTATTTCTATAATTTTCTAAATTTCTTAAAATATATAATTCAGTTGTTTCACGGATATATTTTCCTAAGGTCCGATGGGTTCGACCTTGCACTCAATCGCTATACTATCTAATGGTTCGTGCGCTTACAAGTTATAAATTTAAAATTTGCACAACAAAATTCATTCTGGACTTCTCCAAGATTATGGCCCCACTGACCCAATTGACTCAGAAAGGAGTCAAATTTCAATGGACAGAGCTGGGCAGGAAGAGATTTGAAGATCTAAAAGAAAGACTCACAACAACTCCTATCTTAATTCTCCCAGAAAGAGGCAAAGGGTATACAGCAGAATGTGACGCATCAAGTGAAGGACTTGGGTGCTCACTCTCCCAGGGTCCGCAAGTGGTTGCTTATGGTTCCCGACAGTTGAAAACTCATGAGCGGAATTACCCCATCGACGATCTAGAATTGGTAGCAACGGTGTTCGCTCTAAAGATTTGGCGACATTATCTCTACGGATAGAAATTTGAGGTATATTCTGACCACGAGAGTTTGAAATACTTGTTTGGACAGAAATAACTCAATTTGTGACAGAGAAGGTGGATGGAATACCTGCTAGACTATTACTTTTCCCTATACTACCATCCGAGCAAAGGAAATAAAGTTGCGGATGCACTTAGTCCTCTGGTCCACGGGACCGTAGCAAGTCTCATTATGCAAGAATGGGAAATGCTCACAGCAATTGAAAATTTGAATCTACGTATGAGCGACAAAAGACGTGTGCGGGAGAGATAATGCAAGATTGGGAATTACGACCAGGATAGAGTTTTATGTTCAGAGGCCGAGTTTATGTGTCAGAGGAATGCAAGGAATAATTATTAACAGAAGCTCACAAATCCAAATTCTCCATACACCGTGGAAGTACAAAAATGTACCAAGACCTTAAAAGACAATACTGGTGGTGTGGACTTAAGAAAGACGTAGCAAATTTCGTCTCAAGGTGTTTGACATGCCAGAGAGTCAAGGTAAAACATCAAAGGCCACCTGGTTTACTCAAACGTCTACAATACCTAAGTGGAAATGGAAGCACATTGCAATGGATTTTATGACCGCATTGCCTAAATCTTCAAAAGGCAATGATGCAATATGAGTTATAATTGATCATCTCACGAAGTCGGCACATTTCATGCCTATCAAGATGACAAAATCATCTGAGACTTTGAGTAGGCTGTACATCAAGGACATTGTACGATTGCATTGGATACCTAGGATCATTGTGTCCGATCAGGACGACAAATTCACATGCAGGGTGTGGCAGAGTTTGCAAACAGCAATGGGAACAGATCAGTTATACAACACAACATTTTATCCTCAGACGGATGGACAGTCAGAAAGAACAATACAAACGTTGGAAGATATGTTGAGAACTTGCATGTTAGACTTTCAGGGCAGTTGGGAGGATCATCTTCCACTGGTGGAGTTTTCATACAACAACAGCTATCAGGCGAGCCTTCAGATGGCTCCATTTGAAACATTATATGGTCGACCAAGTAGATCAATAGTTTTTTGGACCGAGGTAGGAGAGGCTGCACTCATTAGACCGGATTTGGTCGCAGAAACAACCGAGCAGATCAAAGTTATTCGACAACATCTGTTGATTGCTCAGAGCCGACAAAAGAGCTATGCTAATAAGAGAAGAAGACCCTTGACATTTGAAGTGGGAGACTAGTATTTCTAAAGGTCTCACCAAGAAAACGCTAGATGAGGTTTGGGGAAAAAGGAAAGCTGAACTTGAGGTTTATAAGACCATTCTCAGTCCTTGATAAGATTGGCGAGGCTGCATATCACATTACACTTCCCTCACAGTTATCCAACATGCACAATGTATTTCATGTCTTAATGATACGAAAGTACAATCCCAATCCGTTGCATGTTTTGGATTCACAAGAATTAGATGTTCAAAACGATGTAACCTACGTCGAAAGACCTATTAAAATCATAGGTGCAGAAGAAAAAGAAAAGCATGCTGAAAAAAAGAGGATTAAAGTAAAAGAAAAGAAAAGAAAAGAACAGATGGAAGAAACAAAAGCCGAGTCTGATAGAGCTCTTATAAGACAACTCTATTTCTTTTTGAAAAACGTCGGAAGTTGGAAAAAAGATTGGTGCCCTTGCAACCTTCATGAATGAATCAATTCAAAGTCTCTCCACATTCATGGAAGAACTTAAAGATAGTTCCTGACGAAAATCCTCTTCACCTCCTCCGGGTGGCTCTGCTTAAGATAGTTTTTCATAATTTAAGTTTTATACTTTGGAAAAACTATATTATTGTTGTTCTTGTCTAAGCATCCATGATGTCCCATTCAAAACCATATGTACTAAATGAACATTTTGATTATCAATGATATGACATTATTTGTTATGGTTTGATATGTGCTAATTTGATGGAATCCTTCTATCTCATATCTATTGTTAACATGGATTTTGTTAAATAAACTAACATGCAATGTAATACCTTGACCCAGATTAGGCGTAGTTTAGCTTAATAAAATGTTCTTAGACCAATTAATCTTGAAGATTATGGTTAGAGCTTTGTTAAAAGCCCAGGTGTGGCCCAATCTGAGCTCGAAAACTCAGTGATCCAGCTCGTCCAGCTGGAGGGGCAAAATGTAATTTACTGCTTATTATTATTATTTTATAAATTGTGTTATTATGTGATTATTATTGGATGATATTATTCTCCTTAGTCAAGGATCAGTATTTCTGATTTTAAAATAATTTTATTTTCAGAAAATGGTATTTAAAACCTCCCGTCAAAACCCCGAAAGGGAGAAATAAATATTTTTAAATGGTTTTTGAAATGAGATAAATTTTGAAACAAGTATAGTATGTTAGACCATTTTAGTATGGTCTAGTTTATTCTTTCAAACCCCAAAAATAAGGATTTTAAATTGTTTTACTTAGCACAAGTTAAATCACTTAAATAGTATTAAATTGTGATTTTTATTTAAATCTATGGTTTTTGATAGGTTTTGAATCCCCAAATTTTTATAGTGACTAGATTTTTTAGAACTCCACTTATCTATCAAGTTGGATTAAAATTCTTGAGCATTTAAAAGCATATTTTTAGTTAAAAATCGATTTTTTATCAAACAAGGGCCTATTTACAAAATCAAAAGTTGGCAGGGACTTATTTGTAACCAACAGTAAGAACCCTACCGTTACTGTTCGGTACATTGACCAGCCGAGCTATGCAATCGCCGGCTGGCCATCACCCATTGATCACTGGGTTCTATAAAATACCCTCTCTTCAGCTGATTAAACTCCCAAAATTTTCTATCTCCCAGTCTCTGCTCTCTGGTGTTTCCTGCCGATCACTCCTAGCCTCTGTTTTTCCCATTTTTCTTGCCGTAAGCTTAGAAGGGAAGATGTTCAAAAGTTGGATTTTTCAACCCAGGAACTCAAGTAAAGGTAACCACTGTGTTCCTCTTTAATTTCAATCGGTTTAGAGTCAAGAAAAACCAAGTTTGGCTAAGTTTTGAGTGTGTAAAACTAGTTTGAAGTTTTAGAAAAACCATGGGATTTCTTGCACCAGTGTGTTGTTAGTGTTAAAATCGGATGACCTACTGAGCTTTAAAGTTCCAAACCACTCCCTATGGAAAGAGGACTCACTGAGGAATCCATCTGACCGGTTGGATGTGAAAATCGAATCCAGGAAACCCATTATTTTTGGATTCGTATTTCATGTAGTGTCTGCCCGTTATTGTCTGCTGTTGCAGACAGTGGAGGAAGACGACTCTCGGACCGTCCGAGAGTCGAGTTTCAGATGGTTCGAGGGCAACACCCTTTAGAAGATCCGAAAGTAACCCCTCAAAACGTTCTGAGCTTCAGCCCGAAGTCCTGAAGCGTTCGAGGCTAGCCACTCTTGCCGGATGTTCTGAGACCTGTTTGGAAGGACCGAACCCCACTCGGACGATCCGAGCTCCACTCGGCATGATTCGAGACACACAGACCCACTGAGACCATTTTTTCTGAATTTTTCTGTTCAGAAGGACATTCGGAAGATCCGTGACCTGATCTTCGGACTGTCCGAAGCTAGACCCAAGGTCCGAAGTCAGTGACTAGCTTAGGAAATGGTTCGGATGATCCGAAGCCACAGTACCTGGTTCCAAGGCCTGTTCCGAGGGACTCAGTTTTCTAATGTAAACTCTTGATTGTTGGATGATGCATGTGATGTTTATGCCCTTAATAAATTAAAATTGTACTAACTCTCTTCTCTTATTACTATAGTATACCTACTATTGTATTCACTTCCAGGCCGACTCTGTTGGTCGAGCACTGAGTGAGTTCACTTCCAGGCCGACGCTATATTTGTCAGGCACTGAGTGACCTCGAGGCCTTACTCAACATGTCAAATCTGGTCTTATCCAGAAGACAACCGAGAAATGACCTGAGTATCAAGACCTAACTCAATAAGTCAATCTGGTCATGCCTAGAAGATAATATGAGTTTTGGACTGAGCACCTTACTATTACTATACTGTGGATTATTGTAACTTAAAATGGTTAGAAACCAAGTAGGAGACTCAATTCCATTTACCTTGGAAATTTTTGGGGAAAACAAGTATGGTTTTGAAATACTACTTGTGTGTATACAATTGATGCTATGTATATTGACATGTTAATGATTGTGCACTTGTTTGCTTGTTGAACAGAGACCACGATACCACACATTTACAGTGAGGGAACTTAACTTTGCAGTATGTGTAACAGGTTTTTTGTGAGATGGATCTTGAGCAATGAGTGGTTTCAAGTTTGATGAGCCCACTCATGTGCCTAGACATGATGCACTGTTTTAAGAAGTGCTTGTGGTAATTGTGAATGCTATGATGTTAATCATATGGGATATGTAATACTGCTTCCACGTGCCCTTGACTACTAAACCAATATCAGCTATGTGTGTGAGATGGTTTACTTCTACTGGACCATGGGTGTCTACAGTTGCTGACTTGAGGAGTGTCAGTATCGGCCATGTGAGAGCTGAAGATGTACTTACAAGGACGTATTTTGACCGTGTCGGGACTTAATACGATGGTCTCAGCGTAGTATGTAGGCATTATGTTAGATAATAGCAGTAATGAAAAGAGGTGATGAATTATGGAAATGATGATGATGAGATTATACTTGAAATTATTATCAAGCATGAGATATTTATACTGCAACTGTTGATTATTTACTAACCTGGTGTTTACTTAAACTGCACTGTTATATTTCCTTCACTGGGCTAGTTAGCTCACCCCACTCACTTTTCAAGAGATGAACCCGAGGAGGAGAACCTTCTATTTGAAGCTTAGGGTGGATAACCTGCGACGTTGCTTTGGGATTCCCACTGAGGGGAATTCCATTATCTTTGCTTTTTGGTTCTTGGAACCGTTTGTTTTTGTAAAGTACTGAGTGTGGTACTTAGTTTGCTTAAACATGATGTATTAAACTACCATGTATCCGTAGTTACTCTGATGATGTTTCAATGAAAATTCGATGTTCGGATTATGTGTTAATGATTGTGTTTATGTTGGGTAGACTTATGGTTATGTTTGAGTCCACATGTTGAGATCATGTGTGACCTTTGGGCCTAACTGTTGATCCGGCCCAGTTAGAATGCTTGAGTTAGTTTTGTTTCAAAAAAAGAAAAAGAAATCAGTCGCGTTCCGGGCCCACCTTTCGGGTCGGGGCATGATATGCAAGTTTAAATGGTTTGGCATGTAAGGGACATAGGGATCGGGCTAAGATGTTGCAAGATTGGGGGAGATGAGACGAAAAAGCTAATGAAGATAGCTTGGAGAATGGGTGAGAAGACTCCAAAAAGGGAACCTAAATAAGATAGCTTAACCCCATTGAGAGAACCCTTTAAGACAACATAGATCTTAAAAGGAATGAAGGAGAAAAACAATAATGCATGAAATATGCACTAGACTGTAGGGGAGAGCTCACTGAGTTGAAAGAAAAACTCATAGAAACACTGAATGCAAGAAGAATGGAGTAGTATTTTAACTTGATGTCTGCATACTAATCTTTGTGAATTATATGACAAAATGGGGGAGAAATTAGTAGAAGCTAGAAGACATCAAAACCTATAATAGGAATAAGCCAATAGACATAGGAGAATGTCTATGCTTGGAGTTTGGGATATCAAACTCAAAGAAGATTGGGGGAGAAATCTTCTCAACACTGATAGCTTGGATATGCTATGGGCAGTGTTGGTTTCTAGGAAATCATGGTGTATGAAGGACCTGAATACTAATCTTATTTAGTCCATGAATGCATATTTATGTTTTGGGACTAACTCCTCTAATGATTACCTATTGTTTGCTTGTTTATGTGCTTGAACAGGTAAACATGAAATGAAGCAGGTTGAACAAGAATATGTGAAGATCATAGTCTTGTTTTCCATTTTAATATATACATGTATTTGGTGTAATATTTTTGTATTCAAATGTGATATAATAAGGGTGGGATTGTAACTGGGATAACTTCTAGGTTTTTATCATGAATTTGATAAAGGGGGTGATTATTAGTCCCCGGCTTGGCTGAGTCCCTATGGGTGTCAATTCCATGACTTGGGATGAAGCACTTGCTAGAAGCTTGAAGACTGAAGGTGATCAAGAGGAAAGATCTTGCTCGACCGGACTGAAGCTCATCATTATGTCAATCACAAAACAGGTATTATGGCCATAAATAACTTTAGGTGGTATTATAAAGCCCAGTGTTGCCTAATGTCTATGTCCCTCCGACATTCTACTCATCCAACACTTGTATGTACAGTTAATCGTAGACATGTTTTCTATAAAGCAATATTAGATCATAATCAATCATGTGTATTACAATCTATCACATGCTAGCATGTTGGCATTCCATCATGTTATCAATCAATCACATCCAATTATTTAATCATGCATAAACAATATAATATTAAGTTCATCCATCATTCTCATATCATTATCGGACACGATTACACAGAGGTATCTACTTGCCACATACTCATCTGAACGGTTCCCTTGCCGAGTGGCAAAAATAGATATAAGGGGTCCCATTTCGCACATTCCATTCCACATGATTCGAAGATAGCTAAATGCAAAAATGTGTATGCTACAAGTGTGATAGTTCCTTCACTAGTGTGAGTTTGAAAATCAATCATGAGAAGGCGGGTCCGTTGGGTTGGAGGGGGCTCGATCTATTGAAACAAGAACACAAGAATAAGAAACCTAGTAAAGTCGGGCCAAAACAAATCTGGCCTATAAACGGGTCCAAAAATGGGTTAGGCCTGAAGTTGGGCCGGGCCGTGTCAAGGGCTGAAGTGGGCCGGACCCAAACTGGGCCAGGCCTAAGGTGGGCTGGAACTGGGCCTAACTGGTCGAGTTAGGCCGAATCACCAAGGTCCAAAATCGGACCTTGTAGAGTCAACCAGGTTGTTCCACTGAGTTGACTCAGCAACTCAGTTATTCAACTGAGTGGACTCAGAAACTTCGCTGAGGAAAAGGGAAACAAGGAAAAAACTAGGAAAGGACAGGAAAAGAGGGGAAAGGGAAGGAAAACTGAGGAAAAGGAGGAAAATCGAAGAAAATGAAGAGGAAAGGCAGGGATCGGCTGAGAGGGAGGAGAATCATAGAGGAGACGGTTGGTTACCTGATCTCGATCAAAGGAGAGAGGTCTGACCGATTGGAGGCCTTGAAGCTCGACGATTTCCGGCGCGAACAACAGCTAGGGAAGACAAGGGAAGGAGAAAAAGAAAAGTGAAGTGCAGCGGCGAGGGAGAGGGAGAGAAAAGTGAGGTACAGCGGCGAGGGAGAGGGTTGAGGGAGAGAAGAGAGGAAGGTGAGAAAAGGGGCAAAGCACCAGCAAGCGCCACACTATAGCTATGTGCTACAGTGCGGTGCAAAGTGAGGGGTTTAAAAGGGAGTTTTAGGGTTAGTTTTTGGGGGGGGTTTGGGGCTCTTTTTTTTTCTTTTTTATTTTTGTTATTACACACAAAATCAAAATCTTTCGAAAACATCGTTTTAAAATCCGAAGAAGAATCAGAAGTCGAACATTGGGTGAGAAAAATGTGTAATTTTCAATTATTTTTGTATGACAAAGTATTAAATAAATTAAATTACTAAAATGCCCTTCAAGCCTTTGAGCTCAGGATAGGACGAGACAAGGTCTACCACGGGACCCACACTATCCCCACTGCTACTGAGACCCTAAAATCCTGAAAAATCGGGTCGGGTCATTACAATAATGATGAGCTTTAATCCGGTGGAGTATGATCTTTACTCATGATCACCTTGAGTCTTCAAGCTTCTAGCAAGTGCTTCTTGTCGAGTCATGGAATTGACAAACATAGGGACTCAAAAAAGCCCTGGTACTAACAGGAACCATTGGTTAGTTTTTCGGGTTTGTCATGCTCATTAGGACAACCTTTCATTCATTTAATTTTAAATAAACAATATTAGTTTTTCTTCAATCATTGTGTCTAGGATTAGTTTTGTCACCAAGGTGTAAACAACCTAAGGATAAGTGGAATATAAATAGATTGCCAAGTGCTCCTCCACTTACCTGGGAACCTACATGGCCATGATTGTGGTTAAACTCTTAATTGGAGATTTAGAATTTTCGAAGAAAAGATTAGAAGCCAGTCTAGAGTCCTAGGTTAGCATAGTTTTTTTTATTTTAGTTTTAGGTCAATTTTTTTTGTTTGAATTTGTTTTGTCTTGTGTGGTCTTGTTTGAGTAAACATGAGTTTCGGAGGCTTGATTTGACTAAAAGATTAGTTAGATTTAGGTCCCCAACTGGTGAAACCCAAGTTAGTCATGAATCTATTTCGAAATACAGTAGGGTTTGTGAAGTTATGTCGGTTTCATTAAATCCCGAGAGTTTCACTGAAAGTGAGGAGAGTCTAGCTGGGGAAGATGACAAGTTGAACATTAATGTAGAAATTGAGGAAGAGACTATTATGGCTAATTACCCTAATGATCAATGGGTTTTCTTTTTGCCAAAAAGAAAAAATATTTATGAAAAGAAATATTTAGCCTATGATGTCTTGTACTCACTTAAGCACATTGATCACCACCATCTTCCGCACCGAATGAAACTCAGTAAAAAAGGACTAGGTTGTATAAAGTGTGCAAAAATAATAGAGTTCGCATCCATTACATGATTTTTATAGGAGTGACTTAGTCTAGGATTTATAGTGAGTTAGTAGTGATTAAACCCATTTTACGACTGAACCCTAATTAACACTGTTCCAAAAAAATTCTATTTTGCACCTGATCACTGTGGGATAAGAAGCATTCATGACAATGTCCAATTTAAGTTTGGGGGTATCAAGGGGTTACACTAGTTGAGTCAAATAAAAGTTTTTGTGAGTTGTTTACGTGTATCCAAAAATAAATAAATAAAATTAGGGAGAGTAAGTTCGAAAGAACGGAGACCCTATTGAAAAAGTCAATGGAAGAGTAAGTTTACAAACAAAAACTGAGACTACATTTGACCAAAAAAAAGGTTTTGTGTTAATGTTTTTGAGTCAATGTCAATGAGTCAAAAAAAAAAAAAATCAATCGAAGGAAGAGTAAGTGAAGACTGAGACTACCCCTTGGGAGAAAACAAAAAAAAAAAAAAAATTTGTTAAGTCCAAGTGATTTTACAGAATTAATAGGTAAAAAAGAAATTTCATATCATATTTTTTCAAGAGAAATTTTATAGAATTTATATTCGGAACAATTTGACCACATCCATATTTAAATTAGTTGGAAAAAAAAAATTCACGAGTCTAGTAATCAACGTAGGAATACTAGTAGAGACTTAACCTAGTAAGTTTTAGAGCCAATCTATTTTTTTTCTGAGGAATTTAAGCGCACCAAGTCGTTGTGGACCTCATTATTCTTCATTTTGGTCATATTACTGAGAACACTATCAAGTCTGAGTTAGTACATTTGAATTTTTTTGGAATTTATTTAAAACAAGGAAATCACTGTACGAAACTTAGGATATGAATTAGGACATTTGTAGATCGTTTGAACCTTATGCCTACCTATTTTTGGTCAATTTATCTTGATAGTTCCCAGTTGATCCTTAATGACAAAATCAACATGTTTATTTGTTTAGTCATGTTTACCGTACCCAACTCCGGTTATGGAGTCTAAACCTTAATGAAATATCTGTGACCTATTCTAAGATATCAGAAATGGTTAGAGATGACAAATTTTAGGAAGGTTCTCTAAAAAATGGCACTGAAAACAAAATGGGGAAAGAGAAAGAAAAAGAAAGGGAACATCAGAACATTAAAAGAAGGATGTGAAAAAAAAAAAGTTAAGAAAGATGAATATTTTGAAAAGTACTAAAAAGAAAAATAGAAGAAGATATATCCCGTCATACATTTTTAAGACCTTTGACTTTTCTGTTCAAAATAATTATTTTGAAAGTGTTTTTATCCTTCTTTGATTTGACCCTATCCCATGCCACGTTTCGTCCTATAAGAAGTCTTATTGATCTTAAGTCTAATAGAGTCTTTCATGTGGAGAATAAATGAAGGAAAATGATAGTGTATAACTCAACGTTCTCAGGAAAATGACTTCCATTCATGAGATTTGATTATTTTCTTTGAATTGTGCCGTCTTTCTAATACATACGTGCGAAATTTTGAATTTGAATACATAAACTCCGCTTATATGTACCTTTGAGAGAAAATAACCAAACCTCTGAGTGTTACTCTTTCTGAGAGATATCTAGTGAGGTTTGAAGTCAAAGCGCATTTTCCAAAAGTGGTTACGAAACTTATGATTATTTGGAAAATAATATTATTTTAATATTGGCTAAGCACACACTACACTCCGGATATAAACTTTGTAAAATGAATTTTGGACTTGTTTGATGTATAGTGTTGAGTCTAAAAATCTTACATTTTTACGTTTTAATTCTGATTGAGTTAGCCTTGATTTTGTATATAAAAGGTGTATTTAATATAGTTTTTCAGTTTTGTAGATAATTGCGGGAAGGATCTTAAAATGAAAGAATTAAAATTTTATAATTAAATCATGCCACTTTTAAGGTTTTAAATGTAAATTGGATAATCTGGATCCATTTATGAGAGTCCAGATAAATTCAATACTTACATTGTTTAAGTGGATTAATTAATTATTTAATTTTAAAAGCACTTCTGCAATCAAAGAGTCCAAGAGTTGAAAGTCAAGATCCATGGCCCAGAGATCCACTGCAATTGGACCAAGTTTTGCTCTAAATGCTAGACACTAGGCCAGGCCAAGCACTACATGCACATTTCCCAATGTGGGCCAAGCCAAAGTGAATTCAAGCACAACAAGTCAAAGTCCAAGCTCCAGTCCAAGTCCAAGTTTAGTTCAAGATCCAATGCTCCAGGTAAGCCCAAATCCATTCCAAGTCTAAACCCAACAAGCCCATATCTAAAACCCATCCTACCCATGAAATCTTAACCATCCAATCTTCGATCACTCATTCATTAACCCATCCAAGCAATCCAAACCATTTAGTTTAAATATCTCATCCACCATATTCATTTCATATCATAAAACCCTAGATCCACCTATTAAATCCAATCCGTTCATGCACCATAGTTATATCTAGGTCATCCAAACCATCCATCATATAGATTAACCTTAGGATTGTGATCATCCATGCATCACATATTCATCCATCTGCTTAGATCCCCATCACCCATCATAGCCATTAGATCTAGGCCATTCAATCCTAGCCATCCATTAACCTTAAAATCGTGTGCAACCCTAGCAATTCCTGTATTTTCTCTCCTTTCTTGCATCCCACTTCACTCCATACGAAAATCACAAGTCTAGCATCCCTTCATGCGCATACTCCATGGAAAGTCCCAATAATTTCTCTCCACTACATTTCACATATGCTAGTGTCTTGACTTGGCCAAGTCCTTATGTTTGTCAATTTTATGACTCGAAAAGAAGCACTTGTTAGAAGCTTGAAGACCCAAGAGTAAAGATAATGCCCCACCGAATTGAAGTTCATCATAATGGCAATCACAAAACATGTATTATGGTCATAGATGACTTTAGGTGGTATCCACACCTTAGAGAGGACTATCTCTAGGCTTAGTGGAACAAAAGGTTAAATCATAAGAAACCTAGAGAGGAAGTTTGATAGTGAATTGGAACCCAACATGGAAGTATATATTTAGTTTCACTGTCAGCACGAACAGTCGTTCTCACCGACCCTTCAGTGGAGACAGGATCGACTAATCATTGTCAAGGACTGGTTGGCCATATTGATATAGGTTCTGGATCATTGAACTGTCATTCTTAATATGCCTCTGATCAAGAGTATCGTATACACTAACCCATCGGTGAAAGGCTGAAACGAACACTCGTGGTCAACGACTCCTCGATCAAGATGCATGAGTTCTGGAACTTAGAACTCAAGTGGAATTCCGAAGAACCAGACATATCGGTAATTCAAGACCGATCGAGAGTACCAGGACCGACTCTTCGGTAAAGGGCGATAGGTCATTCTAGGTAACAGGTTTCTAGACTTGAAACTACTGTCAGTATATTTTTACACAGATTGATCCTCTCGTATGGACTGACCTCTCGATGCCATAAACGTCGACCCATCGGCGACAAAGATATGTCGACTGGGAAAGAATAATACCGTTGGGAGTGCACTTAATGAACAACGGTCGGGTTTGTAACTGTAACATTTCTAGTCACCGACCCCTCAGTGCGACCGACCTTTCGGTACATTACCGTTATTACAACAGTTTGCCTGCTCTTTAAAAACCAATCTTTATGCAAACAGTTGATATCCTTCAGCAAGATCAGTCGGATCCTCATCTTTATCAGTGAGCTTAAACAATAACCAACAGAAGGATCACTCTCTCCCTCTTTTGCTTACACTTTGGGAATCAAATACAATCAATCAGATGGATTGAGTTGTGAGAGAGAAGGGAGAGAAAAAAACCATAAACAACCAATCTTTTGATTGAGTTTGCAAGGGAGGAAAAAAAAGGACCATATCTAGGAAACCTTTGGTGAAATCAATTTCCTTGACACCCTGGATTGTGATTTCTTTACAGCGGCTAGAAGGAAGAACATCGGCATACATTGCGTGGGATCTTGAAGAAGTACACATCAAGAGAAAGAGCTTTAAAGGCAAATGTGCTTCTTGGTTTTAATTTTCTTTTAAAAGCTTTGTTTTGAAAGTGGATTAAAGAAGCTTGGTTACAGAACCACTATAAAAAATCTGGAACGTCGTCTCTGGCACAGTGGTAGGTGGAATTCCAAGCCAAATGGATAGGTGGAATTCATATTCGACAATGGTGGGTGAAATTTTCAGCCGATTGAGTGAGGTGGAATTCTTTCTCTAATTGTGAGGGTGTAAGTCCGCATTTAGTAGATTTGGAGATAGCTCAAGGTTGAGCGAGTCCTAACAGAGTATGTAGGTTGGCTAACCGAACCACTTTAAATTGGCCTTATGGTGTTTGATCTTTGTGTGTTTGTATTTAGCATCTTAACACACATCACTTTGCATCTTGATTATCTCATTCTATACATTATGCACAAGCATCGATAATCAAACAATATGTAAAGGCTCATAATCTTAGTTTGATCACTTAATGAAATGATGACACTAAACAAATCTCTTGACGAATGTTCCGCTGCATTTAAAACAATCAAGAAATTTGTAAGCACCATTGAAAATGGGATTGACCTATTTACCCCCCCCCCCCCCCCCCCTCTAGGGTCAATCATGTTGTTTTAGCACATTAAAAATGGGAGCTTTCAATTGGTATCAAAGCCTCGTGCTCTTGTGAAAGGATTTATTCATCTGAGTTGATCTGTGCTAGAACAATGGTTATAAGAGAAATCCATGATATTTTCAAACCTTCATTTGTGATGAAAAATGGAATGAAGAACTATAAAATGTTCTCATCACTAAACATGTTTAGATATAGGTGAATAGAAAGTGGTCTATGCCTATGGAAGAGGTGTTGGATAAACTTTCAACTTTCGTGACCATTTAGCCCAAAGACCAAAATTGCTTGGACTAGTGATGAATAGGCTATGCACTTTAAACCATACACTTATATCATTCATCAGTGTTGTTTCATAACATGCTTTCTACATATTTAAAAGATATGAAACAACAAAAGAGGCTGAAAGAATCCACTGAAAAATTGCCTCTTCTAGTTCAATGGATGACATCACCTATCACTACCAATTTGTGTGCTGAAAGTATAGGTGATTGCTTAAGTTCATCCATTGAAAAAGTCCAAGCTAAATCCTCTATAGAATAAGAGGATGAAGTAAAGGAACTTGATAAAGGTAGTGACCTCCATGTATCATCCTATAAGGCCATGAATAGAGATGTTTGATGTTAAGATCAACATCATGGTACAAAATCTGGAATTGTTGATTCGTAAGATAAAAAATGGGAAGGCACCCAAGATTAAAACCAGATTTGATAAAATGCCATCAGTGAATTGTGGACTTAGATTCCAAGTCTCACAATGGTATATTCAAATGTGAGAAGGGATACCATTGTTGGTGTCACATTTGAAGCATATTTTGGAATTATCTTGTATCTTACCTTCAATCCATGTTCTAGTTTGATTTGGGGATTGATCTTATGTCAAGATACTCGTCTTTACATGTAGGTTTGCACTATGGTATTGAATACACTTATCTCATTTCATTTCATATGTCATGTGATTTGTGCATCTTTAGGAAATGAATATAGTGTGTGCATTATCTCATCTATAGGGTGTGTATGTGATTACAGTTGATATGGTATACATACACGGTGTCGTTTTCATTCCAAGTTCCTAAACGTATGAATCACGGGTGGAATGAAACATGATCTATGTCTTTAAATGGAATTTTAGTTTGGTATGACCTACCAAAAGTAAGGATCAAATAATCCATTTAAGTGCCAGCTCTTTTCAAGAAATTAGAGATTTTCTTAAAAGAATCGTAAAAATGTTTATCATGTTTTGGGTAATAACATGATAATAGACATAAGAGTCGTGTGTGTAGTGTCATACTTCATTTCTGTATGTTTAATCAATGTATTTAAATCAGGAAATGAATATGGGATTAGTGTGCTTTGAGTTGCATACCAATATTCATTAGTGTATACATTATGTGGAATGAATTATGTTCATATACATCTTGCCTTTGCTAAAAGCCTAGAAATGCCGCATCACATGACATCACACACTTGGGCAATATACTTGAATTGGTGAATTTAACGTGTCCACGAAACATGGATGGATTTGGATCTGAGAAAAGATATTTGTAATCCATGGTCTGTGCCTATCTTCAGAAGGGTGAAATTGAATCTTCAACTGGTACAGATGTCGTATGAATGTATGTATCATCACTGGCATTAAGAGGTGTATAAGCAAAGCTCGATGAACTATGAACATCGCAAGCACACACACACATATACCCAGTCATCCTTCATTTTTACAACCAAGGTTGAAGGATAAACTAGTCAAAGGAACAGACAGGTCGGTACTGATGGAAATCAGAACACTATCTCAAAGGGGGGACATGTCGACATTTATCGATAAATCAACATAGACCGGTCGTTGGTCATGACCCGCCGGTGAATCAGAAAGAATAAATTAAAAAGGGCCTCTTTTGCGAAAACAATAGATTATTTCAAAATCATTGTTCCTTCTCCCGCTAAGCTCTGGCGATTTCCTCTTCTCCTCCCCATGCCATAGACCAGCCGATAGGACCCTCCAGAGCGAAATCTCACCGGAAAACCATAGGGTTTTTTACTTTTCTCACTTCAAGAAGCAAATGTATCTCGGTGTATGTGAGATTTAGTGGACGGGTAAACCTTGGTCAGATCTTTCCAACAACCATGTCAAAAAGGGAGACTGCTAAATGTCGGTCTTTAATCATCTGAAAAATCCCTGAGTCTAGCTCCCATTCTCTCAGGAGATGTCCTAGGTTCGTACAGGATGTTCCTGAACCTAGCGTTGCTGGCTCTGCTCCGAAGAATACCCTTCGCACAAAAACCCCTGCCCAAATACTGGATCTAGCCGTCGGTATTTTCTCAGGCCTCAATCCAGGCAAAACCTGAGAACCGAAGAAGAAGTGATCTCTTTGTTGGACAACTCTGATGAAGAAGGGGAAGTGAATGTCGAAAATGCAGACACCCTTAGCCACAACCCCTAATTCGATTTATCTGCAAAATCGAAGAACGTGTTTCACAAATTGAGACACATCTGGATGGGCTAGATGATCTTGTGGAAATGTTCATTCAAAGTGCCCACGAAGAAGTCTCTGCATTGCGACAATCAATCGTCAACCTTTCTCGACGTATCGATCCTTCCCCTCCAGCATCACCTCCTTCGGATGGCTCTAATTAAGATAGTTTTTCATTATTTAGAACTTATATTTTGGAAAAACTATATTTAATCTAAAACATTGATGATGCCCCCTCCTAAACCATACGAACTGATTTGTTTATCAATGAAATGATATGGTTTGATTTATTGTGTGCTAATTTGATGAAATACCTTCTATCTCATATCTAAGTGTTTACATGGATTTTGTAAAATAGACTAACATACAGGTTGTTAGGGAGATAGAGATTGGGCAGTGAAATTGCACACACTTTGGAGAATGGGGGAGCACAAAATATGTGCTGATGAGAAACTGTTAATGGTCATGACAGTATGAGGAGGACGATTGATGCAAGCTTAAAAGGAAGCTTGGGAAAAATAAACTTAGAAACAGCTAAGTTTGTCGGGAAATGAGTCGAGGAAGCTACAAACGATAGCTAGGAGAATGGGGGAAAATACTCTAAGGACGCCAGGACATTAACTTGACTCATGGAAGAAATCGGCTAAGCCGGAACTTATTTTGTGCAGGGCAAACTCTTGTTACACAAGAAGTGTGCATTGAACCATGAGTTAGAACAGAGCCTAGTTAAGCATACTAATCTTTGTCAATTGCATGACAAAATGGGGGAGAAATTAGTAGAAGCTAAAAAGACAAGAAGATGAAGAAGCCAATGGACATAGGGAGAATGTCTATGCTTGGAGTTTGGAAGATCAAACTCAAGAAGATTGGAGGAGAAATCTTCTCAACACTAATAACTTGGATAAGCTATGGGTAGTGTTGGTCACTAAGAAATCATGGAGTGTGGGGGAGCTTGCATACAAATCATGTTTAGTCCATGAATGCATATTATGTTTTGGGGCTAACCCCTCTAATGATTTTCTAGTGTTGCTTGCTTATGTACTTGAACAGGAAAAACAACATGAAGCAAGCTGAACAAGAATATGCGAAGATCATAATAGTCTTGTTTTTCATTTGAATATGTACATGTAACGCCCCGCCCTCTCCGAGAAATCAGAGTCTAAATTTTTTTTTTAAATAATAATAGAATAACACCAGAAGAGAGCTGGCGGCGTTATGATGCGAGCTAAGTCCGGACTACCCAAGTCTGACCCTTAACTGGCCACCCATGTGTGCATGGACTAAACCCATGAAAGACAAACCACACATGGAACTAATCAAGTTATGCGGAATAAACTAGACTAACTGCGGAATTAAATTGAATAGATAGCAAGTACCAGTCTCAATTATTAAAACAGCTAATCCAACCATCCATTGTCAATATCATAAACAAACCATAGCAAAGGTATCAACTTATTACATGTCCATAAAAATGTAACTCAAAAAGACAGTAATATAAAAAATCCCATATGTCATTCAAGCTCTTAAGCTTGGCTCCCCTCCTGGTCATCGACCTTCTCTTTCCCCTTCCTTGTTCCTGCATTATCCTCTAAGGATAGAATTAGGGCGTTATATCAACGCTCCTCGTAGGTTTTCCGATCAGGGCTACCACATGGTTAGCATATAAAACATGCATATGTATCATAGTACTTGATTATCAATAAAACATCTGAAAATAATGCTATGTATGTAAGTGCATATGTAATGAGTCACACCCATTACCAGTATACATAGCCATCAAGTTATTTCACAGTGTTCTTTCATTAGGACTCTCATGATAAGGTAATCCACAGTAATCCTCATTTCCTGTGGAAAGACTCTCATCATTGAGTTGTTTCACAGTGTTCTTTCATTGGGACTCACATGATAAGGTAATCCACAGTAATCCTCATTTCCTGTGGAAAGACTCTCATCATTGAGTTGTTTCACAGTGTTCTTTCATTGGGACTCTCAAGTCAAGGTGATCCATAATCATCACCCCATGCCATGCATGAGATGTCAATGTATGTGTCTGTCATTTGTAAATACATAACTCATCATTCAAAACCAATTTCAAACATAATATCAATAACAACATAACTTATAAAAATCTTGATAAAACCAATATAACAGTGGTTAAAAGTAGGTAGGAAACCTACTGAAGATTCACTTCAGTGTTCGTTCTTTCTTTAGAGTCACCCGTTCACGACTAGCGTGCCGTCAAAGAGATCCGTCACCTTGTTCACATAAACCATGAATCAACTTTAATCCCAAGCATTTATTTTGATGGGGTTCGGCCATACAACATGGCCGAACCACATCATCTAAGTTTGGTCCCTCATTTCATCTCTTGATTGTTACCCTTATTCACAAAACTGCCATTGCTACCAATACTTAGTTATATCATGCTTTTAACTTTAAAAACCACCTATTATTTCCATGAAACGGATTCATAAAACCCATAATCATGGTCCATGGGGTTCGGCCATCATATGGCCAAACCCTATGGCCTCACATTTAAACCTCCATGTCCTAACTTAGCCATAGTACCCCATAGTTCGGCCATGAAATGGCCGACCCATGACTTGTCCAAATGTTCACATAAAAATCCTTTACCAACCACTCAAGATGTTCCATGATCTTTAAATTTGAAACCATTTGATTCAATAAAACAGTCCACATAAAATGATCCATGGGGTTCGGCCATACACATGGTCGAACCCAATGGTTCCCTTGGTTCAATAATTTATCCTATGTACTTAACTTAGACTCCACTCTTTTACCAAGATAAATACATGGTTCAGCCATCCAATGGCTGACCCAAAACAATAACCATTTCTCCATTTTTAATCACATATACCCCCATAAAATGACCCATGGGGTTTGGCCATTCACATGGCCGAACCTTATGGTTCTTTTGATGCAATTTTTCCAACACTTCTACATTATTTATCTACTGCATCTTAGCCATAAAAACAACAAGGTTTAACCATCCATTGCTGACCCCATAACAATTACTTAATTCCATTTTTCAATCCTTTAAAAATCTTCACACATGGTATGGTTTTTATTCCCAAAAACCATACCATTTATCAATAACTTTCATGGGGTTCGGCCATCCAAAGTGGCCGAACCCTATGCTCTAAATTTCCATCCTTTTAAACCTCCTCATCATACTTTACATCATTAATTAATTCGGCCACAACATGACCTAATTAACACATGTAAAAATCACCATGGTTTGACATGGTTTTTGACCTTTAAGAACATCAAACCAATCCACTCTTTTCATGGGGTTCGGCCAACCAAGGTGGCCGAACCCAATGATACATTTTTTTACCTTTTTAAGCAAACTTATCCAAGGTTAAATTCCTTGATGTATTCGGCCATTCCAAGGCCCAAAACATGACACTCAAAATCATGATTTAAACCTTTTCAAAACATGCATCTTAAACATCTAAAACAGTCCAACACTTGCATGGTTTCATGTTACAAAGACCATCAAAATTAACCAATTCTTTTCATGGGGTTCGGTCATCCAAATTGGCCGAACCCAATGATACATTTTTCATCACTTTTATGAAACACCAACCAAGGTCTAACCCTTAATAGATTCGGCCAACCCATGGCCCAATCATGTTTCATTATCCCATTTTATTAATAAAAAATCCATGGAAATACTTACCAAATTCCAAGCTTTTCTTCTTGCCTTTGCTCTTTGCCTTCTTCCCTCTTGTTTCCTTCTTTCTTCCTTAGCTTCTAGCCCAATTAGTGCTTGATCTATGGTGAAAAACACCACTACCGGTTCGGCCAAGAGAGGTGTTCTTGAGGGAGAGAAAGAAGACTGAATTCTAAGGCTTTTCTTGGAATGAAATTCGACCAAATGGGGTGTGTCTTCCTTTTGTTAACTCAGCCACTTAATCCATTCATTTCCCTCATAAAATCTTGCTCATATCAATGAGACACTTGCTGCGAACCAATGCAACCATTGGCATCCCAACGTTGGAGGCATGGGTTTCCATATGAGATGGAAACCCCTCCATATTCCCATGAGACTTTTATCTCATTCTCATTCAATTCCATTTATCAGTATGCATGGAAACTACCATTACAAGTCCCCAACGTGCGGGACTTGTTTTGGTTTGTTTGAGACCAAGTAACTCTTCATGTTCCATTTTACTGAATTTACAGCCCCTTTGATTTCCATTTTGACTCACCTAACTCAATGGCTTTACTCACCACATTAATTGCCATTCATTTATTACTCTTGAGTCAACCCAACCATTTAATTTAAATGCAACTCATTCCAATCCAACTCAACCTGATTTGACTCACAATTGAGCTCACTCAAGGGTCCAAAAGGTCAGCCATGGTCAACATGGTCAATCCGACCCATTGGGTCCCCATTTAGCTTGTTGACCCGTTTTGACAGCATGACCCATTATGGGTTGTTTTAGCCATTTGCATTTGGTTTTCACATGTGCATCAAGCCTACCCATTTATGCTCCACTTAATTCCCAATCAATTCAGCTTAACCCCATTAAATTTGGGCTCACCCAATGGTCTAATAAGTCCATTATGACCCATTGGGTCCCAATTGGGTCCTTTGACCCAATTAGCCATTTTGACCCATTTTGTTGTTCATTACCCATTCATGATAATTTGACCCTTATAATATATTCATAAGGTCTTAATTTGAACAATGGGCCCCACCATTTCCTTATTTACAATCACTTTTATTGAATTCACCAATCCAGGGCCATTTTCGTAAATATTCTTCTTATTGAGAAATTGGGTTGTTACAGTACATGTAAACAATTTAATATTTATTTTTATTCAAATGAGATGTAATAAGGGTGGGATTGTAAATGGGTTAGCTTCTAGGTTTTGTCATGAAATTGACAAAGGAGGAGATTATTAGTGCCTCGGCTTGGCCAAGTCCCTATGTTTGTCAATTCCATGACTCGGAAAGAAGCACTTGCTAGAAGCCTAAAGACCCAAGAGTAACGATCATGCTCCACCGAATTCAAGCTCATTGTAATGGCAATAAAAAAACAAGTATTATGTCCATAAATGACTTTAAGTGGTACCCACACCTTAGAAAGGACTATCCCTAGGCTTAGTGGAACAAAATGTTAAATCTTAAGAAACCTAGAGAGGAAGTTTGACAGTGACTTGGAACCCAACTTGAAATATTTATTTGGTTTCATTGTCAGCACGATCAGTCGTTCTCACCCGACCCTTCGGTGGAGAAAGGATTGACCCATCGTTGTCAAGGACTGGTTGGCCAGATTGACATAGGTTCTGGATCATTGAACTATCATTCTGGGTATGCCTCGGATCGAGAGTCTCGTATGCACCGACCCCTCAGTGAAAGCATGAAACGAATCCCTCGTGGTCAATGACCCCTTTGGTCAATGACTCCTTGATCAAGATGCATGAGTTCTGGAGGAACTCAAGTGGAATCTCGAAGAACCAGACATATTGACAATTCAAGACAGATTGAGAGTACCAGGACCGACCCCCTCGGTAAAGGGTGACAGGACATTCTGGGTAACAAATTTCTACTCCTTGAGAGAAAAACCAAAAAAAGAAAGTTTTGTTGAGTCTAAGTGATTTTTCAGCATTAATGGGTAAATGAAATAATTTATCTCATACTTTTTGAATAAAATTTTTATAGAATTTATATTCGGAATAAATTTATACAGCCATATTAAAATTAGTTGGAAAAAGAAAGAAAATTCACGAGTCTAGTAATCAACGGAGGAATACTAGTAGAGACTTAAGCCATTGAGCTTTAGTGTCATTCTATTTTTCTAAGGGATTTAAGTCAATCTATTTTTCTTTCTTAAGCACGTCAAGTCGTTGTGGATCTCATCATTCTTCAAGTTTGGTCATATTACTGAGAACGCCATTAAATTTGAGTTAGTACATTTGCAATTTTTCGGAATTTACTTAAAACAAGGTAATCAATATATGAAACTTAGTATATGATTTAGGCCACTTTTTGGATCGTTTGAGCCTTCATGCCTACCTAAGTTTGGTCAATTTATCCTGATAGTTCCCAGTTGAGCCTTAATAAAAATCAACTTCTTTTTATTGTTTAGCCATGTCTATTGTACCCAACTCCGGTTATGGAGTTTGAGCCTCATAAAAATATCTTTAACCTATTCTAAGATACCAGAAAAGGTTAGAGAAGACAAAAATTGGGATGGTACTCTAAAAAATGGCATTGAAAGGAAAAAATATATAGGAAAAAGAAAAAATAAGGGAACATTCAGACATCAACAGAAGGATGTGAAAGAAAAATAGAAAATGAAGATGAATATTTTGAAAAAAGTGAAATAAATAAATAAAGGAAGAAGTATCCCGTCATACAGTTTCAAAGACCTCTAACCTATCTATTCAAAATATTTATTTTTAGAGTCTTGTATCCTTTTTTGATTTGACCCCATCCCAAGCCACGTTTCGTCCTATAAAAAGTCATATTGATCTTAAGTTTAATAGGGTATTTCATGTGGAGAATAAATGAAGGAAAATGATGGTGTATAACTCAACGTTCTCAGAAAAGTGACGTCCATTCATGAGATCTAATTATTTTCTTTGAACTGTGCCGTCTTTCTAATACATATGTGTGAAATTTTGAATTTGAATACATAAACTCCGCGCACATGTACCTTTGAGAGAAAATAACCAAAACCTTCTGAGCATTAGTCTTTCTGAGAGATATCTAGTGAGGTTTGAAGTCAAAGCTCATTTTTCGAAAGTGGTTACGAAACTTGTGTCTATTTGGAAATGAAAACTATTTTAATATTGGCTAAGCATACACCACACTACGAATATATGTCTTACAAAATAAATTTTGGAATAGTATGATGTCTAGATTTTTATGGAGTTGTTTTTGCCGTAGCTGAAACTAAGACTAGACAGTTTTGGATGTTTGTCGGTATCGTCACTGTAAGCCCTCACGAGACTATAACTCGTCCACTAGGGGTAACCTAGGGGTTTAAAGGCTTGTTGCATATGCTAAATACAGTCGAGAGTGCCAGCGAAAGTGGTGTGGTTTTAGGTCTAGAATAGGAATAAAATTTAGATGAGTATTAGGTTTAGTTTAGAATTATTAGGTTATGAGATTTTAGACATAGTTTTTATTTCTACGTTTGTGCTCGAGGACTAGCAAAATCTAAGTTTGAGTCTATTTGTCGAGTCTAAAAATCTTAAATTTTTACCCTTTAATTCTGATTGAGTTAGCCTTGATTTTATATATATAAAAGGTGCATTTAATATAGTTTTACAGTTTTGTAGATGAAAAAGTGGAAAAACAGGAAACAAGCATAAATAAGTGGATAATTGCTGGAATAGAGCTTAAAATGAAAGAATTAAAATTTTATAATTAAATCATGCCACTTCTAGGGTTTTAAATGTAAATTGGATAATTTGGATCCATTTATGAGAGTCTAGATAAATTCAATACTTACATTTTTTAAGTGGATTAATTAATTATTTAATTTTAAAAGTAAGTCTGTAATTAAAGAGGCCAAGAGTTGAAACTCAAGATCAATGGGACAGAGATCCACTGCAATTGGGCCAAGTTTTGCTCCAAATGCCAGACACTAGGCCAGGCTAAGCACGCCATGCGCATTTCCCAATGTGGGCCAAGCCAAAGTGAATTCAAGCCCAGCAAGTCAAAGTCCAAGCTCCAATCCAAGTCCAAGTTCAGTTCAAGATCCAATGCTCTAGGTAAGCCCAAATCCATTCTAAGTCCAAACCCAACAAGCCCATATCCAAAACCCATCCTACCCATGGAAGCTTAACCATCCAATCTTAGATCACTCATCTACACCATCCATTAACCCATCCAAGCAATCCAAATCATTCAGTTTAAACATCTCATTCACCTCATTCATTTCATTTCATAAAACCCTAGATCCACTTATTAAATCCAATCAGTTCATGCATCATATTTAGATCTAGGTCATCCAAACCAGCCATCAAATAGAGTAACATTAGGAATGTGATCATCTAAGCATCATCTATTCATCCATCTACTTAGATCACCCATCACCCAACATAGCCATTAGATCTAGGCCAATCAATCCTAGCCATCCATAAACCCTAAAATCGTGTGCAACTCTAGCAATTCCTATATTTTCTCTCCTTTCTTGCATCCCACTCCACTCCATACGAAAATCACAAGTCTAGGATCCCTTCATGCGCATACTCCATGGAAAATCTCAGTAATTTCTCTCCACTCCATTCCGCATCATCTCCACATCACCACCTTATCACACGATTTTTGCATAGCTTATCTCCACCTCATGTGAATTTTATCTCTGTGTCATCCATGCAATCTCATCCATCCATGCATTATAGATTTAATCTTAGCCCTTAATATATCATACATTAACCCCAGAATCCCATGCTAAAATCGGCCATAGCCCTAAATTCCATATCCAAAATCTGGCCACCACTTAATTTTCTCTCCAAATTCCTATATCCTCTCCACCATAACTTGGAACCCAAGCCACCACTTTCCCAAATTCATGTAACCCTTTTTAGGAGCCCTAGTTTCTTAGTTTTAATCCAAGCCACCCAATTTAAGTTAGATCCAATCCCATCCTTTAATCCATCAACTCAAACCAAGATCTAATCTTAGCCACCCATCCAAACCTTGAGCCTATAAATACCCTATTCGACCATAGAGCAAATTGAATTAGACGTGGAGCTCAGGAGTACCTAAGATTGGAAAATACACCTTGAAGACCAAGAGACACTGTGCTTCATGTGAATTTCATAAGTGAGTGATCATTGTGAATTCAATTTTTATGTTGTCTTCTTGATTCTTTTTCTAATGTTTGTATTTTATTTTTCCATAAATAAATAAGAGATGTCAATTTCAATTTTAGATTCTTGAAAAGTCCGATTATTCAATATATTTTAGAATTCTATGCGTTGAATTTCAAATATAAATTTCTTATTTAATTATTTATTTTGGGAGATGAGATAATAATTCCATAACCACTTTCAAATTATGCACTTTTATTTTATGTCATTTATTTTCATTGTTAATTTATTTTCAATGTCTCATTTATTCTTCTTTGCTTATATGTTGAATTTTAATACTTACGGTAATTTCTTTAATTTTTATATCTTGTATTTTAAATGTTTTGTATTTTATTTAATGTATACAAACCACTCCTTCAAATACGGGTTATCTAGTTTGAGATCTAATTTAAATAAACTTTATTTTTTTCATCTTAATGTATGTGTGAGATTATCCATAAAATCTATCTTAATCAATTATTTTAATCATGATTTAATCAATGTTCTAACTTTTGGTTTTGAATTTTAAATGAGAGATTGTTAATTTAGAAATAAATTTGTTGAAATAGGATTGATTTTTATACTTTGATTTTTTTTTAAAAATCTCTATCTTTCTATGAAACATAATCATTCAAGCACTAGATTACAAACATTTATATTTTGATTTACTTATGTATAGATTTTCCTTGTTCTCTGTGGGATCGACTTCGCACTCTTAATGCTGTACCATAAATGGTTCATGCTCTTGCGAAATTATAAATTTAAAACTTTGCACAATTTTCACATCAACAAGTTTTTGGCGCCGTTGCTGGGGAACAAAAAGTACATTTGTCCGTTTTGCCGGAGAACAAATCAAAATATGTGTCTTGAAATCTTATGTCTTGAATTTTATGGTTTTTAGAAAACACTTTTATTTTTGGGATGTTCTAATTTAGGCAACTCTCTTAAATAAGAAAATGCTATTTTTAGAAAACCTAATTTTGGAAGGTTACCTAAAGTTAAAATATTCTTTAAAATAAAAGAGATATTTAAATTTTTCAAATTATAAAATTTTTCACTAAACTTAGATGCTTGTGAAATTTTGAAGTTTCTATTTTGGAAAACTAAAAGATTTAACTAAGTTTCTTCCTTTAGCCTCTTTCTAATTTCATAAATCTAATCTATTTTAATAATCTTTTAATTTTGGATTCAAATCTTATTTTGGTAGGTTTTAAAATTTCTGTTTGTGGAAAGTTTTAAGATTTATCTAAATTTGGAAACATTATATTTTTAGAAAATTGCCCGATCTTGGAGAAGTCTAATTTTGGAGATTTCTATTTTTGGAAAGTTTTTAAGTTTAGATCACCTTTTAAATTTGTATTAAGTGATGGTATTAATTTAGAAATTTATTCATAATCTCATATTAGTTTAGGAGACTTAATTAAGTTTAATTATTTTAATCTCTTTCTATTTTTAGTTTAGGATCTTGCAATTAGTCAGTTCGTGCATTCTTGAGTTAGAATCTTCACCTAGGTTCGTGTGTCTTATTTTTCAAGAGTTTTGAAAATCGCGAGTCAAAGTTGCTGGAATTTACACTCATTGACTAAGGTTAGTGCCTAACTATTTTTTTTACTTTTATCTTTCCCAAGCATTCATATAGACTATTTGCATATATTACCTACATAAAGAAAAGGATTGCATATTTTTTTTTATCATGCACTTAGGTTGTTAGTTTCATGCATTTAGTGTAGTTTGTCTGTTTATTGTTATGCATATTTGTTTAATGCTTGCATTGTTAGATTAGGTTGCATTCACATAAAAAAAAAGATTAATAATAAAATGGTTCATGCACTTTAAATAAAATCAACTTTGGAACCATAGGTTAGTCTTTAGGGTCTTTCATGCTCATTAGGACAATCTTTTATTCAATTTATTTTAAATAACCAGTATTAGTTTTTCTTCAATCATGGTGTGTATGATTAGTTCTGTCACCAAGGTGTAAACAACTTAAGGATAAGTGGAATATAAGCAGATTACCAAGTGCTCCTCCACTTACCTAGGAACTTACTGGCCATGATTATGGTTAAACTCTTAATTGGAGATTTAAAATTTTTGAAGAAAAGATTAAGATCCAGTCTAGAACCCTAGGTTAGTTTAGGTTTTTATATTTAGTTTAGGTCATTTATTTTGTGTGAAATTGTTTGTCTTGTGTGGTCCTGATTGAGTGAACATGAGCACTTGGAGGCATGATTCGACTAAGCGATTAGTTAGAGTTAGATCACCAACGGATGGAACCCAAGTTAGTCATCAATATATTTAGGAACACAGTAGGGTTTGTGAAGTCATCTCGATTTCATCAACATCCGAGAGTTTCACCTGAAGTAAGGAGAGTCTAGCTGGGGAAAATGAAGAAGTTAACTTGAGCGATAAAATTGAGGGAGATACTATCATACCTAATAATCCCAAAGATCCATGGTTATTCCTTATACCAAAAGGAAAAATTCTTTATGAAAAGAGATATTTAGCCTATGATGTCTTGTACTCAGTTAAGCATATTGATCACCACCATCTGCCGCATCGTATGGAACTCACTGATAAAGGACTAGATTGTATAATGTGTGCAAAATAATAGAGTTCACATCCATCACAGGATTTCTGTAAAATTGAGTCAGTCTACGATGAGTCAGTTTTTTTTTAACTTTTAGGTCATTCCTCTTAGATATGTCTACACCCAAATTAGCACTGTCCTAAAATTGTAAATGCACTTGATCAATGAACATTGAAAATGCCTAATTTAAGTTTGGGGGTATTAAGAGGTTACACTAGTTGAGTCCAATAAAAAAAAACTGTGTCTTAAATTTTTTTAAGGAGAGTAAGTTTGAAAGAACTAAGACCCCTATTGAAAAAGTCAAGGGAAGAGTAAGTTTACAAACACAAACTGAGACTACCCTTGACAAAAAAAAAAGAGTTTTGTGTCATTTTTTAGTCTAAAAAAAATCTTTTTCGATCAAGGGAAGAGTAAGTGAAGACTTAGACTGCTCCTTGAGACAAAAACAAAAAAAAAAAAAAAAAGTTTTGTTCAGTCTAATTGATATTTCAACATTAATGGGTAACTAAAAAATTTTATATCACACTTTTTCAATAAACTTTTTATAGAATTTATATTCGGAACAAAATTTACACAGCCATATTAAAATTAGTTGGAAAAAAAAATTCACGAGTCTAGTAATCAACCGAGGAATACTAGTGGAGACTTAACCCAGTGAGCTTTAGTGTCATTCTATTTTTCTAAGGGATTTAATTCAATCTATTTTTCTTTCTTAAGATTGTCAAGTCGTTGTGGATCTCATCATTCTTCAAGTTTGGTCATATTTCTGAGGACGCCATTAAATTTGAGTTAATACATTTGCAATTTTTCAGAATTTATTTAAAACAAGGAAATCACTATATGAAACTTAGGATATGAATTAGGACATTTTTTGGATCGTTTGAGCCTTCATGCCTACCTAAGTTTGGTCAATTTATCCTGATAGTTCCCAGTTGAGCCTTAATAAAAATCAACCTCTTTTTATTGTTTAGCCATGTCTATTGTACCCAACTTCGGTTATGGAGTCTAAGCCTCATAGAAATATCTTTAACCTATTCTAAGATACCAGGAAAAGGTTAGAGATGACAAAAATTGGGATGGTACTCTAAAAAAATGGCACTGAAAAGAAAAAAGATATAAGAAAAAGAAAAAGAGATGGAACATTCAGATATCAACTGAAGGATGTGAAAGCAAAATAAAAAATAAAGATGAATATTTTGAAAAAAGTGAAAAAAATAGAGAAGATATATCCCGTCACACATTTTCAAAGACCTCTAACCTATCTGTTAAAAATATTTATTTTTAGAGTCTTGTATCCTTCTTTGATTTTACCCGATCCCAAGCCACATTTTGTCCTATAAAAGTCCTATTGATCTTAAGTCTAATAGGGTTTTTCACATAGAGAATAAATGAAGGAAATGATGGTGTATAAGTCAACGTTCTCAGGAAAGTGACGTCCATTCGTGAGATTAATTATTTTCTTTGAACTGTGCCTTCTTTCTAATACATATGGGTGAAATTTTGAATTTGAATACATAGACTCATCTCACATGTACCTTTGAGAGAAAATAACCGAAACCTTTGAGCGTTAGTCTTTCTGAGAGATATCTAGTGAGGTTTGAAGTCAAAACGCATTTTCCGAAAGTCGTTACGAAACTTGTGCCTATTTGGAAAAGAAAACTATTTTAATATTGGCTAATCACACACTACACTCCAAATATAAGTCTTACAAAATAAAGTTTGGAATAGTATGATGTCTAGATTTTTATGGACCTGTTTTTGCCAAAGCTGAATTTTGGATGTTTGTGGGTATTGTCACTGCAAGCCCTCACGAGACTATAGTCGTCCACTAGGGGTAACCTAGGGGTTTAATATGCTAAATGCAATCGAGAGTGCCAACGAAAGTGGTGTAGTTTAAAGTCTAGCATACGAATAAAATATTAGATGAGTATTAGGTTTAGTTTAGAATTATTAGGTTTTGAGATGTTAGACATAGTTTTTATTTCTAGGTTTTTGCTCGAGGACTAGCAAAATCTACGTTTGGGCCTTTTGTTGAGTCTAAAAATCTTACATTTTTACCCTTCAATTTTGATTGAGTTAGCCTTGATTTTATACATAAAGGTGCATTTAATATAGTTTTTCAGTTTTGTAGATGAAAAGGTTGAAAAACAGGAAACCAGCATAAATCAGTGGATAATTGCCGGAAGAGAGCTTAAAATGAAGGAATTAATTTTTTATAATTAAATCATGCCACTTTTAGGGTTTTAAATGTAAATTGGATAATCTGGATCCATTTATGAGAGTCCATATAAATTCAATACTTACATTTTTAAGTGGATTAATTTATTATTTAATTTTAAAAACAAGTCTGCAATCAAAGATGCTAAAAGTTGAAAATCAAGATCCATGGGCCAGAGATCCACTGCAATTGGGCCAGGTTTTGCTCCAAATGGCAAACACTGGGCCAGCCCAAGCACTCCATGCGCATTTCCCAATGAGGACCAAACCAAAGTGAATTCAAGCCCAGCAGGTCAAAGTCCAAGCTCCAATCCAAGTCCAAGTTCAGTTCAAGAACCAATGCTCCAGGTACACCAAAATCCATTCTAAGTCCAAACCCGACAAGCCCATAACCAAAACCCATCCTACCCATGTAATCTTAACCATCCAATCTTCGATCACTCATCCACACCATCCATTAACTAATCCAAGTAATCCAAACCATTCTGTTTAAACATCTCATTCACCTCATTCATTTCATTTCATAAAACCCTAGATCCACTTATTAAATCCAATCCGTTCATGCATCATATTTAGATCTAGGTCATCCAAAACATCCATCATATAGAGTAACCTTAGGAATGTGATCATCCAAGCATCATCTATTCATCCATCTACTTAGATCACCCATCACCCATCATAGCCATTAGATCTAGGCCAATCAATCCTAGCCATCCATAAACCCTAAAATCGTGTACAACCCTAGCAATTCCTATATTTTCTCTCATTTCTTGCATCCCACTCCACTCCATACGAAAATCACAAGTCTAGGATCCCTTCATGCTTATACTCCATGGAAAATCTCATTAACTTCTCTCCACTCCATTCCACATCATCTCCAAATCACCACCTTATCCCTCCATGCCTTACACGATTTTTGCATAGCTTATCTCCACCTCATGAGAATTTATCTCCTTGTCACCCATGCAATCTCATTCATCCATGCATTATAGATTTAATCTTAGCCCTTCACATATCATACATTAACCCTAGAATCCCATGCTAAAATTGGCCATAACCCTAAATTCCATATCCAAAATTCGGCCACCACCCAATTTTCTTTCCAAATTTTTATATACTCTCCACCATAACTTGGAACCCAAGCCACCACTTACCCAAATTCGTGTAGCCTTATGTAGGAGTCCTAGTTCCTTAGTTTTAATCCAAGACACCAAATTTAAGTTAGATCTAATCCCAACTTTTAATCCATCAACTCAAATCAAGATCTAATCTTAGCCGTCCATCCAAACCTTGAGCCTATAAATATACCATTCAACCATAGAGCAAATTGAATTAGACCTAGAGCTCAACATGATGTAAGATTGGAAAACACACCTTGAAGACCAAGAGACACTGTGTTTCTTGCGAATTTCATAAGTGAGTGATCATTGTGAATTTGATTTTTATGTTGTCTTCTTGATTGTTTTCCCAATGTTTGTATTTAATTTTTCCATTAAATAAATAAGAGATGCCCATTTTAGATTCTTGGAAAAGTCCTATTATTCAATATATTTTAGAATTCTATGTGTTGAATTTCAAAACTAAATTTCATGTTTATTTATTTATTTTGGGTGATGAGATAATAATTCCATAACCACTTTTAAATTATGCACTTTTATTTTATGTCACTTATTTTCATTGTCAAATTATTTTCAATGTCCTGTATTTTATTTAATGTATACAAACCACTCCTTCAAATATGGGTTAGCTAGTTTGAGATCTAGTTTAAATAAACTTTAATTTTGTTATCTTATTGTGTGTTTGAGATTATCCATAAAATCTATCTTAATCCATTATGTTAATCATGATTTAATCAATGTTCTAACTTTTGTTTTTGAATTTTAAATGAGAGATTGTTAACTTAGAAATAAATTTGTGGAAATAGATTGATTTTTATTTGATTTATTTTTAAATCTCTATGTTTTCTAAGAAACATAATCATTCAAGCACTAGATTACAAACATATATATTTTGATTTACTTATGCATAGATTTTGCTTGTTCTCTGTGGGATCGACTTCGCACGCATAACGCTGTACTATAAATGGCTCGTGCGCTTGCGAGATTTTAAATTTAAAACTTTGCACAATTTTCACATAAACATCTAGATTTTTGTTAATTGTTTTTGCCGAATCTGAAACTAAGACTAGACAATTTTGATGTTTGGGGTATCATCACTGCAAGCCCTCATGAAACTATAATTCGTCCACTAGGGTAAACTAGGGGTTTAATGGCTTATTGCATATGCTAAATGCAATCGAGAGTACCAGCGAAAGTGGTGTAGTTTTAGCTATAGTTTTAGTTTTATCCTAGGAATAAAATAATTGGTTTAGCTTTAATTCATTTTAGGATTTTAAGATTAGATCAGGTTTGGATTTTTTTAGAATTTTTTGTTTTAGGTTTGCTCGAGGACTATCAAAATCTAAGTTTTCGGGTATTTGTTGAGACTTGAAATATTACATTTTTACCCCTGATAATTATGTCAGTTTGCCTTGGTTTTATGTATATGAGATGCATTTAATAGTTTATTTTAGTTCTGTAGGAAAATTCAGGGTAAAACAGGAAATCATCATAAAACAGTGGATAATTGTCGGAAGAGAGCTTAAAATGGAAGCTTTAAAATTTTATAATTAAATCATGCCACTTCTAGGATTTCAAATATAAATTGGTTAATCTGGATTTGTTTATGAGAGTCTGGATTAATTCAATATTTAGATTTTTAAGTGGTTTGATTAATTATTTAATTTTAAAGAGAGTTTGCAATTGAGAAGGCCAAAAGTTTGAAATCAAGAACCATGGGCCAGGGATCTACTACAAATGGGCCAAGCTTTGCTCCAAATGCCAAACAATGGGCTAGGCCAAGCACTCAATGCGTTTTCCCAAGATGGGCCAGGCCAAAGTGAATTCAAGTCCAACAAGCCCAAGTCCACATGCCCCAATCCAAAAGGTCCAAGCCCAATGCAAGATCAAATGCTTCAGGTCCAAATTCAAATTAACCAACCCTATGCCCAAATCCATCAAAGCCCATATCCAAAACCCATCCGACCCATTCAATCTTAACCATTCATTTCATCATGCATTAATACCCACCATCCATTTAATCATGCATCAATCCAAACCATTCATTGCATACATCTCATTTATACCATCCATTTATATTCATCAAATTAGGTAAACCTTAGAGCCTCCCATCCAATCCAACTCATTCATTCATCATGATTAGATCTTGGTCATTCAATTCATCCATCATATAGATGAACCTTAGGATTATAATCATCCATGCATTACCTAACCATTCATCCATTTAGATCACCCATCACCAAGGAAACCATTAGATCTAGGCCAATCAATCATAGCCATTCATTCATAACCCTAAATCTAATGCACAAACCCTACATTTTAGGCATTCATGCAGATACGCTATGCATCACACAATTGACACACAATCTAGAAGCCTCCATGCACAAACACTTAGTGGAAAATCCCTAAATTTTCTCTCCAATCCACTCCACCTCATCTCCACATCACCTAGATCATATCTAGTCTCCCAATACAATCCAAAATAGCCATACACGATTTCTGTATCTTCTCTCCACTCCATTCGAATTCCACCTCCATATCTTTCCACATCATATCATCCATCCATCCATCCTAACTTTTAATCTCACCCATTCATGTATTGCACAACCCAAAACCCTAAACCACATAGCCAAATTCGACCATGCTTAATTTCCAATCCAAATTCCTATTTTCTCTCCAATTCCTTTTCTTTCTCACCAAGTTATCTTTCCTCCCAAGCTACCATACTTTAAATTCGTATGTAGCACTGTGCAACCTTAGTTTTGCAACTTTTAATCCCAACCACCAATATTCCATTAGATTAAATCCCATCCTTACATCCATTAACATAAACTTAGATTTAATCTCCAACGCCCATCCATTCCTTGAGCCTATAAATACCCCATTTGACCATGGTGGAAATTGAATTAGACTTGGAGCTCAAGAGGACCTGAACACACCCTGAAGAACTAAAGACACAGAGCTTCATGCGAATTTCACAAGTGAGCTATCACTGTAAATTCGATTTTTTTAGATGACTTTTTAATTGTTTTTCCATATCTTGTATATAATTCTTCCATTAAATAAATAAGAGATGTCTATTTTAGAACCTTGAAAAGTCTCATTATTCAAAATTTCTTTTATGCTTTCCTTTAATTTAAATTTGCATTCGTTGTTTAATTAAAGACTTAGGTGTTGAATGTTCAATCTAAAATCTACACATTAATTAAATAAAAGTTTATGAATTTTAATTAAATGGTGTAAATTGATTTTGAATTCTATGCGTTGAATTTCAGATCTAGATTTCTTATTTATTTATTTATTTTTTGTGATGAGAGAATAATTCTATAACCACCTTTAAATAATGCATTTTTATATTCAGTCATTTATTTTATGTGAAAATTTATTTCTTGTCTTTAGTTATGTTAGTTCTTTTGTATGTATGATGTATTTTACTTATTTAAATTCTTTTAAATTCTTTATTTTGTTTATCATGTATTTTAATACTCTTGTATTTTATTTTATTTATACAAACGACTCCTTCAAGATGTGTTAACTAGTTTGATATTTAATTTAATTAAACTTTAATTTTATTCTCTTGAATTTAAGTGAAAGATTAACCATGAATTCTATATTAATCCATTAAATTAATTAGTGTTCTAACATTTGGATTTGAACCTTAAATAAGAGCTTTTATTAACTTAGAATTAAATTTATTAGACTAAGATTGATTGGTATGATTTGACTTATTTTAAATCTCTATTTTCTAGAAAACATAATAATCTAAACACTAGATTCCAAACATATATACTTTGGTGCATATATTTTGCTTGTTATCTATGGGATCGACCTCGCACTCATAGCGTTGTACTATAAATGGTTCGTGCGCTTGCGATATAATATAAATTTAAAACTTTGCACAATTTTCACATCAACCCAACACATCGTGTCGGGAAATCATTCGCAAAAAACAACACACAACCAATCATGGTCTTGCTATATGTCGTGTGGAAAGTTGGAGGTTTTGGTTAAACAAGTCTGTCAAACTCATGTGGTCTCAGGATGATACAATCGGGAGTCCACGATCGATCGTCTGGAACGTTGACGATTCATTCGTGTGTGCGATGTATCGCTAAGACAAGACATAGGATGGATTTAAGCAAAGTCTAGAAAACTTGGGATCACACGATCAATCGAGTAAGCAATCAATCATGAGTACAAGGCAAGAACAGATTGGCATCAGGATCAATCGCCCTGGGCCTAGATGAGACTTGACACTGGACAATACAGTCAGTGTCAGGCCGATATTTTCGTCAACCCACAACTAGTGGCCGGAAACACGAATGATCAGTCATGTGGCATAATCTATCATGAGGTTACCGTTTTATAGTCGTTACTGTGCATTAAATGCTCAACGGTCGGGTTGGTGAAAAGGAATTCAAACACGGATGACCAATCGCCTATACACGATCAATTGCACTGCTCAGTGTTAGGAATTTTTTTATGTTTGCCTATAAATATGTTCATTGCTTGGTGGTGAGGCTTGTCGAATTTATGAGCATTCAAAGAGCCATCTACCCAAGTTAATCCTCACCCACCAAAGGCAAACTCATAAGCTTATTCTCTATTGGCTAAACAATTGAAAATCATTCAAGTATCCAATCGGTAAAGATTGTGATTAAGAGAAAACGATTAAGCCAAAGCTTCTACGATAAATTGGAACCAAATTTTTTAGAAGGACCTCCCAAGGATTGTGGTTGCTCTACACGACGGGTATTCATCAACGTCGGGATTGTACGAGTTCACATTGGGTTAAGTGTTTCAAGAAGCACAATTTTATTTGCAAAGGCTTCAAAGGCAAGTGTTTCTTAGTTTTAATTTTACTTTAAAATCTATATCGTTGTGAAGTGGATTGAAGAGATTGAGTTTCTCTTGAACCACTATAAAAAATAGTGGGATAGGAACTGGGTGAAAGTTCCAATCAATTTGATAGGTGGAAGTCTTATTCTATTGTGTTGGTGTAATTCCAACGCTTAGTAAATTGGAGATAGCCTATCGTTGGGTGAATCTCAACAGTGGATGTAGGTTGTTATACTGAACCACTATAAATCCTGTGTATTGGTGCTTGCTTGTGTGATTGCTCTTAATCTTGTACACTTTGAACATCACACACACTTGATTAATTGTTTTTTAATTTTGCACTATTTCACATTAGTCAAGTAAAATTAAAAAGGCCCCATAATTTGAGATTACCCTATTCACCCCCCTCTAGGGTTAATCTGGTTCTAAGAACTCAGGGAACTATCTATTGGTATCAGAGCCTCGTGCTTATTTTATAGACTTAACCGTCTAAGTGATCAAGTACTAGAACCATGTCCATGGGAGAGAGTTATGCTATCTCCAAACCACACTATTTCGATGGAAAACAAAGATGAAAAGTTTTTCATCACCATCGATGCATCCGTATGGGATTCTATGTGTACTAGATGGACACACCCAGTGATTCAGAATACGGATACAACCACTACATCCACATACGTTGAGCTAAAAGCATACTCCTCATGAACTAGGGATGGAAAGGCCTCTTACACAGCTAATGGTAAAGCTCTAAATGCCTTGAACTGTGCACTCTCACCCAATGAACACTAAAGGATAAGGATATAAAAAAAAAAAAATTTGTCCTCGAGCAAAACAAAAATAAAAATAAAAATTTTAAAAATAAAAATAAAAAAAACTAAACTACACCACTTTCATTGGCACTCTTGATTGCATTTAGCATATTCAACAATTCTTTAAACCCCTAACTCACCCGTAGTGGATGAGTTATAGTCTCGTGAGGGCTTCCGGCGATGATACCCACAAATATCAAATTTCATCAAAAATATCTAAATAAAAATTTAAATATCATACAACTCTAAAATTATTTTATAAAACTTATACTCGGAGTGTAGTGTGTGATAGACAATATTAATAGAACCTTCTTTTTCAAAATAGACACAAGTTTTGCAACTACCAGCTGAAAATAAGCTTCGACTCCAAATCTAACTAGATGTATCTCTCAGAAAGACTTTCACTCAGAGATTGGGTTAAATTTATCTCAAAAGTATATGTGAGCGGAATACTTTTTCAAATACAAATATCTCACATATTTATCATCAAAGAACGGAACATGACAAAGAAAAAAACAGATCTCATGAAAGGATGCCATTTTCCTGAGAACGTTGAAATAATACACCATACCTTTTCTTCCTCTATTCTCCACTTAAAATACCATATTAACTGAGGATCAATAAGACTTCCTAATAGGATAAAACGTGGCTTAGGACCAGGTCATATTAAAGAAGGATAACAAGGTTCTAAAATTAAGTACTTTGAACAAAAAGTTAGAGGTCTTCAATAATTCATCGACAGAATAATTCTTCCTCTATTTTCTTTCAACACTTTCACAGCATTTTTCTTTCCTTTTTCTTCTTTATATTTTTTTTTCACATCCTTCTTTCTGATGTGTAGATGTTCCCTCTCTATTTTTTTTCATTGATTTTTTCTTTTTTTGGTATCATTCATGTTTTTAAGTGCCATATTTTCTCAGAGTACCATCCCAATTTCAATTATCTCTAACTTTTCCTGGGTCCTTAGAATAGGTCACAGATATTTCAATGAAGGTTCAAACTCCACAACTGGAGTTGGGTATGGTTAACATAGCTAACAACAAAAATAGGCTTAGTTTTCATATATAGATAGGCTTCGAAGGCTCAAACGATCCAAAAAATGGCCTGTATCACTTCCTAAGCTTCATATGAGTATTTTCTTATTTCAAATAGTTTTAGAAAAAAATTAGGTGTAATAATCCAACTTTGATGTTGTTCTCAGTAATTTGACCAAAATCAAGGAATAATGACATCTTCAACAAAAACAATGCACATATCAAAGAAAATATAGATTTTACTTATAACCTTCAGAAAATAGAATGGCTCAAAAGCCCACTGGGTATAAGTCTCCACTGGTATTCCTCTAGTCATTACTTCACTCATGAATATTTTTATTGTTCAAGCTAAAATTAATATGGCTATGTAAAAGTTTTCCAAGCATAAATTTCATAAAATTCAATTAGAAAAGCATGACATAAAATTTTCATCCACATATTAATGCTAAAATCCTTTTTTTTTTTTCAAAAATAGACACAAAACTGAATTTTTTTATAGGACTGTAAAACAAAACACACAAAAGTTTAGCCCACGAATACCCCCAAGCTTAAAGTGAACATTGTCCTCAATGTTCCCTAATTTACCAGCGCATCAGTAAATTAGAAGAAAATATCATAATAGAACAACTGGGGTTGAGAAATACCTGAGATGCCTTTATTATTTCAAACTTGCAAAACAAACAAACACAAAAACACAAAAACAACAACAACGACTCTAGACGGACAACAAAAAAACACAAAAACGGACTCAACAAAGCGAAAACCTAAACTAGTCAACATCGACATACACAATGACCGTCTTACAGATAGACTCAACACAGACTCAGAATGATGGGTGGATGGATGAATGGGAGGATATGGATGGTATGATCTTCCTATTCAGTCCTGGTAGGACAGGATCATCTAGCGGGATCTGAACTTCTTCCTTTGGTTTGTGAACTCTAAGAATGGTTTAAGACGCTGACCATTAACTTTCCAAACATGACCACTTTTAGGATGCTTAATTTGAACTGCCCCATGTGGAAAAGCAACATGAACAATATATGGACCTCACCATCTTGATTGAAGTTTACACGGAAACAGATGAAGTCTCGGGTTCTACAACAGAACTTTCTGACCCACAGTGAATGTTTTTTACAGAATTGTGTCTATCATGAACTAGTTTCATCTTGTCCTTGTACTTCCTTGCACTGTCATAGGCATCTTTTAAAATTTCATCTAGTTCAGACAACTGGAGCTCTTTATGATGCCCAGCCTTATCTAGAGCAAAATTAATATGCTTGATAGCCCAGTATGCACGATGCTCTAAATCAACTAGCAAATGACAGGATTTTTGTAACTCCCATCCTTTTTCACTCGCAGAAAATCAGAGTCTATTTTTTTTTTTAAAAAAAAAAGAGTGAGAGAGAGTGGGACGTCAAGACGCGAGCTAAGTCCATTCTTCCAAAGCCCGACCCTTAACTGGCCAACCATACGTGTGCGTGGACTAAGTCCACGAGAACGGTTCACACGCGATAGGTTAAGCTTGCGGAATTATAATAGAGTTCTATCCTATGCAATTTTAATTAGCAAGGAAGTCCATCACTTAATGATAATTACCTTAAGTGAAAATGTCCAAAATAAAAGTCCAAAACATAGCAAATAGTTTAAGTTATTACAGTCCCAACAAGCTAATTACTCAAATTACATTGTCCATAAATAAACTTAACTAAAATAGATCTAGCTCATCCAAGCTCCTAAGCTTTCATTACGTCCTTTGCTCCATCCATTTCCTGTGTCATCATCTAAGGTAGAAGTAGGGCGTTAGACAACGTACTCAGTAGGTACTCCGAGTAGTGTCAAACACATGGGTTAGTATAAAAATCACCTAGATACATATAATATCGAAACCATGCAAGTCAATGCCATGCCATGGGTGTCATATGCCATGAATCACACCCATCATCCATACCACAATCACATAGTGTTCCTCTTGATGGATAATCCACATCAAGGTATCCCCACGTATGCCTTGTCGGTCCCACCGAACGGAGCGTGGACTCTGGTTACATTTCAAACACAGTATTGTTCTCCCCACGAATGCTTTATCGGCCGCACCGAACGGAGCGTGGACTCCGGTTACAATTCAATCATACATCCATTGGAATCAGTGTGGATTCCTCCCCACGGTTGTTTATTGAAAATCCGAATGGAGCGTGGACTCCCTTCATTTGATCCCTCCCATGTCATGCATGAGATGTAAGTGCAACCATGCTATGTAATAATAAACATCATAGCATTAAAATCCCATAATTGAAACATAGTACTTTGAGACCAAAATTAACATAGAAGTAAAAACATCACATATACATATTCCATGGTTTTCAATAAGGTAGGAATCCTACCAACGTCCAAATATTGTATCCTTGCATTTCCGTCCAAAAACCGATCACCGATCGCGTCAAGCCGATCGTACACCGTTTGTGAAATCCCGTTACCTAATTACATTTAACACATATACATACATCAATTTGTGATCCATTAAATTCCATCAACCCCTACATCATCCTAGGTTCATCTCCCTTTACCATCCTAGTCTTTTATCTGCTTAAGTCCCCTAAGAGGTTTCCATCATACATTGGGGCTGAATCATGTTTAAGTCCACAAAAATGCCTTAGTGGGGTTCGGCCATACAACATGGCCGAACCTCACTCTCTTGGTTTTGGCCCCTCTTTTTAGTCCTTGATCATTTTAGTCAATGTGCATCTAAGACCATTCCATCTTTTGATTTATTGATCCAATCATATAAGTTAATCATTTTACATTAATAAAAACCACCTAAGTCCATAAGCCATTTTCCATGGGGTTTAATCATACACTTAGGTCACTTACACATACTTAGATCCATAATAAATCCCCCCATTCCTTAGCTTGATCATTCCATCTTTTAAACATGCATAGATCTACCAAATGATCCATCAAAATGGTTCATGGGGTTCGACCATACAACATGGCTGAACCCATGGTTCCTTGTTTCCATCTTTCCATGGTCTAAATACATGTAAATCCATCAATATTTCTCCATGGGGTTTGGCCATACAACATGGCCGAACCCATGGTCCATTGTTCTTCATCATCTCCTCATTTTAAATCATTATTTACAACATTTAAAACCCATTTAAAATCACCAACATTCCTCCATCATTTTTCATCCTTTAAAACCCTTTAAAATCACTAACATACATCCATCCTTTCATCCTTCAAGAACCCATTAAAATCAATAACCTACTTCCATGGGGTTCGGCCATACAACATGGCCGAACCCTATGGTTCATCATTTTCTCTTAAAAATCACATGTCCATGAATAGATCATTTGATGGGGTTCGGCCATACATCATGGCCAAACCTCATCCAATCCTTTTTGTCCTTAATGGTTCTTATACATAAAAATCTAGGGTTTGGCCATGCAAGGGCCAAACTATGATCTTTGATCATTCTCCATCCCTTATATTGAACATGCATGAAGTCCTTATGCATAACAAGATTAGGGTTTGGCCATGCAAGGGCCGAACCATATTCCTTGATCATTTTTCATGCTTAACCATGCATGTTGTCATAAGCCATATACATATTGTCCTTAACCATATCTATTAATCATATATGTAACCCTAATCACCATTCATTTGTTCAAGCCATCTCATAGGTATTTTACATCCGACATGTTTATCACTTGTTGGGGTCGGCCATGGCCGAACCTCATTTTGTCTTTCTTTGAATGGATCTTAAATCCATGGCCTCAAACATTTTGGCCAACCATTTCCAATGTATATGGAATGTTCCCTTAACCTCCCTTTAATTAATAAACATACATACCGATTCTGCGACTCCTCCATTTTCTTTTGCTCCGTCTTGCTCCTCCGATCTTTTCCTTCCTTAGTCTTTCTTTCTCCTCCTTGATCTTCGGCCAAAGGGTGTTGCTTGAGAGGGAGAGGGTTTGAGATGAAAACCTAAAGAGAGGGTTCAGCCTAGGTGAAGGTTTGAGAGAGGGAGAGGAGGAGAGAATGGGAGAAACTCTATGTTCTTTCTTGTCTTGGAGAGAGGTCGGCCCTAGTGTTTTTGGTGAGAGGGAGAGGAGTTGAGATAGAAAACTCTAAGCCTTTCTTGTCTTAGTGTGAGGGTCGGCCAAGGGAGTACTTGAGAGAGGGATAGAGAGTGAATGAGATGAAGAGTTAGCTTTCCAACTTGTCTTAGGGTTCCTTGGGTAATACTCCACCTCCAACCACCCTCATCAATGGGGAGTCTTCCCCATGAGTCCCTTGACTAGCCAAGAGGATGCATGCCTCCACATGAGTTCCTTTCCTAACCAAGAGGATGCATGCCCTCCACATGGCACACACACCCTCCAACGGTTTTGTGGCTAGTGGTTTCCATGAGATGGAACCCTACACCTCCCATTTGACTCATTAAGTGGATGCATGCCTCACACATGGCACACACACCCTCTCCAACGGTTTTGTGGCTAGTGGTTTCCATGAGATGGAAACCCTCCACCTCCCCTTTGACTCACTCCATCTTTTTATCTCCCATGTGACTCACCACCCATCCAACTCACTACATTAAATAAAACTCATTCTCCTAACTCAAGCACTTGAATTTATTTTTAATTAATTAATTCCTTAACTCCACTCATTTTACTTAATCATCGTCGACTCACCTTTGAACTCACCCATGGTTGACCAAGTCAACCATGGTGGCCGGCCCCACATGTGCCTTAGTCCACACGCCACCTCACTTGATGAGGTGGAGTTGGGTCCCACTTGGCTATGCCACTTTGATTTTACCACATACACTGGCCACCTCACTTGATGAGGTGGACCCCATGCCTTTGATCTTAATTGGGTCCATGACCCGATTAAATCCATTCCTTACCCATTTACCCTAATCATCAATCCATCTTGACCCATTGAGTCCCAATTGGGTATTTGACCCAATTGACCACATTGACCCAATTAAATAGAATTAATCCTATCCATGATCCATTGGACCATACTTGGGCCATTGCCCCAATTCTTATTCATTAAACATCCATTCCATTTATGAATCTTAATTTTTAACAATTATAATAAATAATCGTCAATATATTTATTGCATTGAAAATCCGACTATTACACTTTCCCATACACTATCCTATAGGGTGACATTCCAATGGGTGTTTTGAATGCAATACGATATGCCCAGAGTGCATCAGTAAGTCTCAAAGACTAGTCTTTCCTGGATGGATTGACTGTCTTCTCAATAATATGTTTTATCTCTCGGTTTGAAATTTCCACTTGCCCACTTGTTTGCAGATGATAAGGAGTAGCTACCTTATGTATCACCCTAAATGATTTCATCAATATTTCAAAAGGGCGATTACAAAAGTCCTTTGCCCCATCACTGATGATGGTTTTTGGTATTCCAAATCTTGAGAAAACATTTTTTTTTAAGAAACGGAGGACAACTTTATGATCATTGTTTTGCAAGCCACCGCTTCTACCAACTTACTGACATGGTCGACCCCTACTAAAATGTAAAGATTAACAAAGGAATTAGAAAACGGTCCCATGAAATCAATGCCCCAAACATCAAAAAGCTCAATAGATAAAATTGGGTTTAGTGGCTGTAACACCTCGGATTTTCAATTAATTATTTTATATGAAATTACCCATTTTAATTATGAATTTTAGATTGGATTTGTATATGGATAAAGAATTGGGCCATGACCCAATTAGGAACCAATTGATTGTGAAATTGGTTTTATTAAAATTTAAATGGGTAGGATTAAATTGGTGGTGAATCATATCCAAATTTGAATAAAGGATCTTATGGCCGAATTTTGAATGTGAAATCCCTATATTAGGCGCATGAAAAATATGTGGGATTGCAAATCCACAAATGATATTCTAGAATATTTGGAGAGGGATTTTCTTAATCAAATTGGATTTGCATATCCTAAGAAAATATTCAAAAATCAAATGAGATTAAGCATGGCCGAATTTTGGAAACTAATATCTATAATTATGCGCATGGATTAATAGCCAAGGAAATTATCTAATTAAATAGAGATATAATTAAAAGAAGGTCTTAAATTGAGCAAGGGAGATCGGTATAAACAAAGCAAGGCCACACGGTATTGCCATCTAAGGCAAGGTAAGTCGGCCATGGTTAAATAAGGAAGGTTTGACATATGTCCAGTATTTTGGTTATAACTTTTCACTCCGATATTCGATGGCTTTGATTCTTTTTGCTTTGGAAAGAAGACTTCAAGGGTTAAAACTTTGTAATTTATCATTTTTTTCTGATTCGGAAGTTAACAAGGTCGAAATTGAGATACAATATCATATACGTGCAAAACAAAACGGGAAACACAAAGGGCGCACGACTAAGGGGTGCTCATCTTAAGAAATTTCTAATGTGGGACTAAGGAGAGCATAATAAAAGGAGAAGCCCAAGGGGGTGCACGATTTTTACAACCCCATTAGCAAGTTTTATTCTTCTCTCTCCCTCTCTCAATTCATCATTCTCTTTCATGCCAAAAGTAAGAGAAGAAAGGGCAGCAACAAGAAGGAGTTCTTGTTTGGAGAAAAGCAAGGAGAAAATAAAAGAAAATTGGAAGAAGAAGAAACCAGCAAGGGTTGTCCGACCACCAAGAAGAAAAGATTAAGAGCAAAGAAAAGGATCGGAAGAAATAACCGAAGGAGTCGCAGGAACCGGTTAGTTGTTTGATTTATATTTTGTTTAAAAGATATGCTTATTTTTTTAATGGAAATACATGGGTTAGATATGGTTTATTTTATTGGGTTATTAATAATGGAAAACCAAGGAAGCATGAACCATAGGGTTCGGCCACAATGCATGGCCGAACCCCATGTAAGAAGAAAGGTTTAATGTATGATTTTTGTAAGCCAATGTATGATCGGTTTTGGATTTACTTGGTGATGGATTAAATGAAAGGATTTTGGAGATGCTTAATGGAAGGTCTTCGGCTATATTTATGGGTTCAAAACCGTGAAAGGATACTGATTTAATGTATGGATTTAAATGATGGAAAACCTTAGACGAATAGGTGTGTTTAATTGGATTTAAAAGAGGAGATATTGGAACCATAGGGTTCGGCCATAGTGCATGGCTGAACCTCATGGATGAGGATTCATAAATTAGAAAGCATACTAATTTTGGAAAGGAGTTCTAATCTTAGAAAGTTTCCGTTTATGGAAAGTTAGAATCTATATATGGAAACCTTCCATTTATGGAAGAAGTTGTTAAATATGGTACAACCATCTAATTTTGGAAGGTGCTTCCAAATATGGAAAGTTATGCACCATAGGGTTCGGCCAAGGTGTATGGCCGAACCCCATGGACCAAGTTAACTTAGAGATTGGTATAAATGGCAATAATGTAAATTGGTTTCATACATGAAGATTATGGATCTATGTTTAGGGATTTTAAAAGGGATTTTGAAGGATGAATTCCATGGAAAGAATAATGTTTTATTTTAAATAGATTTGTGTTGATGCTTTCTTAGATGCATGAAAACTATGGAGGGCTATGTTGTTTGAATTCATTTAAAAGAGAACCATAAGAACCATAGGGTTCGGCCATGGTGTATGGCCGAACCCCATGGAGTGGTTATGCTATTTTGAATGTTTGTTAATTATTTTTGGAAGGTGGAGTTCTAATTTAGAAAGATCTAAGAATAGAAAGAAGGGATTGTTTTTGGTAGATGGATTTGGAATGGAGAATAAAAAGAAAATCTAATTTTAGAATTGGTTGCTAAAATTGGAAAGCATACAATTATGGAAGGTGTCTGCTTAATAAGGAAAGCTTCTAAATATGGAAGGAGTTGCTAAATTGGAAAGCACTCCAATTATGGAAAGGAGTATGCTATTTATGGAAACCTTCCATTTATGGAAGGAGGTTGATAATTTTAGTAAGTTTAAATATAGAAATCTTCTAAAAATAGAAGGGGGGATTAACAAGGGGAAGTTCTATTTTTGGAAGGTAAAATCTAAATTGGGAAACCTTCCAATTATGGAAAGGTGGAGTTTAATTTGGAAACTATACACCATAGGATTCGGCCAAGGTATATGGCCGAATCCCATCGTCCAAATTAAGGGATCAAATGGCATTTTAATTCATGTTAAGGACTGATTGATGAATCGAGTTATGAACCAATTTTTGGGTTCAGGTGTCAAGGATTAAAGGATTATATTATGAATTATTTTATCCATAATTATGGAACTTAAGCCTTATGGAAATAAGGGAGGTAAAATGACTATGGATAAGTATAGTGGCAATTTTGAAATTATGAGGAAATATTGGACATAGGGTTCGGCCATGGTGTATGGCCGAACCCCATGAAGTATTTAATGGACTTGGGGTTTTAGGTCATGTTTGTTTTATGAATCAATATATGGGAATTATTTGGTAGACTTAGGATTTTTATGTTACGGTTATGAACTTGTAAATGGGCCATGTTTGGGTCTATGTATGAATTAAATAAATGGCTTACCAAACCAAGGGATGAAGGGTGAAAAGAATGGAAAGATAGATATAATGGCATAAATAAGTAATTAAATGAATAAATTCTACAGAGTGGCAAGATTGTAAATACTTGCTAAAAATAGAAGTTTAGCCATGAATGGCACTTTAGTAATTATATGAATTAATGGACCAATGTTTTGGGACCTAAAACTTAGGTGACGAGACCAATGGCAATTTGGTAAATAAAGGGTAAAAATGAGGAATGGTGTATGGACTTAAAATATTGTGAATCAAGTGAGACTTGGTTTTGATTTATTATTATATATAAGGTAACGGGATCTCGCAAGCGGTGCGCAATCGGTGATCGACTCTTGGACGAAAACGCAAGGACTCGTGAGCGGTCTTAGGTAGGATTTCACCTCTTTGAAACCATGGATTATGTACTTGTTTTTATCTTATGTTTTGATGAAAATGTGTTTCAAAGGATTTGATTTATTATTGAATTTCAAATGCTACGTTTACCTTGATTTAAATAGCATAGATTGATTATGTTCCAAAGGTGATTTTACATGCTAGGTTTTAATTGTATAAAGAGCATGTATTGGATATGTTTTTCAAATGATGATTTTCAATGCTATGTTTATGTTATAAAATTGCATGTGTTTCATTGGCATCTCATGCATGGCATGGGGTGAAGGATTTATAACCGGAGGGGTCACAATCCGTCGGGGCGTCCGAAAAACCTATGTTCAACACCTTGATGTGTTTTCCATCAAGAAGATTTCCGGAGGGTCCACACTCCGTCGGGGCGACCGAAAGACCTATGTGGTAGACACATTTATGTACAGGTGATGGGTGGGACTCATTGCATAATTGTCATCATTGCATGGCATGGATTTATATGGTTTTGATATCACTAAGTTATATGATATGTTTTGTACTAACCATATGTTAACTTTAATTGGAATATCTACTGGGCGCGTTGTACTAACGCCCTACTTCTACCCTTTAGTGGATGATGCAGGAAACGAGGAAAACGCTAAACGTAGAAAGGGACAAGCATAGGAGCTTGGAACGCTTTTAGTTTTATATTGTGTTTAAGATACTCCGGGATTTATATTGAGAGTATCCAGACTTTCAGAATGTAATAACTTAGATGAAATGCTATGGTTGGATGTTTTATTTGGATAATGATGATTGTGATTTTTATTGACTAAGTACTTTGCTATCAATGGAATGGAACTAGGTTTTATTATGATTCTGCAAATTGATGTTATGATTCCGCAATTTGTGATTTTTATTCCGCATGTTGATATTGCTATGTGTGAACCATTTTAGTGGATTGAATACATGCACACATAGGGTTGGCCAATTAAGGGTCGGACTTTGGAAGTTCGGACTTAGCTCGCGTCGTGACGTCCCGCGCTTTATCACTCCACTCTGTTACCAAAAAAAAAAAAATAGACTCTGAATTTACGGGAAGAAGCGAGTGAAAAAGGGCGGGGCGTTACAGCGGCATCATATTCTGATGAGACAAACTACCTTACCTCTGACATCTTTCACATGACACACAGTAGGTATGAGTATCTTTGAACATGGAAGGGCAGTAAAAACCACAGAGCAAAAGTGGTCTTTCTCGAACTGAAATGACCTCCACAAGCCTGATCATGATAAAACTTAATGACACTAATTTGATTGGACTCCGGGACACAACGATGAATGATTTGGTCCGAACAGTATTTGAACAAGTATGGATCATCCCAGATAAATTTTTTGACTTCTGCCAGAAATTTTGACTTATCTTCTTTAGTCCAATGATCAGGCATCAAACCAGTGACAAGATAATTCACAATATCTGCAAACCAAGGTAATTGGGAAACTGACATAAGTTGCTCATCAGGAAAGGACTCAGTAATAGGCTCCGGGTCATCAGAAAATTCAATTATCAATCTAAACAAATGGTCTGCTACCATATTCTTGGAACCTATCTTGTCCCGGATTTCAATATCAAGTTCTTGTAATAAGAGAATCCACCGGATCAAGCGGGACTTAGCATCTTTCTTAGATAGAAGATACTTGAGAGCAGCGTGATCAGAGTAGACAATGTCCTTCGAACCCACAAGGTAAGATCGAAATTTGTCTAGTGCAAAAAAGAATGCCAACAATTCCTTTTCCGTGGTGGAATAGTGAAATTGAGCATCGTTCAGCGTTTTGCTTGCATAATGGATAACATGAGGTAACTTATTGACCCTTTGACCTAAAACAACTCCTACTGCGTAGTCAGGAGCATCACACATTATCTCAAAAAGAACAGACCAATCAAGAGGTCGAATAATCGGGAGCAGAGGTTAATGCAGTTTTCAATTTTTCAAAGGTCTTGACACACTCATCATCAAAATTGAAACTAGCATCCTTGGTCAGGAGTCTACAGAGAGGTCTGAAAATTTTACTGAAATCTTTGCCAAATCTCCTATAGAAACAGCATGACCTAGGAATGATCTGATCTCTTTAACAATTTGGGACTGTGGAAGATGAGAGATCAAATTGACCTTAGCTTTATCAACTTCTATTCCTTTGTCTGATATAATGTGACCTAGGACTATGCCCTGTTTAACCATGAAGTGACATTTTTCCGAATTGAGTACCAGGTTTCTTCTTTACATCAGACTAACACAAGGGTTAGGTGATGTAGGCATTAGGCAAACGAAGAACCAAAGATTGAGAAATCATCCATAAAGACTTCCAGAAATAGCTCTACCATGTCCGAGAATATGTTGATCATACACCGCTGAAAGGTAGCAGGTGCATTGCACATCCCAAAAGGCATGCGACGGTAGGCGAACGTACCAAACAGACAGGTGAAGGTGGTCTTCTCCTGATCCTCTAGAGCAACACAGATTTGGTTATAGCCGGAATAACCATCGAGAAAATAATAAAATGCATGACTGGCTAAACGCTCAAGCATCTGATCAATGAACGGAAGAGGGAAGTGATCCTTAGAAGTAGCAGTGTTCAGCTTTCGGTAGTCAATACAAACTCTCCAGCCCGTTTGGACACAGATAAAAAACTAGCTCATTATCCTCATTCTTAACTACCGTCACACCAGACTTCTTTGGGACAATCTGTATCGGACTCACTCATGCACTGTCAGAGATCGGGTAAATGATACCCGCCTAGAGAAGTTTTAAAATTTCGGCTCTTACCACGTCTTGCATTGCCGGGTTCAGGCATCTCTATGGTTCTCTAGATGTTTTGGAGTTCTCATCCATGTGAATTTTGTTCATGACTACAGAAGGGCTTATCCCTTTAAGATCGGCAATGGACCATCCAATAACTTCTCTATATTCTCTCAAAATAGCAAGGAGTTTAGACTCCAGCTCTGAAGTTAAATCAGAAGATATGATGACAGATTAAGTTTCTGATGGTCCCAAGTAAGAATATTTTAAAGTCTCAAGGAGTGGTTTGATCTCTAATTTTGGTGGCTTCTCAATAGAGGGGACCGGTATAGATTGACTCATAGGGAGAGATTCGAATTTCCTTGCTCTAACATCAGCATATGGAACTTCATTTAGTAGAGCGTTCACCTCTTGTTCACCATTTTCATTAAAGTCTGTGCCAAAGGTGGACAGAGACTGCTCGAATGGATCGTCGCAAATAAAGTGAAGAAAAGATTCTTTGACAGAACTCTGAATAATATTAACCTCATACAGGTCATCTGTACAGGGAGGTTGTTTACACATGTTGAACACATAGAGTTCTATCGTCAGATCTCTGAACGACAATCTAAGTATTCCATCTTAACAAATGATAACGGCTTTGGCGGTGGCCAAGAATGGTCGTCCAAGAATAGCCGGGATGTGCCCACTTTCGTACTGAACAGGTTGTGTATCCAACACTACAAAATCGACCGGAAAGTAGAATTTGTCGACTTTCACCAGAACGTCTTCTATCACACCTCTCGAGATTTTCACAGAGCAATCGGCTAATTGAATTGTGATAGTAATGGGTTTTAACTCACCCAACCCTAACTGTTCATAGACTGACTATGGCAGTAGGCTGACACTAGCTCCAAGATCTAACAAGGCCCTATCAATTTCAAATGTACCAATGGTGCAAGTGATGGTTGGGCACCCACGATCCTTGTGTTTCATTGGAAACCCCTGTTGGATGAGTGAACTCGCATTTTCTGCTAGAAATGTCTTTTTGGGAACATTGGTTTTCCGTTTCACCGTACAGAGGTCTTTCAAAAATTTGGCATAGGAGGGTACCTGGTTTATAGCTTCAAGTAGAGGTATATTGATACTAACGTGTTTAAATACCTCTAATATGTCATTATATGGTACTCCTTTGTTAGGATTTGCAAACCTTTGAGGGTACGGAGCTTTAGGCACAAAAGTATTTCTAGCATGTGTTTCCAGTGTATTTTGGATAGAAGATGGACTAGGTGGGTCCTCTTGATGCTTTGGTTGACCTGTTGTCTGGTCTTTCTGTTGTCTAGGCGGTTCAACCTTTTTATCTACCTGTCTCCCAGACCTCAAGGTAGTAATGGATGTAGCGTTGTTTGGATTAGATGACGAAACCTCATTCTATCCTTTGGGATTCGGGATAGGCTCACTGAGGAATTTGTCTTTCTCCCTATCTCCTATCGCTGTAGCTAACTGCCCAAGCTTGTGCATAGCCTACTGGGTGGACTGCATGAACTGGTGCAACGTATCCTCGAGAGAGGGTTTACATTGTTGAGAAGGACCGGACAGATAGAACATACCTTGTGGTGGTGGCTGGTATGGATGATTTTGAGATGGGTGGTATGATTGGTTCTGAGGTAGCTGATATGGTTGACCTTGATATTGAGGGGGTCCTTGACCTACTGGAGGTTGATTTTGACGCCAAGAAAAATTTGAATGGTTCCATTAATTAGGATTGAATGTGGCAGAGAAAGTGGTTCCCTGCTGTCTTCCAAAATTATTGAGTGCATTGGCCTGCTCGGTTGAGCACTCAACATTCGATCCTAAAGAAAGACAGTTTTGGGCAGTATCTCCTAGGTTAGAACACAATGCACAAACCTCAGCATGCATTCCTAATGATGGGTTCATCGCCTGAGACATCGCTAAAACATCTACTTTTTTCGTTAGGTTTGCTATCTCAATCTTAACGTTAAAGTCATTGTTAACCTCGTACAAACCTCCTCTCTTTGAGGTTTGTGCTGAATTTTGTAGTTTGGAGAAGTCCCATCGCTGAGAACTTTCTGCCAATGATTCTAAGAAATTACATCCATTGTTTACAGTTAGCTGTAAAAATTCCCCACCTTTCATTGACTTGATGATTGTGCAGTTCGATGTGGTAAACCATCATAAAAGAATTGCACGAGTCTCCCCGTTTCATAGCCGTGGTGGGGGCATTTACTCAACGAATCTTTGAATATTTCCCATGACTCACAGAATTGTTCACCCTCCTTCTGATTAAAGTTTGAAATTTCTTTCCTGAGGGCATTAGTTTTTGATACAGGGAAAAATTTATTAAAAAACTTGTTGGCCAACTGATCCCAAGTTGTGATGGAATTTGCATGTAGAGAATTTAGTCAAGATTTCGCTTTTTATTTGAGAGAAAAAGGAAATAATCGAAGTCTAATGGATTATCAGTGATGCCTTGAAGTTTGATGGTGGCACAGATTTCTAAGAATTCTTGAACATGTAGATAAGGGTCCTCACGATGAAGTCCACAGAATGTGGGTAAAAGATGTAACAAAGCTGGTTTGAGTTCAAAGGCCACATTAGTTCTTGGAACAACTATGCCTGATGTTGTGTTGGGTGTGACTGGTCAAAAGTAGTCTTGGAGGATTTTCTCTTCGACTCTTTCTCCGGCCATGTTAGGTGATGATGGTGGTGAAGGTGGACTGTCTATGTCTATGGCTGAGCTGGACTGAGCTCCGGACGCAATGATTGGGAAATTGATGGAAAACGTAACTCGGACCAAGCGATTGTTAGAGTCGAGATGTAACGCCCCGTCCCGCTACGGGTGCATTATCTCCGAAATATCTCAAAACATCAAAAAAGACAGATATCGGGTATATATATTTGAATACCTATCTCCCGTGCAACAAACCACAAGTCCATATTGTTAAGAAACATAATAAACAACCATAGGCTGATCAAATATAGTTATACAGTCATCCAAACAAACATGTGATAATGAGTCCATACAACTAGAGTCTGCCAAATCTAAAACATAAGCATGATCATAAAATGTCTAACTTCTACTGCTCCTCCCTAGGTGTTTGCTCAAGGGGCCCACCTAGCCCCTCTGTAATCTAGGTACCTGAAAGGTAAGGGGTGAGCTAACCAACCCAGTGGAGGGATAAAACATATTACATGTCAACAACACAACATATATCACATGTAGAAAATGTAGTGAACATCACAATAGAATGAATGTCTATGTATATGAGTGATCAACTATACTACTAACCAATGGTCCCACTGACCCATCCAAGACATCACCTTCATAACTCACAACGGTCCTCCAGTAACCTTGGTCTCCCTATCAATGCAAATGGGAGATCATATAATACACAACCGCCTCAACCGGAATGCAATGGGGAAACCCGCATCCCCTATGGGGTTCTCAACCGCCGGAGCATAACGGGGAAGTCAATCTCAAGGGGGCAGGCATCCCAACTGCTGGAACACAATGGGGAAACCCACATCTCCTATGGGGGTCTCAACCACCGAAACGTAACGAGGAAGTCCTCCCAATACTCAACGTCATCATATCATCATAAACATGTATAAATATAAATAGTTTCTCTATTACAACACCCAACAGTACGCTGTCCATTGCAGGTTACCTCTCATACCTGTACGTGTTATCATGATCATATATGACAACGTAACTACATTCCATTATAGTTAGCCAAAATCAGTATAATACCCCATCATGTAAATCAATAGTATATGGCGAGTCACTTAAAACACACATCTCTATGTCCGACATGGTTATATTTGCATCTCATAAATAAACGCTCACTGCATCATCAACATCTCTGAGTATTATGTTCAATATCCATTTATTTAGTTAGAATTTTCCGCAAGTGCACATAGTTGACAGGAGTACACCCGAACCGATCCCTCGCCACATGATCAATTTCAATAGTTTCCCCTTGCCGAGTGGCTTAGAAAATAAAGGGTCCAGTTCGGGTCACTCCATGTCGAGGAGTAAGTATTTAAGATATGCAAATGCATGCTAACTCGTGATAAGTCCCCTCACAGTGCGTGTGAAGTCGAAAATCTAGTGCAAGCAAGCGGCTTGATAGGTTGAAGGGAGCCCAATCTGTTGAAACAAGGAAGAACGAGTAAATAAACAAGGTAAAATGATCTAAAACGAGACCGGACTGAATATGGCCCCAAAACTGGGTTGCAAAATGGGCCGAACTTGGCCGGGCTGGAAAATGGGCTTGAACAAGGGCTCAAAACATGGGGCGGGCCCGAATACTGGACCAAGGTGGGCCGGGCCGAAGATCTGGATCGGACCAGAACTTGCTAGGCCGAAACTGACTCGGCCAAGGCTGGGTCGGGTCGAGGAACTGGCCTTACCAGGACTGGGCCTAGTTGGGCCAAGCTGGGTTAACCCAAGAGTCCAACTGAGTTGACTTGGGAACTCGGTCGAGCCGACTCAGTCACCCATTGAGGCAAAAAGGGGAAAAAGGAGGGGAAAATTGGGAAAACTAAGAAAATTGATGAAATTAGGGAAAACTGTAGAAAACCAACAAAAATCGATGAAAAACAAGAAGGATCAAGGGGAAGAAGAGAGAGGGAAGGAGAAGAAGGGAAAAGAGATTAAGGAGGAGAACAAATGGAGAAGAAGAAGATTACCTGGAATCGGTAGGGTTGGCAAAAAGGGGGAAAAACCGGTTGTCTCAGGCAAAAAGGAGGGTCAGGCCTCGATCAGCTGGGTAGGGATCGACGGCGGCTGCTCGAGGTAACTGAAAAGGAAGGCGGAGAAGGAGAAGAGAGAGATCGGAAGAGGGAAGGAGGGATCGAGAGGGTTGCGGCACACTGTAGCTGGAAATGCTACAGTGCGACTGGAGATGGGTTTAAAGGGTGAGGGTTCCTCAGGGTTTAGGGTTTTTCTTTTTCTTTTTTCTGATATTTTTTTTAAAATTATTATTATTAAAAGCTTTGAAAATTTCTTTTCAAAAAAGGGTAGAAATGAAAATATTGAAAACTTGAAAAAAAATCTCAAATGTTGAAAGTCGAGCAGGAAAACATGTGATTTTTCAACAATTTTTTTTTGACAAAATACATAATTACAAAATTACCAAAATGTCCCGTTCGAGTTCTCGAGCTCGAAATCAAGCAAACTAGGGCCGACCACGGAGCCCACACCACCCCCAACACTACCAAAGCACTAAAAACTACTCGGGGATCCACAAAACTCTCTAAGATCCAGAAATATTGGGTCGGGTCATTACACAAGACACTAATAATTCATACACAGATACGATCATTCACGCTCAATTAAATCCACACAAAATATGACCTAAACCTAGACTGACACAGGGATCCTAGACTCTAGACTGCTCTTAATCTCTTTTCCAGAAAATTTTATCCTCCGAGGAGAGTTTAACCACAAGCACGACCAGATAAGTTTCCAGGTAAGTAGAGTACAATGGAAATCGACTTAAGCTTCCACTTATCCTTTCGGCGGTTTACACCTTAGTGACAAAACTAGCCTAGACACCATGCTCGAAGCAAAACTATTCACCAGTTACCTAAAATTAACTGAATTAAAGGTGGTCCTAATGAGCATGAACAACCCTATTCAATGGTTCTAGATTGATTTTAATTGGATAATGCATGAACCAATTTTACTAATCTTTTTGAATTTTTCTATTTTGTGAATGCAAGCCTAAATTACCAATGCCAGATTCAAGCAAATATGAAAACAATAAGCGAACAATTTAACATAATCCATGAACTAGCAACCTAAATGCATGAGCAAATTAAATATGCAATTTTTTTATTTTTTTATGCAAAATAAATGAAAAACAACCTAATAAAATTTATATGAATGCATGAAAATTAAAAAATTTACAGAAGGAGATTGAATGTGTGTACCTTGGCTTGTTGTTTTTTATTTATTAGCAAGCGCAATTTTTATTTTTTTAGCAATTTTTTTCAGCAAGAATTTTCAAAGCACCTGCACAAAACAAAACTCAAAACCATGGTGAACCACTTAATCACATAAAACATGCATGATTCCTAAACTAAATGCAGATTTCCTAATGTTATAACTAGTGGAGGAAATTAAATGATTGGAACCTAATTAAGCTCTAAACTAAATTAAGACCATAAAAAATTCTAAATTAATATCCACCAAATTTATCCAAAATAGATTTTCAAGTAAGTCCAAAGTTGTTCCATGAATTTTTTTTTTACACACTGTAACTGGATCCTTCCAAATTTATATTTGTACACCCCAGATTTTCAAGTTATCAATATATATATGAAATTTGCTCATTTAATTTGTGACTTAACGGATATGGACACTAGATGGGTAAAGTGTTAGGTCAATTGCCCAATTAAGACCCAACGGATGGTGGATATGGTTCAATTGAATTAAATGGGTGAGATTCATTTAATTGGGTCAAAATTGTTAATTGGGTCAAAATGCCCAATTGGGACCCAATGGGTCATGGTTGACTTGGTTGACCACCAAGTGAGTTCAAAGCTTAATTAAATTGGGCTGAATTAAGTTGGAAATGGAATCAAGTAATTGAGTTGTTTTTAAGTGAGTTAAGTGAGTTGTGTTTAAAAGAATTAAAAGTAATTGAGTTATGGTGAGTGGGATGGGAAGTTAATGGGACCTTAAACTTAAGTGAGTGGAGTGGGAAGGTGGAGAGATGCACCCCATGATACCCAAGTCAAGGGTACACGTTGGAGGGGGGAGTTTCATCTCATGGGATGAAACTCCAAATATATCATTAATGGGGAGGTGGACGGTTTTGTGATGTTACACAAGGTTACACAAAGCACACGTTGGAAGCATGGGGGGTTTCCATCTCAAGATGGAAACCCAAGAGCCAAACGGTGGGAGTGTTTCATCTCATGGATGAAACCTCCAAATGGATAATTAAGGAGGGACGTGAAAGGGCATGGGAGTTACAAAGGGGTATCATCAAAGGACACCACCTTTGGTCGACCCTCATTAATCAAGAAAGGAGTGGAGTTTTCATTTCACCCTCTCCCTCTCCCTCTCTTGGACGAATCACTCCTCAAGACAAGAACACTTAATGTAGTTTCATCTCACTCAAGGTCGATTCCCTCTCAAGACAAAGGACTTAGAGTTTTATCTCAAATTTTCTCTCTTTCTCCATCTCTCAGATCTATACCTCTTGGCCGAACCACTCCAAGAGATTTTATCAAGATCAAGCTCGGACAAGGATCAAGAAGAAAAGAAGAAGAGGCTAAGGAAAGAAAGGAACAAGAAGGAGTGAAAGAAACCGGAGGAGTCATCGAATCGGTAAGTGCTCGATAAGATTGCTTAAATAAGAAAAGATGGTCAAGAAATGGTAATGACCGAACCCTAATTCTTATTATGGCTAAAGACTCTATGATGAACCATAGGGTTCGGCCATGTTGTATGGCCGAACCCCATGGAAAGGTATTAAGGAATTTATATGGGTCTAAGGGATTTTAAGAGAAGATGATGAACCATAGGGTTCGGCCATGTTGTATGGCCGAACCCCATGGAAGGACATTGGTTATTTTTAATGGATTTTGAAGGATGAAAATCATATATGAATGTTCATAATTTTAAAAGGTTTTACAGGGTTTAAATGGATGTATGTATGAGAACCATCAAAGGATCAATCATGAAGGTATGATGTGTTTTAATGGAAATGATGAACCATAGGGTTTGGCCATGTTGTATGGCCGAACCATAGGGTTTGGCCATGTTGTATGGCCGAACCCCATGGAAGATTATTAAGGATTGTACAAGATTTAAATGAATGCATGTTGATGGAATTTGAGTTGTAAAGAATGACCTAAGGGTATGATTAAACCCTCCCATGGAGGGATTTGTTTATGAACTTAAGATGGTAAATTATTTAATGGAGAACATGGAAATGAGACATCATGGGTTCGGCCATGGTGTTTGGCCGAACCCCATGGACCATTTTAATGGGCCATTTGGAGATTTAAGTATGATTAGAAATCATTAATGGTTCTATGTTTGTGTATCAATTATGGACTTAGGCATGTTTAAATGAATGAAATGTTTAACCATGGATAGAATAATGGCAAAGCTGTAAATAGGTGAAAATGATGGACCATGGGTTCGGCCATGATGTATGGCCAAACCCCATGGGGAATGTTTAGTGGACTTAGGTTGTTATCAATGTTAAACAATTATGGTATAAGTGATTAGATGTATGAATCAAAGATGGCATGATCTTGGATTTAATTTAAAAGATCAAAGGACTACAAAGAGGGACCAAAATCAAGTAAGTGAGGTTCGGCCATGTTGTATGGCCGAACCCCACTAAGGTGTATTTTGTGGAAGAAGGGTTTAAATGATTAACTTAGTGGTGATTGATTAATACATCAAAGGAGGGACTAAAACAAAGTGAGTGAGGTTCGGCCATGGTGTATGGCCGAACCCCACAAAGATATGTTTAAGGACTTAGGCATAATTGTAAATCAAATGGAACATGGGATTGATTGATTCGCATGTTACAAGGTAACGGGATCGCACAAGGGGTGAACGATCGTGAGCGGTTTCCGGGAAAAACGCAAGGACACTTTAGTGGTCATTGGTAGGATTCTGCCTCTTTGAAACCATGGGATATGTATGATGGTTTTAATTCTTATTTTGATGAGTTATGTTGTAAAATTGATATGTTTCAAATATGAGGTTTTAATGCTATGATTATATTATTAAATGGCATGTGTTCACTTACATCTCATGCATGGCATGGGAGGGATGTTTGTAACCGGAGGCCACGCTTCGTCAGTGCGTCCGTAAGGCATTCGTGGGAAGACCTTGATGTGCATTATCCATCAAGAAGTAACTGGAGAACACACTCCGTCGGGGCGTCCGTAAGGCAAGTATGGGGATACCTTGATGAGGAGAATTCCATCAAGAGGATACATGTGTTTGTGATGGGTGGACTCATTGCATATGACACCATGGCATGGCATTATTTTACATGGTTTTGTGATTATGTTATATATATGATTTTGGTACTAACCATGTGTTAACCCTAATTGGAATACCTACTGGGCTCGTTGTCTAACGCCCTACTTCTACCCTAGTGGATGACACAAGAATTGAAGGGAATGATGAATGTGATTGAGCCAAGCGTAGGAGTTTGGATGTGTTTAATTTCATTTTGTTTAAGTTACTCATGGACTATGTAATTTGAGTAGCTAGCATTCGGGCATGTAATAACTTAGATATTTTGTTATGGTTTGAATGGTTTATTTTGGATATTTAAGTTAAGATAATTATGGTTAAGACATGGACTACTTTGCTATCTAAAATGGAGTAGAATTAGGTTCTATTATAATTCCGCAATTATGATTTAATCCTCATGTATAACTTGTGGCGTGTGAACCGTATTCGTGGACTTAGTCCATGCACACGTATGGTTGGCCAGTTATGGGTCGGACTTTAGAAGTTCGGACTTAGCTCAAGTCGTGACGTCCCGCTCTCTCTCACTCTTCTGTTCAAAAAAAAAAAAATAGACTCTGATTTTCGGCATAGTGAAAAGGGCGGGGTGTTACAGTTGGTATCAGAGAGAAATGGAAAGTTGAATCTTTCGAAGTAAGATTAAGAGGGTTTCATATCTCACTGACAGATAAGAATCCCAACTGACCGACTCTTCAGAGTCCGCTGCACGGGGGCCGGATTAATTTACTTCGTTAGATTCAGACTAAAACATTCAATCTGAGAAAAACAAAGAATGATAGTGAAGGAAGAACAATCACAATAATTGGATTTATCAAACATAGCAAAATAGGATATATTTCCCCGATATCCCCAAATTGAGAAAACGAATACTTGATACTTAGGAAATTTCCCCAAAAACAAAGAAATACAAAGAGTGCTTATTTGGTAATTTTCCCCATAATGTGAAAACACAACTTTATGAAGGAGCTAAGTCAATAATGTTTCCAATGACTTAGGAAAAATGTCTCCGAAGAGAAGGACACAACAAAACCAAAAAGGGGATGAAAAGGAGGTACAAAAATCTCAACATGAAGAGGAAGAACAACAATCTCAATATGAAGAGGAAGAACAACAATCTCAACACGATGAACAACCATCCCACCAAGAGTAGGAGGAACAAAACAACGTGAATATACCGGTGGTGCCTCCTGAACTACAAAGCTTGGTCCAAGCAGTGGTTACTTCTGTTCTTCAACAACATCTGAACGGGAATGCGACCACAAACGACGCCAATGACAGGAGCATGGTCAAGGATTTCCAGCAACATCGCCCCCTTACTTCAAAGGGAAAGAATGGGGCTATCGGAGAGCAAAAACTGGTTGAAGAAGATTACTCAGATCCTGACCCTACTAAAGATCACGAGTCATGATGACAAGATATTGATGGCTACATCACAATTGACTGATGATGCTGGTAAATGGTGGGAGATGGTAGAGAAGCAGCGAGCACTCCTTCTGGAAAGAGAAAGGACTGCAATGACTTGGGAGCAGTTCTCAGCTACATTTTTGGACATTACTTCCCCGAGGAGGAGAAGGAGCGCCATACTCAAGTGTTTCTATCTTTGGTACAAGGTACTATGACGGTGGCAGAATATCATCAGGAGTTCCTCAGTCTGTCTTGTTATGCTCTATATGTGGTGGATACGGAGTACCGAATGGCTCTCAAGTTTGAGCGGGGCCTACGGCCAAGTATTAGGGCCAAGGTAACCATATTCAAGGCAGCTACACTGGCAGAGTGATCAGCAGGGCCACTATAGCGGAGCAAGAGATGGCTGAGATAGTACGGTTTGACAATCGCCGAGGTCAGAGTGGGAGAGGTACATTTAAGCCCAACAAGAGGTTTCGACCTAACTTGGGGAGACCCTCACCTTCCACTGGGTCAACAGGGGGCTTTTGTCCTAACCAGCCCTCCCCATCAGCATCAGTCACTCAGGTTCCCAGAGGTGTGAACAACTGTTTCCATTGTGACGAGCCGGGCCATTTCAAGAGGGGAATGCCCACAGCTTAGCAGACCCTCTTATTCCAGGGGTTCCTTTCGCCCACCAGCTAGACCAACTCATTTACGAGGAGGCAAGGCATATAACCAGTCGGGACGGGCGCCTAACCTGACAGGATCTGGGCGGTTGTTTACTTTAGCTCCTCCAGCAGCAGTGGATCACTCCGTGATTCAAGGTATGGCAGTCAGTAGTTCCTACGCCTTTTGCATTATTTGATTCAGGAGCATGCCACTTCTTCATATCTGCTGCATTCATAACCGCTACTGGCATATTAGTACAAAACCTATCCACATCACTCACTATTGTATCCCCCGTCGGAGACATGTCATTGGGGTTTATATGCGCAGCAGTGAATACTGAACTCGCTGGATACAGATTTGAGTTCAACTACCTGGTACTCGATATGACTAAGTACGACATTATCTTTGGCATGGACTAGTTGACTAGCGTTCAGGCCAACATCGATTGCCATCTTCGCAGGGTGAAATTTTGGTCACCCGAAGGGAAGCAGTATGTGGTACATGCTGACAAACACAACATCCCTATAAGGAGAAGACTGCATGAAGGGTTGAATCACCTGGTATTGAACAGTATCAGATTAAACAAGGCACGGTGGCTGAACTTCCGGCGATAGTGAAAGACTATGCGGATGTATTCCCAAAAGAACTCCCTAGCTTGCCACCCATGAGGGAGATTAATTTTGAGATCAAGCTATACCCTGGCATTGCTCCAGTGTCATTACCACATTACCGGATGGCACCAGCTGAGATGTCCGAGCTAAAGAAGCTAATTGATGAACTACTCAAACTGGGATGCATCCGGAACAACAAATCATCTTAGGGAGCCCCGGTATTATTGTGAAGAAGAAGGACGGTACACTCCGGATGTGTGTGGATTACCGAAAACTGAACCAGCTAACTGTCAGGAACAAGTATCCTCTACTTAGGATCGATGATCTAGTCGATCAACTTAGGGGTTCCAGTCACTTCTCAAAGATTGATCTGATGTCCGGCTACCATCAAATCCAGGTTAAGGATGAGGATATAGAGAAAATAGCCTTCAGGACACGGTATGGACTATATGAGTTTGTAGTCATGCCGTTTGGACTCACCAATGCACCGGCTGTGTTCATGGACCTAATGAACAGGATCTTCCGTCCTTACTTGGACCAGTTTGTGATTGTATTTATTGATGACATCCTGATCTATTCCAAAAGTCAGGAGGAACATGCTGAGCACTTACGGAAAGTTCTGGACACCTTGAGGAAAAACCAACTATATGCCAAAGCAAGCAAATGTGAATTTTGGCTATCTAAAGTCAACTTCTTGGGGCATGTTATATCAGCAGAAGGTATAGCCGTGGACCCAGCTAAGGTGGCGGTAATGAGCGAATGGAAAGCACCGAAGAACGTGACCGAGATCCGTAGCTTCCTGGGATTGGCTGGTTACTATTGGAAGTTTATCATGGACTTCTCCAAGATTGCATCTCCACTTGCCCGACTCACTCAAAAATGAGTCAAATTTGAGTGGTCAGATGTGTGCAACCGGAGATTTGAGGAGCTGAAAGATAGACTTACAACTGCTCCTATCTTAATTTTGTCGGAAAGAGGCAAAGGCTAAGAGGTACATTGCGATGCTTCAGGAGAGGGACTGGGGTGTGCTCTCAGTCACAGTCATCATGTGGTGGCATATGGTTCAAGATAATTGAAAATTCATGAACGCCTCTATCCCACGGATGATCTGGAACTAGCCGCAGTGGTCTTTGCTCTCAAAAACTGGAGACATTATCTATATGGTGAGAAGTTTGAAGTGTTTTTAGATCATAAGAGTTTGAAATACTTGTTTGATAAAAAAGAGCTCAACCTGAGGTAGTGCAGATAGATGGAATATCTACAGGATTATGAGTTCACACTTCAATATCATCCTGGCAAGGAGAACAAAGTGGCGGATGCCCTCGTATATCACATGCATCAGTGGCCAGTTTGATCAGGACAGAATGGGAGATGTTGAATACCATTCGAAAGTTCAATCTGTATATCAACAACCATGGGAGTATGTATAATCTGATCATACAGTCCAACATGGTCTCCAAGATTGAACAGGAGCAGCGAACAGATCCGGAAGTGGAGGAGATATGGGCCAAGATGTCTACTGGTGTGGTCATACCGAAATGGGACTTACGACCAGGACAGGGTCTTGTATTCCGAAGTAGGACATATGTGCCTAAGTGCTGCAGAAAAGAGTTACTGATCGAGGCACACCAAACCAAACTCTCCATTCATCCGGGCAGCACCAAGATGTATCACGACCTGAAAAGACACTATTGGTGGCATGGGCTCAAACGAGATGTGGCAGAATTTGTTGCTCATTGCCTAACCTGTCAGCAGGTTAAGACGGACAATCAGAAGCCACCAGGGTTACTCAAACCCTTACCAGTGCCGGAGTGGAAATGGGAGCACATCTCTATGGATTTTGTGACAGGGTTGCCAAGGTCATCAAAGGGCAAGGATGCAATATGGGTCGTGGTAGACCAATTAACCAAGTCGGTACACTTTCTTCCCATCAAGATGACAGACTCATCTGGGACCTTAGGTCGAGATATCATCATATTACATGGTATTCCCCGGACTATTGTGTCTAACAGAGATGGTTGAATTACCGGCAGAGTATGGCAGAGCATGCAGTCGGCTATGAGGACAGATCTACTGACTAGCACAACATTCCATCCACAGACTGATGGACAGTCGGAGAGGACGATACAAACATTGGAGGATATGCTGAGAGCATGTATGCTAGATTTCAAGGGTGGATGGGAGGATCACTTGCCGCTGGTAGAGTCTTCATACAACAACAGTTACCAGGCAAGCCTCTAGATGGCTCCATTCGAGGCTTTATATGGTAGACCATGTAGATCACCCGTGTGCTGGACAAAGGCTGGTGAGCCTGTACTGATTGGACTTGAGTTGGTTGCAAAGACTACATCACAAATACACCTGCTTGCTGTAAAGAGTCGTCAGAAGAGTTACGCTGACAAGAGGAGGAGGTTCCTTGAATTTGAGGTGGACGACTTAGTGTTCTTGAAAGTCTCGCCAGGAAAGGGACACATGAGATTTGGAAAGAAGGGGAAACTGTCACCTAGATATGTGGGGCCGTTTCCAATCCTGAAATGGGTGGGGGAGGTAGCTTACCAATTGGCGATTCCTCCACAGTTATCATCTTTGCACGATGTATTCCATATATCTTTGTTGAGGAAATACAATCCCGATCCCTCACATGTACTAAACGTACAAGACATAGAGGTGCAAAGTGATGTGACATACGTCGAGAAGCCTATCAGAGTGGTGGAGACAGAACAAAAGGCGTTACGGAACCGAGCGATCCAGTTCGTCAAGGTGGTATGGGATCAACATGGTAATGAAGAAGCCACTTGGGAACTTGAGTCGGAAATGAGAACAGCTCACCCCGAGCTATTTATGTAAATTGTTTGAAACCTTATTTCGCTCGATTTTTTGGACGAAAATTTTAAAAAGAGGGTTGTATTGTAACACCCCGGATTTTCAAGTTATCAATATATATATGAAATTTGCCCATTTAATTTATGAATTAATGGATATGGACATTAGATGGGTAAGGTGTTGGGTCAATTGCCCAATTAAGACCCAACGGATGGTGGATATGGTTCAATTGAATTAAATGGGTGAGATTTATTTAATTGGGTCAAAATGCCCAATTGGGACCCAATGGGTCATGGTTGACTTGGTTGACCACCAAATGAGTTCAAGCTTAATTAAATTGGGCTGAATTAAGGTGGAAATGAAATCAAGTAATTGAGTTGTTTTTAAGTGAGTTAAGTGAGTTGAGTTTAACAGAATTAAAAGTAATTGAGTTATGGTGAGTGGGATGGGAAGTTAATGGGACCTTGAACTTAAGTGAGTGGAGTGGGAAGGTGGAGAGATGCACCCCATGAGACCCAAGTCAAGGGTACACGTCGGAGGGGGGAGTTTCATCTCATGGGATGAAACTCCAAATATATCATTAATAGGGAGGTGGACAGTTTTGTGATGTTACACAAGGTTACACAAAGCACACGTTGGAAGCATGGGGGGGGTTCCCATCCCAAGATGGAAACCCAAGAGCCAAACAGTGGGAGTGTTTCATCTCATGGATGAAACCTCCAAATAGATAATTAAGGAGGTAGGTGAAAGGGCATGGGAGTTACAAAGGGGTATCACCAAAGGACACCACCTTTGGTCGACCCTCATTAATCAAAAAAGGAGTGGAGTTTTCATTTCACCCTCTCCCTCTCCCTCTCTTGGCCGAGTCACTCCTCAAGACAAGAACACTTAGTGTAGTTTCATCTCACTCTCTCCCTCTCACTCAAGGCCGATTCCCTCTCAAGACAAAGGACTTAGAGTTTTATCTCAAATTTTCTCTCTTTCTCCCTCTCTCAAATCTATACCTCTTGGCTGAACCACTACAACAGATTTTATCAAGATCAAGCTCGGCCAAGGATCAAGAAGGAAAGAAGAAGAGGCTAAGGAAGGAAAGGAACAAGAAAGAGTGAAAGAAACCGGAGGAGTCGCGGAATTGGTAAGTGCTCGATAAGATTGCTTAAATAAGAAAAGATGGTCAAGGACATGTTCAGCTATTGCATGGCCGAACCCTAATTCTTATTATGGCTAAAGACTTTATGATGAACCATAGGGTTCGGCCATGTTGTATCGCCGAACCCCATGGAAAGGTATTAAGGAATTTATATGGGTCTAAGTGATTTTAAGAGAAGATGATGAACCATAGGGTTCAGCCATGTTGTGTGGCCGAACCCCATGGAAGGACATTGGTTATTTTTAATGGATTTTGAAGGATGAAAATCATAGACGAATGTTTATAATTTTAAAAGGTTTTAAAAGGTTTAAATGGATATATAGATGAGAACAATCAAAGGATCAATCATGAAGGTATGATGTGTTTAATGGAAATGATGAACCATAGGGTTCGGCCATGTTGTATGGCCGAACCCATGGAAGATTATCAAGGATTGTACAAGATTTAAATGAAGTCATGTTGATGGAATTTGAGTTGTAAATAATGACCTAAGGGTATGATTAAACCCTCCCATGGAGGGACTTGTTTATGAACTTAAGATGGTAAATTATTTAATGGAGAACATGGAAATGAGACATCATGGGTTCGGCCATGGTGTTTGGCCGAACCCCATGGACCATTTTAATGGGCCATTTGGAGATTTAAGTATGATTAGAAATCATTAATGGTTCTATGTTTGTGTATCAATTATGGACTTAGGCATGTTTAAATGAATGAAATGTTTAACCATGGATAGAATAATGGCAAGTTGTAAATAGGTGAAAATGATGGACCATGGGTTCGGCCATGATGTATGGCCAACCCCATGGGGAATGTTTGTGACTTAGGTTGTTATCAATGTTAAACAATTATGGTATAAGTGATTAGATGTATGAATCAAAGATGGCATGATCTTGGATTTAATTTAAAAGATCAAAGGACTACAAAGAGGGACCAAAATCAAATAAGTGAGGTTCGGCCATGTTGTATGGCCGAACCCCACTAAGGTGTATTTTGTGGAAGGGTTTAAATGATTAACTTAGTGGTGATTGATTAATAAATCAAATGAGGGACTAAAACAAGTGAGTGAGGTTCGGCCATGGTGTATGGCCGAACCCCACAACGATATGTTTAAGGACTTAGACATAATTGTAAATCAAATGGAACATGGGATTGATTGATTGCATGTTATAAATAACGGATCGCACATGGGTTGAACGATCGTGAGCGGTTTCCAGAAAAACGCAAGGACACTTAGTGGTCATTGGTAGGATTCTGCCTCTTTGAAACCATGGGATATGTATGATGTTTTAATTCTTATTTTGATGAGTTATGTTCTAAAATTATATGTTTCAAATATGAGGTTTTAATGCTATGATTATATTATTATGGCATGTGTTCACTACATCTCATGCATGGCATGGGAGGGATGTTTGTAACGGAGGCCACGTTTCGTCGGCGTCCGTAAGGCATTCCTGGAAGACCTTGATGTGCATTATCCATCAAGAAGTAACTGGAGAACACACTCCGTCGGGGCGTCCGTAAGGCAACTTGGGGATACCTTGATGAGAAGAATTCCATCAAGAGGATACATGTGTTTGTGATGGGTGGACTCATTGCATATACACCATGGCATGGCATTATTTTACATGGTTTTGTGATTATGTTATATATATGATTTTGGTACTAACCATGTGTTAACCCTAATTGGAATACCTACTGGGCTCGTTGTCTAATGCCCTACTTCTACCCTAGTGGATGACACAAGAATTGAAGGGAATGATGAATGATCGAGCCAAGCAGAGTTTGGATGTGTTTAATTTCATTTTGTTTAAGTTACTCATGGACTATGTAATTTGATAGCTAGCATTTGGGCATGTAATAACTTAGATATTTTGTTATGGTTTGAATGGTTTATTTTGGATATTTAAGTTAAGATAATTATGGTTAAGACATGGACTACTTTGCTATCTAAAATGGAGTAGAATTAGGTTCTATTATAATTCTGCAATTATGATTTAATCCTCATGTATAACTTGTGGCGTGTGAACCGTATTCGTGGACTTAGTCCATGCACACGTATGGTTGGCCAGTTATGGGTCGGACTTTAGAAGTTCGGACTTAGCTCAAGTCGTGACGTCCCGCTCTCTCTCACTCTTCTGTTCAAAAAAAAAAAATAGACTCTGATTTTCGGCATAGTGAAAAGGGCGGGGTGTTACAGTTGGTATCAGAGAGAAATGGAAAGTTGAATCTTTCGAAGTAAGATTAAGAGGGTTTCATATCTCACTGACAGATAAGAATCCCAACTGACCGACTCTTCAGAGTCCGCTGCACGGGGGCCGGATTAATTTACTTCGTTAGATTCAGACTAAAACATTCAATCTGAGAAAAACAAAGAATGATAGTGAAGGAAGAACAATCACAATAATTGGATTTATCAAACATAGCAAAATAGGATATATTTCCCCGATATCCCCAAATTGAGAAAACGAATACTTGATACTTAGGAAATTTCCCCAAAAACAAAGAAATACAAAGAGTGCTTATTTGGTAATTTTCCCCATAATGTGAAAACACAACTTTATGAAGGAGCTAAGTCAATAATGTTTCCAATGACTTAGGAAAAATGTCTCCGAAGAGAAGGACACAACAAAACCAAAAAGGGGATGAAAAGGAGGTACAAAAATCTCAACATGAAGAGGAAGAACAACAATCTCAATATGAAGAGGAAGAACAACAATCTCAACACGATGAACAACCATCCCACCAAGAGTAGGAGGAACAAAACAACGTGAATATACCGGTGGTGCCTCCTGAACTACAAAGCTTGGTCCAAGCAGTGGTTACTTCTGTTCTTCAACAACATCTGAACGGGAATGCGACCACAAACGACGCCAATGACAGGAGCATGGTCAAGGATTTCCAGCAACATCGCCCCCCTTACTTCAAAGGGAAAGAAGGGGCTATCGGAGCAGAAAACTGGTTGAAGAAGATTACTCAGATCCTGACCCTACTAAAGATCACGAGTCATGATGACAAGATATTGATGGCTACATCACAATTGATTGATGATGCTGGTAAATGGTGGGAGATGGTAGAGAAGCAGCGAGCACTCCTTCTGGAAAGAGAAAGGACTGCAATGACTTGGGAGCAGTTCTCAGCTACATTTTTGGACATTACTTCCCCGAGGAGGAGAAGGAGCGCCATACTCAAGTGTTTCTATCTTTGGTACAAGGTACTATGACGGTGGCAGAATATCATCAGGAGTTCCTCAGTCTGTCTTGTTATGCTCTATATGTGGTGGATACGGAGTACCGAATGGCTCTCAAGTTTGAGCGGGGCCTACGGCCAAGTATTAGGGCCAAGGTAACCATATTCAAGGCAGCTACACTGGCAGAGGTGATCAGCAGGGCCACTATAGCGGAGCAAGAGATGGCTGAGATAGTACGGTTTGACAATCGCCGAGGTCAGAGTGGGAGAGGTACATTTAAGCCCAACAAGAGGTTTCGACCTAACTTGGGGAGACCCTCACCTTCCACTGGGTCAACAGGGGGCTTTTGTCCTAACCAGCCCTCCCCATCAGCATCAGTCACTCAGGTTCCCAGAGGTGTGAACAACTATTTCCATTGTGACGAGCCGGGCCATTTCAAGAGGGAATGCCCACAGCTTAGCAGACCCTCTTATTCCAGGGGTTCCTTTCGCCCACCAGCTAGACCAACTCATTTACGAGGAGGCAAGGCATATAACCAGTCGGGACGGGCGCCTAACCTGACAGGATCTGGGCGGTTGTTTACTTTAGCTCCTCCAGCAGCAGTGGATCACTCCGTGATTCAAGGTATGGCAGTAGTCAGTAGTTCCTACGCCTTTGCATTATTTGATTCAGGAGCATGCCACTTCTTCATATCTGCTGCATTCATAACCGCTACTGGCATATTAGTACAAAACCTATCCACATCACTCACTATTGTATCCCCCGTCGGAGACATGTCATTGGGGTTTATATGCGCAGCAGTGAATACTGAACTCGCTGGATACAGATTTGAGTTCAACTACCTGGTACTCGATATGACTAAGTACGACATTATCTTTGGCATGGACTAGTTGACTAGCGTTCAGGCCAACATCGATTGCCATCTTCGCAGGGTGAAATTTTGGTCACCCGAAGGGAAGCAGTATGTGGTACATGCTGACAAACACAACATCCCTATAAGGAGAAGACTGCATGAAGGGTTGAATCACCTGGTATTGAACAGTATCAGATTAAACAAGGCACCGGTGGCTGAACTTCCGGCGATAGTGAAAGACTATGCGGATGTATTCCCAAAAGAACTCCCTAGCTTGCCACCCATGAGGGAGATTAATTTTGAGATCAAGCTATACCCTGGCATTGCTCCAGTGTCATTACCACATTACCGGATGGCACCAGCTGAGATGTCTGAGCTAAAGAAGCTAATTGATGAACTACTCAAACTGGGATGCATCCGGAACAACAAATCATCTTAGGGAGCCCCGGTATTATTTGTGAAGAAGAAGGACGGTACACTCCGGATGTGTGTGGATTACCGAAAACTGAACCAGCTAACTGTCAGGAACAAGTATCCTCTACTTAGGATCGATGATCTAGTCGATCAACTTAGGGGTTCCAGTCACTTCTCAAAGATTGATCTGATGTCCGGCTACCATCAAATCCAGGTTAAGGATGAGGATATAGAGAAAATAGCCTTCAGGACACGGTATGGACTATATGAGTTTGTAGTCATGCCGTTTGGACTCACCAATGCACCGGCTGTGTTCATGGACCTAATGAACAGGATCTTCCGTCCTTACTTGGACCAGTTTGTGATTGTATTTATTGATGACATCCTGATCTATTCCAAAAGTCAGGAGGAACATGCTGAGCACTTACGGAAAGTTCTGGACACCTTGAGGAAAAACCAACTATATGCCAAAGCAAGCAAATGTGAATTTTGGCTATCTAAAGTCAACTTCTTGGGGCATGTTATATCAGCAGAAGGTATAGCCGTGGACCCAGCTAAGGTGGCGGTAATGAGCGAATGGAAAGCACCGAAGAACGTGACCGAGATCCGTAGCTTCCTGGGATTGGCTGGTTACTATTGGAAGTTTATCATGGACTTCTCCAAGATTGCATCTCCACTTGCCCGACTCACTCAAAAATGAGTCAAATTTGAGTGGTCAGATGTGTGCAACCGGAGATTTGAGGAGCTGAAAGATAGACTTACAACTGCTCCTATCTTAATTTTGTCGGAAAGAGGCAAAGGCTAAGAGGTACATTGCGATGCTTCAGGAGAGGGACTGGGGTGCTCTCAGTCACAGTCATCATGGTGGCATATGGTTCAAGATAATTGAAAATTCATGAACGCCTCTATCCCACGGATGATCTGGAACTAGCCGCAGTGGTCTTTGCTCTCAAAAACTGGAGACATTATCTATATGGTGAGAAGTTTGAAGTGTTTTTAGATCATAAGAGTTTGAAATACTTGTTTGATAAAAAAGAGCTCAACCTGAGGTAGTGCAGATAGATGGAATATCTACAGGATTATGAGTTCACACTTCAATATCATCCTGGCAAGGAGAACAAAGTGGCGGATGCCCTCGTATATCACATGCATCAGTGGCCAGTTTGATCAGGACAGAATGGGAGATGTTGAATACCATTCGAAAGTTCAATCTGTATATCAACAACCATGGGAGTATGTATAATCTGATCATACAGTCCAACATGGTCTCCAAGATTGAACAGGAGCAGCGAACAGATCCGGAAGTGGAGGAGATATGGGCCAAGATGTCTACTGGTGTGGTCATACCGAAATGGGACTTACGACCAGGACAGGGTCTTGTATTCCGAAGTAGGACATATGTGCCTAAGTGCTGCAGAAAAGAGTTACTGATCGAGGCACACCAAACCAAACTCTCCATTCATCCGGGCAGCACCAAGATGTATCACGACCTGAAAAGACACTATTGGTGGCATGGGCTCAAACGAGATGTGGCAGAATTTGTTGCTCATTGCCTAACCTGTCAGCAGGTTAAGACGGAACATCAGAAGCCACCAGGGTTACTCAAACCCTTACCAGTGCCGGAGTGGAAATGGGAGCACATCTCTATGGATTTTGTGACAGGGTTGCCAAGGTCATCAAAGGGCAAGGATGCAATATGGGTCGTGGTAGACCAATTAACCAAGTCGGTACACTTTCTTCCCATCAAGATGACAGACTCATCTGGGACCTTAGGTCGAGATATCATCATATTACATGGTATTCCCCGGACTATTGTGTCTAACAGAGATGGTTGAATTACCGGCAGAGTATGGCAGAGCATGCAGTCGGCTATGAGGACAGATCTACTGACTAGCACAACATTCCATCCACAGACTGATGGACAGTCGGAGAGGACGATACAAACATTGGAGGATATGCTGAGAGCATGTATGCTAGATTTCAAGGGTGGATGGGAGGATCACTTGCCGCTGGTAGAGTCTTCATACAACAACAGTTACCAGGCAAGCCTCTAGATGGCTCCATTCGAGGCTTTATATGGTAGACCATGTAGATCACCCGTGTGCTGGACAAAGGCTGGTGAGCCTGTACTGATTGGACTTGAGTTGGTTGCAAAGACTACATCACAAATACACCTGCTTGCTGTAAAGAGTCGTCAGAAGAGTTACGCTGACAAGAGGAGGAGGTTCCTTGAATTTGAGGTGGACGACTTAGTGTTCTTGAAAGTCTCGCCAGGAAAGGGACACATGAGATTTGGAAAGAAGGGGAAACTGTCACCTAGATATGTGGGGCCGTTTCCAATCCTGAAATGGGTGGGGGAGGTAGCTTACCAATTGGCGATTCCTCCACAGTTATCATCTTTGCACGATGTATTCCATATATCTTTGTTGAGGAAATACAATCCCGATCCCTCACATGTACTAAACGTACAAGACATAGAGGTGCAAAGTGATGTGACATACGTCGAGAAGCCTATCAGAGTGGTGGAGACAGAACAAAAGGCGTTACGGAACCGAGCGATCCAGTTCGTCAAGGTGGTATGGGATCAACATGGTAATGAAGAAGCCACTTGGGAACTTGAGTCGGAAATGAGAACAGCTCACCCCGAGCTATTTATGTAAATTGTTTGAAACCTTATTTCGCTCGATTTTTTGGACGAAAATTTTAAAAAGAGGGTTGTATTGTAACACCCCGGATTTTCAAGTTATCAATATATATGAAATTTGCCCATTTAATTTATGAATTAATGGATATGGACATTAGATGGGTAAGGTGTTGGGTCAATTGCCCAATTAAGACCCAACGGATGGTGGATATGGTTCAATTGAATTAAATGGGTGAGATTTATTTAATTGGGTCAAAATGCCCAATTGGGACCCAATGGGTCATGGTTGACTTGGTTGACCACCAAATGAGTTCAAGCTTAATTAAATTGGGCTGAATTAAGGTGGAAATGAAATCAAGTAATTGAGTTGTTTTTAAGTGAGTTAAGTGAGTTGAGTTTAACAGAATTAAAAGTAATTGAGTTATGGTGAGTGGGATGGGAAGTTAATGGGACCTTGAACTTAAGTGAGTGGAGTGGGAAGGTGGAGAGATGCACCCCATGAGAACCCAAGTCAAGGGTACACGTCGGAGGGGGAGTTTCATCTCATGGGATGAAACTCCAAATATATCATTAATAGGGAGGTGGACAGTTTTGTGATGTTACACAAGGTTACACAAAGCACACGTTGGAAGCATGGGGGGGTTCCCATCCCAAGATGGAAACCCAAGAGCCAAACAGTGGGAGTTTCATCTCATGGATGAAACCCCAAATAGATAATTAAGGAGGTAGGTGAAAGGGCATGGGAGTTACAAAGGGGTATCACCAAAGGACACCACCTTTGGTCGACCCTCATTAATCAAAAAAGGAGTGGAGTTTTCATTTCACCCTCTCCCTCTCCCTCTCTTGGCCGAGTCACTCCTCAAGACAAGAACACTTAGTGTAGTTTCATCTCACTCTCTCCCCTCACTCAAGGCCGATTCCCTCTCAAGACAAAGGACTTAGAGTTTTATCTCAAATTTTCTCTCTTTCTCTCTCAAATCTATACCTCTTGGCTGAACCACTACAACAGATTTTATCAAGATCAAGCTCGGCCAAGGATCAAGAAGGAAAGAAGAAGAGGCTAAGGAAGGAAAGGAACAAGAAAGAGTGAAAGAAACCGGAGGTCGCGGAATTGGTAAGTGCTCGATAAGATTGCTTAAATAAGAAAAGATGGTCAAGGACATGTTCAGCTATTGCATGGCCGAACCCTAATTCTTATTATGGCTAAAGACTTTATGATGAACCATAGGGTTCGGCCATGTTGTATCGCCGAACCCCATGGAAAGGTATTAAGGAATTTATATGGGTCTAAGTGATTTTAAGAGAAGATGATGAACCATAGGGTTCAGCCATGTTGTGTGGCCGAACCCCATGGAAGGACATTGGTTATTTTTAATGGATTTTGAAGGATGAAAATCATAGACGAATGTTTATAATTTTAAAAGGTTTTAAAAGGTTTAAATGGATATATAGATGAGAACAATCAAAGGATCAATCATGAAGGTATGATGTGTTTAATGGAAATGATGAACCATAGGGTTCGGCCATGTTGTATGGCCGAACCCATGGAAGATTATCAAGGATTGTACAAGATTTAAATGAAGTCATGTTGATGGAATTTGAGTTGTAAATAATGACCTAAGGGTATGATTAAACCCTCCCATGGAGGGACTTGTTTATGAACTTAAGATGGTAAATTATTTAATGGAGAACATGGGAATGAGACATCATGGGTTCCGCCATGGTGTATGGCCGAACCCCATAGACCATTTTAATGGGCCATTTGGAGATTTAAGTATGATTAGAAATCATTAATGGTTCTATGTTTGTGGATCAATTATGGACTTAGGCATGTTTAAATGAATGAAATGTTTAACCATGGATAGACTAATGGCAAGTTGTAAATAGGTGAAAATGATGGACCATGGGTTCGGCCATGATGTATGGCCGAACCCCATGGGGAATGTTTGGTAGACTTAGGTTGTTATCAATGTTAAACAATTATGGTATAAGTGATTAGATGTATGAATCAAAGATGGCGTGATCTTGGATTTAATTTAAAAGATCAAAGGACTACAAAGAGGGACCAAAATCAAATAAGTGAGGTTCGGCCATGTTGTATGGCCGAACCCCACTAAGGTGTATTTTGTGGACTAAGGGTTTAAATGATTAACTTAGTGGTGATTGATTAATAAATCAAATGAGGGACTAAAACCAAGTGAGTGAGGTTCGGCCATGGTGTATGGCCGAACCCCACAACGATATGTTTAAGGACTTAGACATAATTGTAAATCAAATGGAACATGGGATTGATTGATTGGCATGTTATAAGATAACGAGACCTCACATGGGTTGAACGATCGTGAGCGGTTTCCAGACAAAAACGCAAGGACACTATAGTGGTCATTGGTAGGATTCTGCCTCTTTGAAACCATGGGATATGTATGATAGTTTTAATTCTTATTTTGATGAGTTATGTTCTAAAAATTATATGTTTCAAATATGAGGTTTTAATGCTATGATTATATTATTTCATGGCATGTGTTCACTTATATCTCATGCATGGCATGGGAGGGATGTTTATAATCGGAGGCCACGTTTCGTCGGGGCGTTCTTAAGGCATTCCTGAGAAGACCTTGATGTGCATTATCCATCAAGAAGTAACCGGAGAACACACTCCGTCGGGGCGCCCGTATGGCAACTTTGGGGATACCTTGATGAGAAGAATTCCATCAAGAGGATACATGTGTTTGTGATGGGTGGGACTCATTTCATATACACCATGGCATGGCATTATTTTACATGGTTTTGTGATTATGTTATATATATGATTTTGGTACTAACCATGTGTTAACCCTAATTGGAATACCTACTGGGCTCGTTGTCTAATGCCCTACTTCTACCCTAGTGGATGACACAAGAATTGAAGGGAATGATGAACGTGATCGGAGCCAAGCATATGAGCTTGGATGTGTTTAATTTCATTTTGTTTAAGTTACTCATGGACTATGTAATTTGATTAGCTAGCATTTGGGCATGTAATAACTTAGATATTTTGTTATGGTTTGAATGGTTTATTTTGGATATTTAAGTTAAGATAATTATGGTTAAGACATGGACTACTTTGCTATCTAAAATGGAGTAGAATTAGGTTCTATTATAATTCTGCAGTTCTGATTTAATCCGCATGTATAACTTATGGCATGTGAATCGTATTCGTGGACTTAGTCCATGCACACGTATGGTTGGCCAGTTAAGGGTCGGACTTTAGAAGTTCGGACTTAGCTCGCGTCGTGAGGTCCCACTCTCTCTCACTCTTCTATTAAAAAAAAAAATAGACTCTGATTTTCGGCATAGTGAAAAGGGCGGAGCGTTACAATATCTATTTTCTAAAAATAGAATGTGACTAAAATAGATTAAAATTCTAAGATTAGAAGATGCTAAATAGGGAAATTAGCTATTTTTGGAAGTTTCTAAAAATAAAAGTCTCCAAAAATAATTTTTTTCTAAATTTAGTAGTGATTTAAGTTTAAGATAATCTCCTGTTTTTTATTATTTTTAGAACTTTTAAATAAGGTAACCTTCTAAAATTAGAGTTTCTTAAAAAATAGAAACTTTTAATTTTAAAGAGTTTCCAAAAATAAGCATTTCTAAAATTAACATTATTTCCAAAAATAAATAATTCAATGTCGAATTTTTTTAAGTTCCCCAGCAGCAGCGCCAAAAACTTGGTCTACAAATTTTATATTTATAACTCGCAAGTGTACCATCTATTAGATAGTATAGCGATTGAGTGCGAGGTCGAACCCATCGGAACTTAGGAAAATATATCCGTGGAAATTATACCATTGAAATACATAATTTAAGAAATTTAGGAAATATGGAGATAAATATTAAAAATGGAATTATTTCTCTAATTTATGAACTTTAGTTTTAATTTAGAAATATTCTAAAGATGGAAAATAAAATAGAAAATCAATTTTTACCTAACAGAAACTTAGATGGTGGATTTAATATAAAAAATATTAAATAATCTTAAACTAATTTAGAAGACAAAATTAAGATGCAATTATTTATTTTACCAACCTAGTTCACCAATTTTCAAGAATTTTGAGTTTTGTAAACAAAAATAAAATTTAAAACACCTGAATTACCTCTGTACATATTTACAGTAGAACTGACTCAAAGAATCAAGGAGGCATTGATTTCCATATTTTGAAAATAAAGTAAAGGCCTAGACTAAAGAGCTCACGTAAATTACTAACCGTGAGTTCAAAATTTTCATCAATTAAAATTCCAATTATAAAACCCATGAATTCAATAATTAACAATTTCTCAAATTAAACCTTAGATTAAATAGTATTTAAGCTTTCTCTCCAAACTTAAATATTTCAGTGCACTCTTGAAAACAAGAGCCGAAGAATGAAGTCTATTTAATCTAAATATTTCAGTGCATCTAATTTGAAAAATCTACAATTAAATCCAACATGTGTTTTATAAAAAGAATTAAAATAAAATAAAATCATCATAATACATGAATTAAATAATTGGAAAACCATAGTCTAATATTTCAGCACACCTTTACTTTATTTAGAACATGAAATTTGAATTACAACTCGATGGAATTTTGGAATAATAAAAAGATAAGAGAATACAATGCAAGAAGTATAAAAATAAAACCAACCTAAGCTTGCAATGCCTTCTTTTCTTCTTCTATTCCTTTACTCCTTTTGCTCTCCAAAAATTCTCAGCCAGGTTCAAATTGTACTGTGCCAAGCCCCTAAATTTATAGATTTTTGCCATGGGGTTTAAGGGTTAGGATGAGTTTGGGTTGGATTAGGAAAGGCCACATGTAAGGTGGATATTGAATTATCTTAAAAAGAAAGTAACTCAAATAAGCAGTGAGAAAGAGAGTAGGCGTGGGAGGCTTGCATAATTGAGAAAGATAGGTGACATTGAAGGGCTAGGATTGGATGGCTCCAAGATAGGAAAGGTATATGGATGGCTGATTTCAGTTAATCTTAAAATAGGAGAGACAAGAATGGAAGGTGGCTTGGGCACACATCGGCTAGGTCAGCCATAGATTTGGGCTATCACTGCTGTCCCTCTCTTAATGTTCTCCATTCAAACGTTACTGTCATCTTCTTGGCTGTTTGGCCAGTTTGTAACTTAGGATCCCACATCAAACTGCTGCTATCCAATGGACACTGAATGCTATTTCATTAGATGGACTAACGTTGATTGCTTGTATTTGCTGTAGACAAATTCATGTTGCTGCTATAATGTAAATCCAATGCTAGATGCAAGATAGGTTTCTTGATTTCCAGCTACATGATTTAAGCAACAACTGTAATAGTCCGAATTTTCGAATCAATATATTTGGCATTTAATTATTTTAATTTGGAATTTGATGTGATGAAATGCCAAATGGACCAAATTTTGGGACAATGGCCCAAGGATGGCCCAATTGGGCCATGGATTGGATGAAATCCATTTAATGGGTCAATGAGGACTAATCGGGTAAAGGATAATCAAATTGGGCCTAATACTCATTTGGGACCCAATGGACCCAATTGAGGTAAGCCTAAGGTAAAGAGGGAATTTAATTTGGGCCATAGGCCCAATGTTTACCCAATAAACCATGAATTGGAATTAATACATTTAATTGGTCAATGGTATGTAATTAGGTCAAAGATAGTCAATTTGGGTCAAAGAACCATATGGGACCCAATGGACCAAGGCAAAGGTGGGGCCAACCATCATGGTTGACTTAGTCAACCATGGATAAATTGAGAGGACTAATGTGGATTAAGATGAACTAAATTGATTAAAATTATTGTAAAATTTTCTAAGTTAAAATTAATGGAGTTAAAGTGACATGGCCAAGTGGGGCCCACCTCCACCTCACCAAGTGAGGTGGCGGGTGGGGTAGGTATAGGTGGGGGCCATCCACCATGGTTGACTTGGTCAACCATGGGTGGATTTCTTAGATAGATAAATTGTTTGAAATTAAATTGGATGGAAATTAAATTAACCTAAGTGAGGACTTAACTTAATTAATTAGGTTGGTTAATTAGGGTCAATATAGACAAGTCAAAGAGGACAAGGAAGCCATGCTTGGTGGTTGGGTCTCAACCACCACCACCAAAGTCAAGCTAGCCCATGCTTGGTTGGTGAGGCCATAATGGAGGGGTATGGTCCAAGTACGACCAAGGAATGAGATGGTTTTTCCATCTCATCCCTCTCATTTCACTCTCTCCCTCTTCACCTCTCCCAAAAACAGTCCCTCCATGTATCAAGAGAAGAAAAGAAGAAAATTTAGAAGAGAAGAAAAGAGAAGGAGAAGGCAAGCTTTGGGCCACCAAGACCCTTGAAGATCTCTCCCTCTCTCAACCTAAACCCCATCTACCTTAGCCGATCCAAGCACGTTTCACCATTGATCAAGCACATCTAGCCGATCAAACAAGGAGAGGAAGAAGAAAAGAGGCTAAGGAAATCAAGAAGAGAAAGACAGACCGGAGGAGCCGTCGGATCCGTAAGTATTTCTAAACAAGAGTTTAGATTTTTGTTTATGGTTAAAAATGGAATCCATTTATTAGATAATGGCCAAATACATCATGGGCCTTGGATCTAAGATCCATCAAATGGAATGATAAGAAATGGATTAAGGAATGGTGTGGACTTAAATTTTTAAAGCATGGAGAAATGTAAATGGGAGTGAATGGATGACCATAGGGTTCGGCCATGTAGCATGGCCGAACCCCATGGTGAATGATGGGTAATTTATTTGAGATTATATGGTTTAAAATTATGGAGAAGAGTTAATGATATTGTGGTTTTAAAAGATTAAAAAGTTGGTAATTTTTAAGGAGTGTTAAGTAAAGAAAAATCATGAGGTATGTAAATGAATTCAAGTAGCCTCAAAATGATGGAGGTATGATATTTTAAAGAAACGATGGACTATAGGGGTCGGCCATACAAGGTGGCTGAACCCCATGGTTAGTGATCTATGAGGGTTAGGGCTCTTAAATGCTCAATGGTTAATGGTTTCTAAGGTTTGAAAATTATGAGTATGATATGTGATCCTTAAATGGGTATTAAAGGATAGAGGTGGTGGATTAAATATTTTTGAATTATGGAGATAGTGAGGAAGTGATTGGTGGTGTATATGGACTTTAAATGTGATTAAAGATCCAAGGTAAAAATGAGGGAAAGGCATAATGGGTTCGGCCATGGTGTATGGCCGAACCCATGACCCATGTTTTTAGGTCATTTGTGGGCTAAGTTATGGCTTATATATGTGGTTAAACAAATGAACATTTGGTTAAGTAAATGGTAGAATTTAAATGGATTTACAAAATGAAGGTTATTGATTTTAAAATGGATTATTTTTGGGACAAAACATTGGTCTTAAAATGTCACCCATGAAGGTGAACCATGAACCATGGGTTCGGCCATGGTAAATGGCCGAACCCTAGGGTGGTGATTAGTGGTTTTTTATAAATGGAAAGTGATGGAGAAGAAGGCTAGATTTTAATGAATTTATGAAAATGATATGTGAGGTTTTTAAAGGGGAGGAGAATGGGGACTAAAATGGATAATTTAAATTCATTGGTGATAGGATTAAATGAGACAAAATGGATCCAAGAGAATGGAGATAGGGTACCATGGGTTCGGCCATGGTGTATGGCCGAACCCATGATCCCTTTGTGGGCCACCTTTAGGGCCAAATGTGAAAGGACACATGGGATTAAATGTTTTTCAAAATTAAATAATAGGTGGCTGATTTTAATGATGCTAGGTCATGATTAAATGGATCTAAGTATGAATGAAGTTGGGACTTAGAATGTACATAAACGAATGGATGATTTAACCATGGGAGGGGAATGGCAAAATGGTAAATAAGTGCCACATTGAAGAACCATAGGTTCGGCCATAGTACATGGCCGAACCCTATGGGGATTAGACATGAAATCGGATATTACGAATGATGAAACGAAACGTATAGATGCTGCGCTTTAGGCTCGCTCATTGGAATATTTGAAATGGCCAAAATCGGACTTATGTATGTGTTTTAACCAATGGATAATGCGCTAAGTTAAGGGCTGATTTTCTATAAATTGTAACATAATTAATGCCATTAATGGGTCTAAGTAGATGGATCAATTATGGACTTAATCATGGAAAAACGTATGGACTAATTCGGTAAATGTAATAAAGTATCGGGACGTCGCGAACAGTACGCGATCGGCGACCGGATTATCGAACGGGAACGTAACGGAACGCTACACGGTTTTCGGTAGGATTCCTACCTCTTTGTAAGCCGTGGATATGTGATGTTTATTTTAATCTATTTTGATGATTATGGGACTTGTATTATGATGAGTTTTAATTTATGAATTATATGATGGTGTTATGGATTATATTTTAATATTATGCATTATATGGCTATCTATGGCATATTAAATTTATGGTTTATCTATATACTACACAGCATAATGCACGTACATCTCATGCATGGCATGGGCGGGAAAATAATGAAACCGAAGTCCATGCTCCGTCGGGGCGACCGAGAATCAGACATGGGGATAGCCTGAGGGCTATAACCGGAGTCCATGCTCCGTCGGGGCGACCGAGAAGCAAACATGGGGACAATACATTGTATGATCATACGGATGATGGGTGGGACACATGACATAGGCACCCATGGCATAGCATTCATTACATGCTTATTTTGTTATATCTTATTGTATCGGTATACGTGTTATCACTAATCCATGTGCTAGCCCTACTCGGAGTCCTACTGGGCGCGTTGACTAACGCCCTACTTCTACCCTAGCTGATGACGCAGGGGATGGCGGAAACAGTGGACGTGACGGAAGTCAAGCTTAAGAGCTTGGGATAGCGGCTACCTTGTTTATTAAAGTTTATTTTGGAAAAGTTGTATTTCAAGTAGCTTAGTTTTGTTGGATTGTAATAATTTTGGATTTCTTGCTATGGTATGGATCTCATATTTGAACTTTATGAATATAGGGGTATTTTGGTAAATTAATGTTGTATCTTCCCTTCTATCTAAAAATCGGTAGGATAGACTCCATTACCATGTTCCGCATTCAGTTAGTTTCCGCGAGCTTACTTTCTACGCGTGAACCGTTCTCGTGGACTTCATTCCGCGCACGCGTAGGGTTGGCCAGTTAAGGGTCGGGCTTTAGAAGCTCGGACTTAACTCGCGTCGTGACGTCTGCGCCCATTGTCACTTATATATATATATATAAATAGACTCTGATTTCGGTGAAAATGGGGCAGGCATTACAACAACTGATATTTCCCCTTTCTTTTGCTGACTTTTCTTAATCGATCCCATCTGTAAAACACGGTTAAGTACAAGGATTTTTGCTGGTTGCTCTGTACAGTTAACAATTGTGCTTCTATTTTGCTAATGCTGATATGTCTTTATTACTTATCTCTCAGTTTTCGCTGGTTCCATGAGCTGGTTGCTTCCCATCGCCTCTTATAAAAATGCTGTTGTATTTGCTTAGAGGATACACTACCTCAACTTCCTTTCAATCATCTTCTTCCACCGCCCTCTATATACTACTGTATTTTTTTTCAATGTCAAACAACATAACAGTTCGGTTGTATTCTTCTGCTGATTCCCATTTTATCTCAGTCATCTCTCTTCTTGCTGGATGCGTTTGGTTTGTTGGCTATTGAGTCTGGCTTGTGATTTTCAGTGGCTACTTCTGATGTTGTTCTACTGCTTGGCTGTCCTTCTTAGTGCTTCAACTCTGGCTGATTTCTCAATGAGTTGCACACATGTGCTGCTGTCTGGACAGAGATGCCCCTTCTTTGTTGTCTGTGATTGTAACTCTTGAATTCAAGAGTGGACAATACAATTAAAAACTGCTCTGTGATCACTGCAAACAAGTTCTTTTCTTTGCTTTTTATATGCTTGGCTGCTGCTTGGAATACTTCTCAGCATCGCCCAAATTGTTGTTTTTGTACTGCAGTTTGGTGTCCACCAATGTTGTTTTTACTTATATTCTTGTCTATTGCTGACATGTCTTGCTGCCTTTGTATAAGGATGCTCTCCACCTATACTACAGCATAGGAGAAGACAATGTCCTTGACAAAGTCATTTGTTCTGTAGATCAAATGCCTTGCTAAACCGTACTTCTTGTTGGGCTCTTTTCCTTCCATGTAAAACATCATGTAGAGACTCCATTGTTGCAAACTGACAGGGCCGACTCAACCCTAAGGCGAGTTAGGCACTGCCTTAGGCCTCCCGGTTAAAAAGGCCAAGATTTCTCCTAACTCCATGGCTTCAGTCCCATTAAGGAAGGCAAGGGAAGGGATAAGGAAGATGAGTGTGTGATGTTGCCATTGAGAGAGAGGATTTGGGTGAAGAAAATGGAAAAATCACAATGACCTCTTCTCGGATCTTTTTTCTTTCTTATTTTCTTTGTCTTCAGCGGCGGTTTCCCCTTTCCACCTCATCGTGTGCATATTTTTTGGATTTTTTACATATACACGTGAGCACTAGGTAAACGTGTGAGCCTTATTAGAACTTAGTGTAATTAGAGGAAACACTTAATGAATTTCTAACTCACACAAAAAGTTAGTTAAAAAGTTAAATAAGAATAAGAAATTTAAATTAATTAATTGAATTTAAAAGATTAATCTGTCTTTTTCATATTAATATTAATAATAGATAAATAAGTATAAAAAATTTAAAAAAAAGTTTTGAAGATAATATTTGATGAATTTAAAGGTAATGTTATCGTATTATTGTAAAATACGAGAATTTCATAAAAAATACTAAAACTAGAAAATAATTCTATTATACAATGGATTGTAAGTTTTAACTCACTCTCTCGTGCTAGTATATAAAAATAAAAAATTTATACAATTTTTTTTGAAGTGAGTAGATCAAATTTGAAACTAAAATTCAATTTTACTCACTTGATTTTACTAGTAAAATTCATCTTTTGATTTTTCAAAAAAATATTTTTTGCTTAAAATTTAATATCTAACTCATCAATTAAATATTAATGAATAATTTAATACTATTTATAATATAATATTTATGACACGAGTTTGACCATGATTGACCATGATTGTATATATAACTCACAAAAATAGGGTCTTTAAAATTATTGAAATCCCTAGTAAAATTTAATTATGTAATTCGAAACAAAACATGCGGTGTTAAGAAGTTTTTCAAAACTAAAATTGATATAATCTTACCTATGATCAACTATGTCATAAGAAAGATTATGTGAATTAAATATATTATCAATTGAAAATTACATTTTAGCAAAACTTGAATACAAAATTTAATTAGTAATTTTGTAGCTCTAAAAGCAAGAAAAATAGATTTTTAGTAAATTTGATTTTATATAATTAAATATTATTTATAATAATATGTTAAATATCAAGAAGGCCCATTTAGAATTTTTGACTTAGGCCTCAACTTGTGTGGAGCCGGCCCTGATAAACCAATATTCGGTTCTTTGCATCTAAATAGTAACCCAACAACTCACTTCTGAAGCTTTGGCCCATTAATTGTATTCCTTAAAGTAAAGATTCCATCAATGTTGTAAGTACATGACCCCCCTGGAAGTCAAATAAATGTAGCCATTATGATATTCTACTAATTCTTTTCATCAACCGTATTGAGTAGCTCGAGTTGTGTTTGATTCATTCGCTCATACTCAATTTGAATTCAGTAAATTGCAGCTTGCATCCCTTCAACAATCATTAGGACTCCACAACCAACATCAAATTGTTGTATACTGATTACAAATATAAGTGCTTCAATTATGGTTTTGCAAGTGTTTCTACACATAAAAGCCACCATTCATCAGCTGAGAAGAGATGAAAACACGTACTTTGATATTTGCAAATGGATTCATGGCCCAATTTGGTGAAAATAGGATCCAAAGAATTTCATCAGCGGCCCACACTTTCCTATGAGAATATGGTGATAAATCTGCAAGGCCATTCCTTCACCAATATTTTCCAAAATTAACTTTCTTGGCCAATTTCCTGTTTTTTTCTCAATCTACATTCATTTTCTAAAAAATCTCCAATTTTCTGCAAAACTCCAAATATCCCATTAAACATTTTAAAAATGCAAAAAACAAAGGGCTAACTAGTCCAAATACAGGGTTCAAAATGTAATTTTCCTGTGCTCATCACTCCTCATGGACTGGGGATGAAAAGGCCTCTTACACAGCTAATGGTAGAGCTCTAAATGCCTTGAATTGTGCACTAGCACCCAATGAACACTAAAGGATAATGATCTGAGAGACCGCACAAGAGGCATGGGAAATTCTTAGGAGAACCCACGAAGGCACATCCGTTGTAAAAAGATCAAAGCTCCAATTATTGGAAGCTCAATTCGATGCCTTGAAAATGAGGGAAGAAGAAACCTTCATGGATTTCTACTCTAGAGTTAGTGACGTTGTCAACTCTATGTGTGCATTTGGTGAAAGAATTCTCGATGCCAAAGTGTGCACAAAAATCCTAAGAAACCTTGCCAAGAGGTTTAAATCTAAAAAGGTGGTTATTGAGGAATACCAGAATGATGCCCAAATGAAAATTGATGATTTGGTTGCCTCTCTACAAACCTTTGAACTCAACCTTGAACCTCAAATGGAAAAAGCAATTGCCTTGAAGTCTTCCACTAAACTTTCATCAATTAAAGAAAAAAAAATGGTAATGGAAGAAGACACAAGTGAAGAAATGGCTATGATTGCTAAAAAGTATTTAAAAACTTTAAAAGGTTCAATAAAATGAGAAAATTTAGAAATGGGGAATCTAGTGATAAAGCCCCTAAAAGACATGAACCTCATGGTGAGAGAGAGAAGAAAAAGAATAACAAGGAACAAGAATGTTTCAATTGTGGAGGGAGAGGACACTAGTCTAATGTATTTCCTTCTGAAAAGCCCAAGAGGGCTATGAATGCCACATATGGGGATACCTCGGAATCCGAAAGTGATTCGAAGAGGAGACTCAACTTAAGGATGAAACCTCTAAGGTTTTTGTGGCCTCAATTCTTCAACATAAGGATGCTCTCACAATTGATACAATGGCGGATATTGAGAGTGATAGTGATGAAGATGATGATCTTCAATTATCTTTCAATGGCTTGTACCTTGAGGGTGAGAAGTTGGCCAAGAAACTTGGTAAGACTAAAAGTGAAAATCAAAATTTATCAAGCCAACTTGAAGAATTAAAAAATGAAAACACGTCACTCACTTTTCAATTAAAAGCCTCTAATGATGAAAACATTAAGCTAAAGAAAAATGTGAAGACCCTTCAAGATGAAATTCAAATCCATTGTTTGGATGTTGAATCATTGAATGCCCTAAATGGGAATCTTGAAGAGGAGGTTAAGAAGCTCACTCTTGAAATTAAGGAACTAAAAAACATAAAGATAAGATCCAAGAAAATTTACCCAAGGTTAACAAAAACTAGAAAAACTCTTAGGTTCAGGTAAAAAGTTTGGCGATAGATCGGGTCTTGGTTCCTCATTGAAAACCAATGGATCTAAAAGCCAAAGGGTGTTTGTTAGGGGTAGTGTGCCTAAACTCCCTAAGCGAAAGTGTTTCTATTGTCATAAGGTTGGACACGACAAGATGTAGTGCAACCTTAGAAAGAGGCACATGGAAAATAAAGCTCTTAACCACATCCCAAATGTTAAGGTTAAAAGACACCTACCAAATTTTAAAGGAAAGCCTAAAATGCATCCACCAAGGCCTAAACTTCCAAGGTATGTACACCCAAGGAAGGTAGACCCAAGGCAAGACTCCTTCCTTAGACAATTAGGCCATGTCTTAAAGGAGTTAAGGCACCCTATGTTTGGACACCCAAGATATGACCAAAGGAATGTGTATGAGAGACCAAACTCAGCCATTTGGGTACCTAGGAGATAGACCGCCAACTAATCATGTTTTGTTATGGTTTATGATTCATTTCCATATCTTAAACCATTACAAAGTGAACTCGAGAGGCAAGTGAGTAAGTGAGTTCAAATAGCCCAAGTGCTATTACATGTGATAGGAATTTGGTGACTATAAGCTTAGACTGCTTTTCCTAGCTATAGCACTAGTCTTTCTTGGGAAAGCATACACACCATGGAAATATGGTTTTCAAGTGCAAAATTTCGGTTCAATATGTATAACATGGGTAATTGTTAGCATAATTGAATGTGTATGGTTTGATGACTTGTTCTTGCATAGACTTGATGAAATGTGCTTAGGTTTGATATGTGATTTTAAATTTGATCAATTGCAAGATGATGTTATGGTATATGTAATGCTTATCATGATGTAGGATTTGTGTATACCTTGTATTTTGTTGAAAAACTAATGAGGTGTTTTCAAAACAAAATCAAAATCTTTGGAAAAATTAGTGTCTAGTATGGCATACATTGCCAGTGTGCGATGCTTCGGCAGAACAATCAATCGTCAAGTGACGATACATCAGTCGTAGGAAGAAATGGACTTAGGAAGAAAATTCATTTCAAATCATGGAGATAGATCGCCAGGTGACTTTGCATTGGCAGGACAACCGATCGTGCAGGACGATGTATCATCCGTGTTGATAAACAGTTGCTTAACTTAAACCCTTGCTGCTTTCGAAACCAATTGTATTCCCTCTTTCTTCAATCTTTCTTCTCAAAAACCCCTCTTCCACCGACAACCTGTCATGCCCTAGCTCTGAAAACCGATCGTCCCACTGATCCTTCGCCAGAGTAGGCCGAACAAAGGTGTCTGCTACCTTCGGAGACCTCCCATGTCGCATATTTGCGAGCTTTCACAGTTCGGGTAAGGGTCTATTCCTGTCCATTTCGATTTGAGCTTAGAACAATCAAGGGAAACCACTTGCAAATGGGTAGGACCAAGAACCCTTCGAGCTATGAGACCCTGACATAGAGGAAGAACCCATTGCTACCTCTCCACCTCCCAAGAAAGCCAAAACTCATGGAAGAAAGAAAACCTTTAGAGATACTCAGCCCTCAATACTTGCTCTAGAAAAGACACCATCTATTGAGACACCTTTTAAAGGCTCCTCCCTTCATCAAGTTTGGCCCTCTAAAGCGTATTGCTTCTAAGAATACCCATAAGCTCACTCATAGAAGACCTGGATCAATTGTGATTAGGGATCACCTCAAGTGCAGGAGGTAGAGGGAACAAAATGGTGGTTAGAGAGCCTAGTCCTCAGGAAGAATCAAGTAGTGATGAAGAAGAGGTACGGGTAGCTCCAGTTGTGGGAGAAGGAAGTGGTATATAAAGAGAAGAAGAAGATGAAGTGGAAGAAGAAATAGAGGAAGAAGATGATTATGATATATACTATTGCCCTTCAAACCTTACCCCTCCTTTGAAGAACTCAATATTGAGAGGATAGCAGACCTAGAGATCTTTGAAAAATGTGGTGTCCTCAAGCACATCAGAAAAACTGGATGGATGAACCTCCTTAAGTGTGGTGGAAAATTGTATCCCCGCATGGCCAAAAGAATGTTTTGTTCCATCGAACCTCACCAAGAGAAGAAGAACTGGTTCTGGATATACTTCCAGAATATTGAGCCGAGAGGTTGGTCCCCCACTAGTTGTTAAGTTGTTAGGGATACCCATTGTCAAGAATGGATACCCATTGTCAAGAATGGATACTTACCTACTATCCATGAGAATTTTCAAAAGAGGGAGAAGGACAAACAGAAGTATGTGAGGTAATTTTGTGAAAAAAATGAGGAGAGTATAGTGGAGGAAGAAGATCTGGCAGATGAAAGCCGACATGTTCCCAGAGTACAGATTGCTTCACTTGTTCTTTTGCACAAATGTCTACTCTAGACATGGGAATCAAGGAGATCTGAACCATTTTATGTTGTTCACATGTATGCTGCAATAGATTTTGTTTTTCTACTCTCATGTGCAAGACCATCATCAAGAAAATCAGTTTTTCCATGACGAGTCATCCTCCCTTCTGCTACCTCATGTATACGATAGCATTGCATTGTGAAGTACGACCCTCCAAGGGAGATGTGCCCAAGAGTATCAGGCCAATCAATGAAACAGTTGTACGAAAGTCCCTAGGAAAAACCTTGTATCTCCAGATAATTTTCGAGGGACCCTCTCAGTCAGCTAGTCAGGCCTCCTCCTCTTTCACTTCAGTACTGTACATTCAAGCAGAAGGTGCAGCAGAAGAAGAAGAAGAAGAACCAGTGTTCGACCTAGCTAGTCGAAGGTTCTTTGAAGATCGTCTCCATGCACTTGAAGACAGACAGCTTGCCAGATACATTGCCCTGGAAGCTAAGTTGGAAAATAGGTTTGATACTTTGGCAAACTCTATGAAGGTGATCCTTCAGAGCTTCCCCTCCTATAAGAGACAACAACCCCTCGTCGCAGATCTCCTACTCCACCTCGTTCTCTTGATGGCGCCTTTTAGGATAGTTTTGCATGTTTTGATATGTATTTGGAAAAACTATGTATGCTTTGGAATGTCATTATTTTTTTTCAAACCTTTGTGCATGGAATGATGTAACATAAATGTGAATGGTTTGATGATTATGTGCCATGATGACTTGTCTATATCTGTTGAGTACTGAAATCTTACATTTTTACCCCTGATTATTGGGTCAATTAATCCTCAATTTTGTATACAATGATGCATTTAATATAGTTTGTCAGTTTTGTAGTGAAAAATGGAAAGTTCAAGAAAATCAAGTTAAAACAACAGAAGATTGCAAGATTAAACCTTTAAAGAGAAGACCTAGGATTATTATGATTATTTCATGTCACTTTCTAAGATTTTCATGTGAATTAATTAATCTAGTTCCAGTTATGAGAGTCTATGATTAATTAATAATTTTTAGATTTAAACTAGCTGAATAATTATTTAATTCTAAAGGTTAAAAGCTTCAATCCAAGTGCAAAAGCCTGCATTTCAAGTCAATGGGCCAAGATTCAGTTCAAGTGTGTAATAGCCCGGATTTTCAATGCAATAATTATATTGGCTATTATCTATTTTAATTGTTAAAAAAAGATTTATAGATGGAGTGGATATTAAATGGATAAGAATTGAGGCAATGGCCCAAGTATGGTCCAATGGATCATGGATAGGGTTAATTTTATTTAATTGGGTAAATGTGGTTAATTGGGTCAAATCCCAATTGGGACCCAATGGGTCAAGATGAATTGATGATTAGGGTAAATGGGTAAAGAATGGATTTAATCGGGTCGTGTACCCAATTAAGATCTAAAGGCATGGGATCCACCTCATCAAGTGAGGTGGCAAGTGTAGGAGTTGACATCAAAGTGGCATAGCCAAGTGGCACCCAAGTCCACCTTATCAAGTGAGGTGGCGTGTGGTCCAAGGTCACTTGTGGGGCCGGCCACCATGGTTGACTTGGTCAACCATGGGTGAGTTCATGGGTGAATTCAAGAGGATCAAGTGAAGTGAGTTGAGTTAAATTATTTAATTAAAATCACCTAAGTTAGATGGAAATGAATTCAAGTGCTTGAGTTAGGAGAATGAGTTTCATTTAAGTGAGGTGAGTTGAATGGGTGGTGAGTCACATGGAAGTTGAAAAGACTAGGTGTGTCAAAGGGGAGGTGGAGGGTTTCCATCTCATGGAAACCCTAGACCACAAAACCGTTGGGTAGTGGGAGAGTGCCATGTGTAAGCCATGTACCTTCTTGGTTAGCCAAGGGACACATGGGAAAGACCCCATCTTGATGAGGGTGGTTGGAGAGATTAGGGTTAGCAACAACCAAAATCCTAGGGCTAATCCTTGAGACATTCATCTCATGCACTCTCTCCCTCTCTCAAGCCCTCTTTGGCCGACCCTCTCTAAGACAAGAAAAGAGTTAGGGTTTTTCCATCTCAACTCCTCTCCCTCTCACCAAAACCCTAGGGCAAGATAGAAAGGGCTTACACAAGAACAAGCTTCCTTTGGCCGAACCACTCTTTGGAAAAGAGAGAGAAAGTTTCCCATCTCTCTCCCTCTCTCAAACTTTCACTCCTTGGCCGAACCCTCCCTTAGGGTTTCATCTCGAACCCTCTCCCTCTCAAGCAACCCCTTTGGCCGGATACATCAAGAAGGCTCTCAATCCCTCTTCCTCTCATTTCGGCACTAAACTTGGAGAAATCGAAGAACGGAGGAGGAAGAAGAAATGACTAAGGAAGGAAAAGAACGGAGAAGCAAAATCAGAACTAAAGAAACGAAGGAGTCGCGGAATCGGTATGTATAGTTTAACAAGGTTTATTAATTAAAAAGAGGCTAAGGAAACCATGGTTTCGGCTATGGAATGGTCGAAACCATGGGGTTCCATATGAGATTGAAAAGTGTTGGTCAAATGATTATAGGCCATGGATTTAAAATCCATCCAAGGGATATCAATGTGATGGTTAAGTACTTGGAATGAAAAATACCCTAACCTTGTTGGTGGGTAAGATAAGTTATACATGATGGATGATAATGACACTATGGTAATGCATGATTTAATATGAGGAATGGAGAAGGATCAAAGAACATGGTTCAGCCCTTGCATGGCCGAACCCTAAGTTTTATAGATGGATCATATGAAGGCTCAAAAGAGTTTGGATGAGGTTCGGCCATGATGTATGGCCGAACCCCATCAAATGATCTAGAACTTGTTGTTTGTGATTTTTTTTAAGAGGACCCATCCTCATGATGATTTAAAATGGAGAAGGATGAAAAATGATGGACCATGGGATGATTATGGATTTAACTAGGTTTTGAATGATGGAAGAATGGTTATAGATTCAACTAGGTTTTAAATGGTGAAAAATGATGGAAGAATAGTTGTGGATTTAAATAGATTTTAAATGATGAAAAATGATGAAACATGGCCGAACCCGATGGAGGGATTTTTTATGGATCTAATATGTTCTAAATGACTTAAGAAAGGAGAAGATGAAAATGAGACATCATGGGTTCGGCCATGTTGAATGGCCGAAGCCCATGAATCATTTTATGGACCATCAAGTTAAAAATGGAAGATGGAATGTTTATAGATCTAAGTATGTTTTAGATAAATAACTTTGGACTATTAAGTTAAAAACTAAGATGACAAAAATGAAGCACCATGGGTTCGGCCATGTTGTATGGCCGAACCCCCTAGATGACCTTTGTGGATCTAGGGATGGTTGGATTAATAAATCAAAGATGGAATGATGTTGGACCCGCATTGGTTAAAATAACAAGGACAAAAAGAGGGGTCAAAAGCAAAAGAGTGAGGTTCGGTCATATTGTATGGCCGAACCCCACTAATAAGTTTTTATGGACTTAACACATTTTCAGCCCTAAGGTATGGCTGAAATCCCTTGGGGGTCTTAACAGGGCTAAGGATTATAATCGTAGGTGGAAATGAACATGGAATGATGGAAATCAAATGGGACATCGATTTAATTTATTTATGTGTAATAAGGTAATGGGATTTCACAAACGGGCGTAAGATCGGCTTGACGCAATCGGTGATCGGTTTTTCGACGAAAACGCAAGGACACGATATTTGGACATTGGTAGGATTCCTACCTTATTGAAAACCATGGAATATGTATATGTGATGATTTTACTTCTATGTGCAATGAATTATTTTGGTATCAAATGATATGTTTTAATGTTGGGATTTTCATGCTATATGTGAAATATGAATAACATGTTTGCACTCATATCTCATGCATGGCATGGGAGGGATCAAATGAGGGGAGTCCACGCTCCATTCGGATATCCGATAAACAAACGTGGGGAGGGATCCGCACTGATTCCGGATATGATGTTTGAGGAATCCACGCTCCGTTCGGTGGGACATATAAGGCATACGTAGGGAGTCATGACAATACCTTGATGTGGCTTGTGCATCAAGAGGAATACTATGTGATTGTGATATGGTTGATGGGTGAGATTCATGGTATATGACACTCATGGCATGGCATTGACTTGCATGGTTTTGACATTATATATATCTATGTGATTTTTATACTAATCCATGTATTGACCCTACTCGGAGTACCTACTGGGCGCGTTGTCTAACGCCCTACTTCTACCCTAGATGATGACACTGGAAATGGATGGAACGAAGGACGTGAGCGGAGCCAAGCTTACGAGCTTGGATAATTTAGATTTATTTTATTTAAGCTTTTATTTTGGACAATGTAATTTGAGTAATTAGCATTTTGGGACTGTAATAACTTAGAACTATTTGCTATGGTTTGCTTTATTTTGGACATTGAAACTTAAGTTATTTAATGTGATGGGCTTCCTTGCTATTTAAAATTGGATAGGATAGCAACTCTATTATAATTTCGCAACTATGTTTAATTCGGCAAGTTTAACCTTGTAACACCCCAATTTCTCAATGAAGTGGAAAATTATGAAAATGCCCCTGAGTTATTAAATTAATTATTTTGTGATGTCAAAATAGGAAATGGTGGGGCCCATTGCTCAAATTAAGGTCATATGAGCTCATTATAAATATCAAATTTGATTGGATGGGTAATGAACATCAATTGGGTCGAAAATGGCTAAATGGGTCAAATGGCTCAATTGGACCCAATGGGTCAAAATGGATGATTTGACCATTGTGTAAGCTCAAATTAAATGAAGTCAAGCTGAACTGATAGGAAATCAGTCATAGCAAAAATGGGTAGGTTTGAAACACAAGTGAAAACCAATTACAAGTGACCAAAATACCCATAATTGGGTCATGGAGTCAAAAACGGGTCAAGGAGCTAAAGGAGGACCCAACTGGTCGGGTTGACTAGTTTGACCACGGATGACCATGTGGGCCCTCAATTGAACTCAAGTGTGAGTTAATCCAGCTTGAGTTAGATTGATTTGAAATGAGTTTGATTTAAGAAAAGAGTTGACTCAAATATGGAGCATTAAATGTGATGAGTTTGATGAGTTGGTTTAGAATAAAAATATTCCGAGTTTAGTGAGTCAAGAGGAGATGGAAATGAGCTGTAATCTCACACAACAATTAATCAGAATCAATCTCAGCCGTTGGTATGAGAGGGTACTTTGGCAAGGCCAAAAGACACCAAGGTTGGGGCGGCACCTATTCATGAAGGGATGCAATGGTTCATTCCCAAGTGATGCAATGTTTGGCACCAAGGGGTGTCTTGGTTAACACCCAATGCCCCATCGGTTTTTACAAAATTAAATGAGGGAGGATGAATGGGAGTTGAGGGCTGAAACTATAAAAGAAAAACCTTACCATACTTGGCCGTTTTTCTCACAAAGAAAACCAAGAATTCCCATCTCTCTCTCCCTCTCTCCAATTCGTTTTCTTGGTTGAATAACAGAGGTTTTTGGCACCAGTTAGTCAAGTATAAACCAGCAAGGAATTAAGGAAAGAAAGAAGAAATAAAAGGGAGAAAACAAGGATCAAAGACAATGAGGAAGTTTGGAAAATTTGGTAAGTATCCATATGTTATTTTGGTTTAATAACATGAAACAAGTGGGGTATGCATTGGGCCATGGTCATGGCCGAATACATCAATGTTTAACCTTGATTATGAAGGATTTAAAATGGTAAAAATAACCATTGGGTTCGGCCACCATGGAGGGCCGAACCCCATGTAAAAGATTGGTGGTTTTCATGTTTTGAAACATGGAAACCATGGAATTTTATGGACTGTTTTTAGATGATTAAAAGTGTATGTTTTAAAAAGGTTAAAACACAAATAAGAAGTTTGATTTAGACCTAGTTGAATGATAAAGAAATGTAAAACCAAAGGTCATAGGGTTCGGCCACCATGGAGGGCCAAACCCCATGTAAATGATGGTTGGTTTTAAGGTGTTGAAACATGGAAACCATAGAGCTTTGGTGGATTGTTTTTGTTTGGGTTTTACTTAAGATTCAAATGCATGTTTTAGAAAGGGTTAAAAACATGGATTTGAATGACATAAGGACTGAAGTTAATATGGGTTTAAACAGTGGATTAAAATTGATAATATGGACCATTTGGATCGGCCATCTTGGATGGCCGAATCCCATGAAATATTATGGTCTTTTGGGACAAGTAGATGAATTTATTTGGATGGTTTCTAAGTGGTATAAATGCAGCAAGATGATACTGATATTGTATGTTTAAATAACACCTAAAGCATGTTTGAAAGACCAATTCATGGACATAGGGTGCGGCCAACTTGAATGGCCTAACCCCATGAAAGAGATTGATGATTGTTATGAATTTGGAGAGTTAGAAACCATGCAATATCATGGGGTTTCTATGGGATTTTTAAATAGAAATATGTTTGTTGTTTTTATGGCTAAGATGCATGATAAATGATGAAAGATCATTACAAGAATTGTATCCAAAGAACCATGAGGTCCGGCCATGTGAATGGCCGAACCCCATGGGTTGCTTTATGTTTTTATTTGGTTTACTTAGGGTTATGGTTACTGATTTGGGTCAGCCTTTGGATGGCTGAACCATGTATTGATCATGGTTGAAATAGCAAATTAAAACCATGAGTAATCATGGAGATTATTGAGCCAAGGGAACCATTGGGTTTGGCCATGTATAGGGCCGGACCCCATGGACCATTGCATGGGTTAAATAGGCTAAGTGTATGAGTAGTAATTGTTAATGGTTCCATGTTGATGTAAAAGGTTTAAAATATCCTAATGGAGAACCATTTGGTAATGAATAAAAGAACCATTGGGTTCGGCCAAATGTATGGCCGAACCCCATGGAGTAAGTTTGGTGGATTAAAGGTTGGATGATCGAGGTGATTAGAATGGATTAAGAGATCCAAATGGAATTGGTGAGATTCGTCCAAGTAGTATGGCCGAACCCCACTAAGGTAGATTACTTTGATGAACTTTGATTATGAGCAAGATTGGACATTGGTTAGACCAATGGCAAATCTGTGAATACTAGCCAAATGAAGGGATTGATCAAAGGACTTACAAGATGTTTTGGGTTAGATATGAATGAACAAGTAAGTGATAATATGATTTATTGATTGTTGTATGGACAAGGTACCGGAAGTTGAACGACGTGCGAGTCGTGACCGGGTGACGTTAAAGAAAGATCAAGTACTGAAGTGAATCTTCAGTAGGTTTCCTACCTACTTGTAACCACAGTTTTACCCCAGTTTTATTTATGAGATTCTTGTTTATCTTATGTGGTTTCAAATGATATATTATGCATTAACAAATGGCATACAAGCATTGGCATCTCATGTATAGATATGGGATGGTGAATGAGGTTCTACAGTGTTGCAATTTATGAGTTACGTCCTCCTTAGGCGATGAGAGTCCCGCCAGGAAGAGTAACATGATGATCATAGTCACAATGGTCTCCTTAGGCGATGAGAGTCCCACCAGGAGGACTGATACGTGATATGAATCAAGTCAATGATGAGGAGATGGATGTGTATTGTAATTTACTTTGTCGGTGCGAGGCACGTCAAGTGATGGCTATGAATGTACATGATGGGAGGGTCTCATTGCATGTGCATATTTCATAGCATTGTTTTACCTGTTTTTACTAATCATGTACTATGATATATATGCATGTTTTATATGCTAATCATGTGGTAGCCCTAATCGGGAACCTACTGGGCTCGTTGATCTAACGTCCTAACTCTATCCTCAGAGGAGAATGCAGGTACAAGTAAAGGGAAAAAGAAGGTTGATGACCGGGAGGGGAGCCAAGCCTAAGTGCTTGAATGTTGGACTGGACATCTTTTTATTACTGTCATTTGAACTATATTTTGTTGGACATGTAATAAGTTAATACTTACTATGGTTTGATTAGGTCAATAACTTTGGATGGTTGATATATGTTAATTAATGGTTGAGACTGCTACCTGTTATCTAGTCATTTTATTCCAGTTAATCAAGTTTATTCCGCGTGTTGTTGTTAGTTCCATGTGTGATTCATTATCATGGTCTAGTCCATGTACACATGGGTGGCCAGTTAAGGTTCAGACTTGAGTAGTCTGAACTTAACTTGCGTCGTGACGCCCCGCTCTCTTCCGATGTTTATTATTATTTAAAAAAAAAAATTAGACTCTGATATTTCTCAGAGAGGGCGGGGCGTTACAAACCTTATCTCGTGTGAACCGTTTTAGTGGACTTAGTCCACGCACACGCATGGTTGGCCAGTTAAAGGCTGGGCTTGGGAAGCTCGGACTTAGCTCGTGTCGTGACGTCCCACTCACTCTCACTCTTTATTTCAAAAAAAGAAAAAATTAACTCTGATTTCGGGAAGCGAAAAAGGGTGAGGCGTTACAAAGTGGGCCAAGCTATGCTCCACAAAGCTTCAATGGGCCAAGCCACATGCAAGCCCATGTGAATTTCACACTCTGGGCCAGGCCAGTGTGCAAGCTCAGTCCAACTAAGGTCCAAGCTCTCAAATCCAATTCCAGTGGGCCTAAGTTGAGGTCTAGATCCAAATCCAAAGCCCAAGTCCAATAAACTCCATGGTCCATGTTTGATTTTACCTAAGTCCAACCCAACTACCCATGTCCAAAACCCTTAACCAACTCCACATCCACACCATCCAACTCCCATCTTAGATCTTAACCTTCCATCTCACATACCCAATTAGGTCAAACCTTAGACCCACCATCAAATCTAACCCATCCATTCATCTATCATTAGATCTAGGTCATCCATCATCATTATGATCATCTTAACCTTAGATTAGTGATCACCCATGCATCACCTATTAATCATTGCAATCATTTCATGCACTAGTCATCTTAGCCATTAGATATTAGGTCATCTAATATCATTCACCCATTCATCTCTTAGAAACCCTTTAACACCCCGAATTTTCATCACTTATAATATATTGGATTTGGTCTATTTTGAATTACAAATTGATTGAATTTAAGATTAATAGATGAAATGGACCTTAGATGGGTAAGGAGTTGGGTCAATAACCCAGTTAAGATCCAATGGATCATGGATAAAATTTGATTTGAAAGTAATTGGGTAAATGTAATTAAATGGGTCAATTACCCAATTGGGACCCAACGGGTCATAGATGAGCTAATTTTAAGGTAAGTGGGTAAGGTTAATTTAATTTGGTCAGCTACCCAATTGAGATCCAATGCATAAATCCACATCATCAAGTAACGTGGCACACATGTGAGGTGGCATTGCCATGTGACATGCATGGAAGCCAACTATGTAAGATGCCACATCATTGAGTGATATGGTCAAGGTTGGACCTAAATGCAATATGGTCCATGGTCGGCTAAGTCATGGTTGACTTGGTCAACTGTGGGTGAGCCCAAAAGAATGGAGTTAATGCTGAGTTGAGTTGAGTTGAGTTGAATGGGAAGTTGAGGAGGCTTCCATCTCAATGTGAGTTAAGAGGGAAGATGGAAAGTATCCATCTCATGGGGATGGAATCCATGACTCGATGGAAGGCCAAGGGCCTTCTTGATTTAGCCAAGAGACTCCTTGGTTAGATACAAATCATAAAGATGGGAAGTGAGAGAGATTGGGCAGGTATACAAAGGGGCACACTCCACCCCTTGGCCGAATTTTATCCTTTGGAACAAAGCGATCTCTCATCTTCTTCTCTATCTTTCTTCCACTTACACCATCTCTACACTTGAGGACCAGCGAAACACCAAGGAAGGGAACGATTAAGGAGAAAAGGGAAACTAAAAGAAAAGAAGGAGACGGGAAAAGGTATGTTTTAAGTTGGAAAACAATATGGATTAAGACTAAGGGAAACCATGGTTTTGGCCATGGTATGGCCGAACCCATGGGTTCCCTATTTGGTTGGAATAGATGGTCAAGTGTTGTTAAGACCATTGAATTAGATATCCATTGAAGGTATGGATACATGTAGAAAACAAATGACCAAAGGGTCGAATACAAAACCATGTCGTAATGGTACAAGATTGAATGAATTAGAGAAAAGATTCTACCTTTGGCTAGAGGGTACAGTAAACTCACTAAATATGTATTATTTATGTTTTAAAATAGTAAGAAATGGATTCCATGAGGAAAGGTCTAGCCAAAGAATCAAACAAAAGAGGCTGACAAACAGTCAGTGGACTGAATCTGGGATTCAGTTGACTGAACTGGTGCTGGCCGAAACAGAAAACCATTTTTGGGAGTTTCAACCGACTGAATCTGGTGATTCAGTCGACTGAACAAGGATTGGAATAAAATATATATGGGTTATAATGATGTTTTAGCCGACTGAATCTAGGATTCAGTCGACTGAAAATAGACGTATCGAATAAGTAAGGTAATCTAACGTGTTTCAGCTGAATGAATCTATGATTCAGTCGACTGAACGAATACTTGTTAAACATGTAAACTGTTGGTTGATGATTCAACTAGCTGAATCCTTGATTCAGTCGACTAAATCTATAATGGCCGAACACATAGTTAATATGATCCAAAGTCAGACGACTGAATCTGTGATTCAATCGACTGAAAAGACATTGACCAAGAATACAAAGGGTTTGAGTCAGAGTCAGCCGACTGAATTTGTGATTTAGCCGACTGAAAGGTTACGAGTCAGGGTTAAAACAGTTCTGAGTTGGATTTCAGCTGACTGAATATTGTATTCAGTCGACTGAAATTCTGCGGTAAGGCAGAGAACTGTAGCTGGGCATGATTCAGCTGACTGAATTGAAAAGTTTAAATTTTTGAATATTTTCCAGAAACTTCAGTTTATCTGGAAGGATGTAAGGGTTGATGGAAATTAAATGGATAATCAAATTGATATATGTATGTGATTAAATTCTTTAAGGTAAAGTGATTTCGCAAATGGTTAGCGATTCGTTGTGACGTGATCGTTGAACGGTATCTTCACAAAACAACAAAGATAGTATACTGGACTTTGGTAGGATTCCTACCTTATTGAAATACATGTGGATCTTATATATATAATTGTGTTGCTGATTTGTATTTTCAAACATGATGACTTACTTTGATTACAGAAATGTATATGATTATGAACTGTTTTCGATGGTAACATGTGATTTGAAATGAAATGGCATTATTGCATACATGACCTCGTGCATGACATGCGAGGGAGTACATGGGACAACAAGCCAAGTTATGAGCTGCTCGGACATGACTTGGGGCTTAAAAACTAGCTTGAAAAAACTATGTGAACCATTGATATTTTGGCCTTGTCCGGGATTGCTAGATAGGGGTACGGTGTAATTTGGGCCAAAGAGCTCCGGAGTAACCAGTCCAAAAACCCTGCGTAGAGGGAGGAGTCCACCCTCCATTAGTAATTTCGATTAACACACGTGGGGAGGTATAACAATGACCTGATGGTGCTGTCACAAAACACTGCGGATGTAAATGGCTTAGGGAACACCTTGATATGGTTTCATTTTATCAAGGAAACTATTGATATGATTTGTATTGTGATTGGATATGGAATTGGTGAGAGATCATTGGCATATGACACCCATGACATGACACATACATTAACTTGATTTGGATATGATTATCATGGGCTGTTTTTAGTACTATGAGATGCTTTACTGTTTTGATTTGATGTAGTATCATGATTTCCATATTGATCCTATGTATACATAACCCTATTTGGAATTCCTACTAGGTACATTGACTAACACCCTCCTTCTACCCTTTAGATGATGGAACAGGAAACGGAAAGGACATGGGACGTGAAGAAAGTCATGCTTAGGAGCTTGGGCAGTTTATGCTTATTTTACTTAATTGATTTTTGAACAATGTATTGAGATAACTGATATTTTGGAATTGTAATAATTGATGTCATGTTTATGGATGAAATCTTATCCATATGGTTATTCCGCAATTATTTGTAAGCGTGTGAACTGTTTTAGTGGACTTGGTCCACGTACACGTATTGGTGGCCAGTTAAGGGTCGGATTTTGGAAACTCATACTTTGCTCGCGTCATGACGTCTCCCCGCTCTCTCTCACTCTTATTTATTTAAAAATATATATATATATACTCTGATTTTTCGGCCAGTGAAATAGGGTAGGGCGTTACAAACCCTAGAGCCTCCACATGCATCCATCACATACACACATTTCCATAGATTTAGGTCATACATTTCATCATCCATTTAAGATCCACCTATGCATCTAAACCCTCCATCAACCATCTACCCAATTTTATAATTATTTTACCCTAAATACTTTGAGCCATTAGATCAAAACACATTAAATTTAAGCCCTTCATCCATAAAACCCTAAGCTATGAACAACTTGTAGTTCAAGCTATCCCCTATGCGCATATCACACCTCATCATCCCATGATTTTTGCAACCTATCTCCATGCACTTAGACTAAAACCCATCTAGATACATCCCTAAGATCCAAACATACCTCATAATCCAAGGAAAGCCACACAATCACCTATCTTCTCTCCACCTTGACCTAGCCACCAAGGAAAGCCACACAAAAATCGAGTGACCCTCATTGTGTAACACTAAAAACCTAGTTTTAATCCCCATCATCCATTCCCATTTAGATTTAATCTAGTCCATTGATTTCTCAACTTAAACCTTGATTTAATCCAAGTCATTCATCTCTTTTCAAAACCTATAAATACCCTATTACCTCAAGGGTAAAATTCGAACATGACCTGGAATTCAAGCTGACTAAAGGCTGGGGCAAAAGACAATAAGACAAGGAGCACCATGCGAATTTACAAGTGAGTGTGCAGATTTTCATCTTTTATGTTGTCGTTCTCATATTTAATTTAGAAAAGCCTTGTACTTTAATTTTTCCATTAAATAAAGTGAAACATTCATTAAAAACCCTAGAACACCCAATTTCTGAAATACTTTTATGATTACTTTATTTTTAATTTCAAGAACACAACTTTTATTTATTTGATTGAACATGAGCATATGTAATAGTTAGGATCCTTGATTGTGAGAGTTGAATCATGATTACTAAGGTTTTGATTAATTAAATTAAAAGTTGTGAATCTCGTTTTATTAATAAGTATGAATTTATTTTAGATCTTTACCTGAATTTCAGATCTAGGTCTTTACTTTGTTTACATATATTGGGTGATGAACAGTCTATTCCAAACAACAACCTTTTCTGTTACTGGACATTTAATTTCAGTCATTTACTTTCATGCAATTTAATTTTCTGTTTTTCAATTATGTTAAATCGTATGTTTGTTGTGCAATAGTTGTTTTAACCCAAAATTTTGTATAAATCTAATCTTTAATTCTGTAACTCTTTCATTATTTAATTCATTCTTTAATTATTTGATTCTCTCTCTTTTAAATCACGCTCCCTCAAAGATCCATTCAATTAAAGTTGGGAAGATGTAAATAATTTTGTAACTTAAAATCCTAAACATGATTAAGATTAAAAGTTGATTCACCATATTAGAATAAGAAATCACACATCTTATTTGCTGATTTTCCAAGTTAGATACATGACTCATATAATGATTCAATTTCTTAAAAACAATTCATTTTTAAAGGACATTAATTTAAATTCATATACTTTCAGTTATATCATGTTGTTCGATTATTTTTTAAAAAAAATATTAGACAACGTAACTGGGAACCTTCCAAAATTAGATGAGGGTTTTAAATTAGAAATTTTCTAAGTGTAGAAACTGTCTAAATTTAGAAATAATTTAAAATTAAACACCTTCTAAAAATTGCGATTTCCAAAATGAGACAATTTTGAGACTTTCCAAAGACAAAAGTTCCAAAATTAAGATTTCCCAAATTTAGATCTATTTTCGAAAAATAGAATGTGACTAAATTAAATTAAAATTATAAGATTAGAAAATTCTAAAAAGAGAAACTAGTTATTTTTGAAAATTTCTAAAAATAAAATTTCTCAAAAATAAAAAGTTTCTAATTTTAGTAGTGTTTCCAAATTTAGATATCTCTGGATTTTTGTTATTTCCAAAAATTTATAATTTAGGTAACCTTCTAAAATTAGAGTTTCTAAAAATAGAAACTTCCAATTTTAAAGAGTTACCAAAAATAGAAATTTTTAAAAATAATATTATTTCTAAAAATATATAATTCAAATGACAATTTTTTTAAGATCCCCGACAACGTAGCTAAAAACTTGTTGTACAAATTTTAAATTTATAACTCACAAGCGCACGAACCATTAGATAATATAGCGATTGAGTGCGGGGTCGAACCCATCGGAACTTAAGAAAATATATCCGTGAAAAATATATCATTGAATTATATATTTTAAGAAATTTAGGAAATCGTGAAAATAAATCTTTAATATGGGACTAATTCTCTAATCTAGGAAATATAATTTTAATTTAAAAATATTCTCAAAATATAAAACAAGTCAAAAAATAGGAGCAACATCTAAAAGTAGAAATTAACCACTCAAGAGATCTAATTTTCGTGGAAACTACAAAATTCATCTATTTTGAATTAAGATGGTGGAATTAATCTAAAAATTATAAATAATCTTAATCTAACTTAGAATACAAAATTAGGATGCAATTAAATTATTTCCAACCTAGTTCCACAATTTTTCAAGAATCTGAATTTATAAACAAAAGAAAACAAAAATAAAATCTAAATTACCTATATACATATTTACAATGGAACTGGATCAAAGAATCAATGAGGCATTATCATCTAAATTTTAATAATAAAATAACGGCCTAGAACATGGAGCTCACGCAAAATTTCAATCTTATTCAAGTATTTTATCAAATTAGTTCCCTAATTAATCTGAACCTTAGAACTAGATTAATCATACAATTCTTCGATCTAACTATTTCATTCGTTCTAAAGAACCTTAGACCTAGAATAGTAATGTTAATCAAAGATCTAACTATTTCATATGTCCAAATTAATTACCAAGGAGGAGTCAAGAACTAAAATGATTCAAACCATCATAATAAAAATCAAAATTTGGAAAATCATAATTCTAATAATCTCACCTTATTTTATTAATTGAAACATGGAATTAAAAATTACAAATCAATGAAATTTTGGAATTAAAGAAAAAAAAATATAATGGAAATCAAAATCCACCAACCTTAGAACCCAATGTGGATCAAGAATCCCACAGTCTTTGTCTTTCTCTTCTTCCTGTCCTCTCATTTGCATAACCTTTTCTTCAATGCCCAAGTTCAATTTTCTCAATGGGAGAGGGATAATATTTATAGATGAAAGGAAGTGGAATGAATGGCTTGGATTTAAAGATTTAAATAAAAAAAGGGATACTTGGAGGACTGATATTGTTTGTGCTAAACTTGGAATGACTTAAAGGAGGCAAGGAGGTGGAAAAAAATTGTAAAATTCGTGTAGTACAAAATCCAATTTTTTACACATGTACCACCTTGCAGCTTAGTTTTGACTTAGTTAACTTCCCAATCATGAAACGTCGTCACTAAAAAGTTGTATCCCTTAAAGTCTTCTTTCTAACGCAACAAGAATCATATTAATCGGACATCAAAGTAGAACATTATGGCCAAAATACTGAAGATATGTCAAACCTTCCTTCTTTTTCTCCCCTTCTTATTTTGTTTATTTTTCCTTAATCCATTTGCCAAATTAAAAAATCCTCTTGTAATGACTTGTAAATTTCAAATATCCGCATATGTATCGTGGGATAACGAAAATAGACTTCACACATGTAGATTTCTTCATGTGCTTTTCATAATGGGCTTAATAATTGGATTTTTTAAAGTATGAAAATCTAATAAATAATTTTATCACTTACACTCAATTCTAAAAATATAATAAATTAATTCAAACTCCCATAAATGGATTTGAATTAATTAGTTTACAAATAAAACTCCTAAAATTATGGTAAAATAATTATTAAAAATTCCAACTTTCCAAAAATATCAACTTATGCCCAAAAATTGCAAAATTCACCATTTGAATTCTCATATCGTATATTTCCCTATAAATCCTGTAAAACTTCCAAAATCCCATTAAACATATCCTAAAACATAAAAAACAAGGACTAACTGTCCAAATACAAGGGTAAAATAATCACTTTCCTATGCTCATCAGAATGCATGCATGAAAATGGTAGGATAGCCATGCTAGGGTGATGACCCAATTTTGGAAATGTTGCATGCTCTTAGTGTATAATGTTGAGCACTGAAAATGACTATTTTACCTTTTAATTTTGGATTAGTTAGCCTTTGATTTGTGTATATTAGATGCATTTAATGGAGTTTTTGAGTTTCGCAGTGTATTTGTGAAAATACAAGAAAAAGGAATTAAAATGCAGAAAAGTAGGCCACAGTTCTATTTTTGGAAAGTTTGTAATTTTTACCACCTAATTTGATTTGAAATTATTGTAAATTATTATAATTCAGATCCGGATATGAGAGTTTGAATTATAATAATATTTTTTAGATTGTGTTAAATTGTAAAGGTGGTAGAAATTTAAAAACATACAAATTGATCCACTGTTCGAGTCTGAAGCCTATAAGCCAAAGTCCACCAGTATTCCGGGCCAGATAAAAGTCCAAGTATGGGATCCAAGTCCAAAAGACCAAGTGGGACCAGTGAATTTCGTTTGAAGGATTGTGGAAGTAAGAATGAGAGAAAAAAATGGATTTAGATTGACTAGAGTGAATTTTGTAAGGAGGAATATTTTTGACACAGTTTCAGTTTTTTCACCATAACTTTTCACTCCGATGTCCGATTGCATCTATTTTTTTATGTTGGACATAAGACTTCAAGGGCTACAACTTTGTAGTTTATGCAATTTCGTGATTCAGGCCTTAACAAGGTCAAAATTGAGCTACAAGTTGATGCATGTGTAAAAAATGGGGATTTGTACCCTACTTTTCAAATTAATCCAAAATCCCTAAAATCATGTTGTCTTATCTACAACATTCGACCATGGCTTGGAAAAGATAGTAAATTTGGATAAATAAAAGAGAGAGAATTATGGAAGAATTCTCTCCAAGCCTTGCCTAATCCAGTTTATTTTGAGCACTATAAATAAAGGGGTTCAGGCATTATAAAATTTGAATTTGAGAAAGGATTGAAGGAGCACTGAAGATTGGAGGCTGAAGAGACTAGAGAAGAAAGAAATTTTTGAATTTAATTTGTAAGTTCTTGTGTTTTCTGTCTTTGATGCAACACTCCAAAAGCATTGTAATTCCATATTCCGATTTATTTGAATAAAATTCATGGTAGCTTATTTTAGATGTATAGTTTTCCAATTATTAAATATCGTATAATGATAGTTTGAATTTTTATTTTTATTTCTCTTATAAATGTTATGTTAGAAATTATTTTGAGAATTTTCAAGGAAAAGCAGAACCCCTTTTAGGATCGGTGGAACTTGATCTTCCCAGTCCAAGGTTCTTTTTAAGAACAACTTCTTTTAGATTTGGAAAGACAAGTATAAATTTCTGCCCAAGCCTAAGGCTTGAATTGAGAATTTCTTATTTAATGGAAGCCATAATATTTTTTAATTGGAGTTTTGATAAAAGACAAATTTGAATATGTATTTGATAATTCTTGAAGATTTCATGATCTAGGCCATGATTTTATCATCAAATGGGATGAAATGTTTCCACAAATATTTGTCTCAATTCCATTGTACATTATGTGAATATTTTATTATTTTTATTAAAAAAAATTATTCTTTTTTTATTCTCTCAAATTCTTTTGAACTAGGTTGAGATTGATTTAATTGCATTTTAATTTTGTTCTCTTAAACTGGTTTGAGATTATTTATAAATTCTAGATCCATACCATTTACTTTAATTAAATTGGATTTATTGGTTAGATTTTAGATTTAGACGATGATACTCTAACTTTTAGATTTGATTCTTATAACTAGAATGCCTCTAATTTAAAATCTTTTTTATAAAAATTAGAATTTGATTTTCATATTTAGGTTATTTCTAAAGATCTACATTTTCTTTAATCACAACATTTCAATTTCATATATTTTGTTTTTGCATGCATTTTGTTGTTTCCTTATGGGATCGACTTCGCACTCTTAACGTTATAGTCTTTAATGGTTCGTGCACTTGTAAATTATAAATTTAAAATTTGCACAACATATAATCCGTTTAGATTAAATATGCATTGATTGATAACATGTTATGCATGCTTGTTGTTTTGCTCCTCACTAAATTGTTTAGCTTATGTCCTTTACGTTTCAGGGAACAAGCCTGAGGAAGGGATCGACGAATCCCTGTTGCTACAATAGAGAACGGAACCCCCGATGGTCCCCATTAGGCAAAAGATAGTTTGTTTTCTATTTGAAAAACAATATGTTGTAATAATTCTCCGTTTGAGGCACGACTAAACATGTAATAAAACCATTACGTTTTTTGTGTGCAATTCTGATGTATGTGTTTTGGGTACGCTTATGGTGCATGTTTGAGTTCACATGTGAAGAACATGTGTGACATTTGTATTTGGATATTCTAACGTTTTACGATAGGTTATTTCATATTGGGTAAACGTAGAAACCCATAACTTTCCCTGTGTGATTAGAAAAAAAATTCGGTCGCGTTCTGAGCCCACTTCGGAGCAGGGTGTGACAACTTTTTGAATAAAAATTTTAACAAGAAAAAAATTAAACTCAAATCATAGTCTTAAGTCTCTCTGCATTCAAAACATTTTAGAATAATGACAAAAATTACAAAAACAATCTCAATTTTTGTTGTAATATAGTGATATATCCTATTCCTTCCTAATTTTGTTTTATCGATTTTTATGATTAAATTGTTAAATTTTTTTTCCTTTTAATACAAAATGGAATGCGGGTTGAATTATTTCCGTTCCATACAGTTACTATTGGCAAAATTGCTAAATATGTCTAATTCCTCATTAATACATGCCCATATTGCTCTGGTTCCAAGCATTAACCAGACACTGCCAAACATAATTGCTACAATGCAGTATTTGAAATTAAAGGTGTAAATCATGGATAAAACTGAATTTATAAGAATTTAACCGGAAAGTAGTTTAGAATTGGAACAAAGATTATATTATTTAGGGTTAAGTCTATTCCAAGTTTTTATGATTAAAGATTTTCTTGAGTTGAGAAACTTTAAGCAGAAAAAACTCATGATCCAAGATCCAACTTAAAATATTTTAATATAAATTATAATATTTTATATAATTACGTGAAGACATTTTATAAATCTTATTGTCTCTCACATGCAATTATATAAAGATATTTCATTTCTTTCATTTTGAATTTCTTTATTCTAAATTTTATGAATTTTTTTATTTTATTTCCTTTTTTTTGAGATTTATAGTAATTTTTTCATCTCAATAGTTAAGGTGTTTTGGTAAATTATTAAAAAAATGGGGTTATTGAGTTTGGGAAATTTTTCTCACTTCGGGTCTATTTCTTAAAAATGGTTATTTCTGAAAATCTTAATTTTTGATTGATTTAGAAGGAAACTGAAGTAGTTTGAATTACCATGTATAGTAGTATTCTCTATTCTTATTGAATGCAACTAAATTATTGCAGTGTCTATAAACAATGTTCAGCAGTTACATTGGAAAAATAGGCCTAAATCAGATCAGATGTACCATTCATCTCCAGAGCAAGATACAAGGATGCATTGTTTGACCGTTAGAGCAAGATTAAGAACTACACATTACAGAAGAAGAACAATCTAAATTGTATAACTTTCGACACATGGTGTCAGAATCTTCGTGAGATTTCACCACTGCTCCCTGTTTGAATAGACTGCTCCTAGATAGAACACTCTGGTTAATCGTCCCTATCATTGCCGTTTTTGCAGTTAGACCGTTACGGTGACAGCACTACAAGACAAAAACATATATAGCATGGGACAACACTATAATAAATAGTCATCGGAATGAGTAAGCGACTTCCACATGACTTTGGTGAGAATCATCTCTTAATATAAATACAATATTATCGAGGAAACGCTTCACATGCAGTCACTCGATTGAAAAACAAATGAAGGGAGAGAGAGATTGCTTATGGCAAAAAGAAAGGGAATTGTGAATTGGCTCTGATATCAATTTGGGAGTATCTATGCTCAATTTGAGAGTATCAATGCTCAATTTATACATATATTAAAAATTTACAGTTGATTGTCATTTTAGATACATATCATTTCAATAACAAATGAATCTCCATCTAGATGTCATATTTAGCTAAAGCTTGATACGAATAAAGTCTGATGTGATGTTTGTTTCTGTAAAGACATTGTTGCTGGTTGAATTTCTTTCGTCATTCTTTTGCCTGAAAGATGCCTTTGTCTTTTCTGTAGGATTTCTCACTATTTGGGCACAGATTCTTTTAGGGTAGCGATCCTGCTACGGGTGTTTTGTTTAACGAGATATAGGAGTTAGAGTATTACCCATTTTACCCTTCCACTGTGGTATAAATTGACTCGCTGACTGGCTCACCAGATCACTGACCTTTCCACTGCTGTATAAATCGGCTCACTAACCGGCTCGCCAGATCACTGCCCGGATCACTGACCCTTCCACTGCAGTATAAATTGGCTCACTGATCGAATTGTCGGATCACTGACCACCTCACTGAAATTTATTTAAGTGAGACTGTTTTATTCATAAAGAACAGCAAATCAGATCACTGATCGGCACTGAAATTGGATCATTGACCGGATCACTGATTTTTTTTTTAAATGCTTTCGTATGGCAGTGGAATGGTAAAATGATCAATACCCTAAATCTCGTGTCTCGTTAAACAAAATGCCTGTGGGAGGATCGCTATCCATTCCTTTATTGCATCTTTGAAGTTTGTATCAAAATTTGTGGAATAGACTCTCTTGACGAAAATGTCAATCTTGCCCACCACAATTTGTGAAATCTTGGAGACACTTGAATATGACAATATTGCCCATGAGAATTTGAGAAATCTTACTGGCACTTGAATGTTTGTCTTCATTATGCTGATTTGTCTATGTAGGCTAGAAGATGTATTAACGTATTTCTAAGTTATTTATTCTCCTCTCCTTTTCCTTTTTTTGCGTCTGATTGCATTGATGAAATTCTTTTCTTCATCAACTGATGGGATGATTTTAAGTGGGCCAAATTTGTTGTCACCTCGATACTCTTTGATTTGTCCTTGAAAATCAGTCTGTCATCCCTCGACCCAAAATCGACATGTGACGCGGAATAAAATTTTTCATTTCTCCAAATACACAGAATAAATAATAGTTAGATGTGGGAATCACACATGTTAACACACAATAATAACTTCATATCTTTTTAGGCAAGTAAGATCCCCACCGAAATTTCGACAGAGTCTCTCCTAAAAACTGGACTGTTGGGCCAAATTTAGCCTCTACAATTAATCCACCTCTCCAACATATTAAAAAAATGTATAACCATTCACATCCAACCACAATAGGGGTTACATTCCCAAAGTTTAGAGGGTTCTAATAAATTTACAAAACATTAAACATGTTTTCAATGATAATTATACATGATTTATCTTCTAACTCAACAACAATACACATAACTATGTAATCAAAATGACAAAATATCAAAATAATAGCCAAGTGAGTGGGAGATCAACAAGGTGTGTAGTCTATGGACATCCTCTTGGTCCCTCAGACCCCACTGGAGCAATGGTACCTGAAATTGTAAGGAGGTGAGCATAAACAAGCTCAATGAGGAAATACATGTATGCTACACACTAACGAACTCACAACATATAATGTATGAAATGGAATGTATAATCCATACTGTGCTATGTAATCATGCTACCACATCATCATTATGGGAACTACTTCCCTCTTAAAAGATATCACCATGGGATGGACGGTCATCATAAGCAATATACCTCAACCTCGAAAATGACTTAGGGCCCACGACTTACTAAGCGGGTGATTCACGCATAGCGTGCCCATGTCAACCTCGCCCTGCGTCCCTTCACCTCCTGGATGATTCAGTCAAGTTCTAAGGTAGTCAAATCACGACTTATGGAGCTAACACCATCCCCCATAGGATGAATGTATATCTAGCCCTACGTATCAAAGCTCATCTCAAGTGCTAAATAGTTGTGAGAGCGCCCTACAACGTATGGCATGTGAGGGACCTACTCCTCAACAACAACCCTACGAGACCAAGTCTCCGTAGCCGATGCCACTGTCCAAATAAGAATACTAAGATCGTATCTGCTTCATTGTCATCCCAACCCCCTCAAAGGAATTGAATATTCACATTGGTGGGAATTCCAAATGGGGTAAGGTTTACATTCACAAGTCTTTACTACCCCATGATCCATTCTCACCATAGCATCATTAAATTGTGCGTGTCCAATAAGTACATCTTTCCTAACTCACTAACATTAACCTATCTTAGGTTAGATGTGAGTAGACAATACACATGAATATCAACCTCAATATAAATGAGCTCTCAAACACACCAAGCTCATACAAATACCATTAAGCAATGCATGATAATATACACAACAAATTTCATATGTTTATACATTTAAATTCATATTATTTAGATTAGTCATGATAGGAGAGTAATCTCCTATGGTTGGGATATTCAATTGGACCTGCACAACCTCTATTACATCATCCTTGCAATTTGAGTCCAATATTAATCCAACCCATGGTGGTTAGCACAATTTGCCCCATAATTCTTTACTTCAACATCAAATCCACATTTCATTATCTAACACCCAAATGCCCCCTTAATAGGGTCCATTTCCATTTAACACCTCATAATCATCATCAACACACATAATGCAAAAATAACAACACCTTGTATCATAGAAGAATTATATCTAATTAAATATTTTATCTATCATAAATGTCACATCATCATGCATTTAAATGTGAAACTGCATATAAGGATGTCTACATAGCATATAAATCTTTAAACATCCAAACAAGTGTGTAGCTTTCCTCACCTTAAGTTTTTATGATGTGCCGGGTTGATTCTCGACTTGATCGGCATCGGGGTTCAGAGTAGGGTGCTCTAATCAACATAGAAACACAAATAGAACTCATTTTGTGCATTGTTCTAAGCCCAACTAGTGATTAAAAGCACAACCCCCAAATTATTTAACCCCATTTGGATTCTTAGACCCAAGACCAACTCTATGCAAGCTCAAACTTAGGACAAACCCCAAGTTTCTCCAACCTTGGTGCTTCAATTCATTCACACAAGAGATTTCACCCAAATCTTACTTTCCCATGGTCCAAAACCCATTTTCCTTCATTATCCATACCCAAACAAAGCCCCAAGTTCAAAAATCCCAATTTATTCTATTGAGTTCTCTCCAAACAAAGCCCATTGGCCATTTCAAGCCCCATCCTCTCTACATCCCATGAAAGCTCTATCGAAAAAGAGGAATGAGAGTGAGAAGAGATGAAAACCTTACCTTGGAAATGAGAAAATCCACTCAAATGGAGGCTTGGGGTGAGATCTCTTCAAATCCAACACATGCAAGGGCTGAGAAAATGGTGAAGAGAGGGAAAAACAAGTGCAAGGATCGGCTGGGGGAGGAGTTGAACAATGGAGAGGAAATAGGAGTGAATATAAGCCAAAGGTGTGAGAGTTGGGGTTTAAACACCCCAACCTAAGTCACACCGTCGATCGGTCCGACACAACTCAAAAAAAAAAACTTATTTAAATTTTATTTTCCAACTCTTTTCTGACAAGGTACTATCTACAGGCCACGTGTGCTTAGGTGGGATCGTCAGATACACCTCACACATGAAACCTCTCATATTACATCATCAATCTATTAATTTAAGGGCCGGGCCATTACATCCTACCCCCCCTAAAAAAAAAAAATTTCCTCAAATTTTAAAACAATCAACAAATCATACTTGGAGGATCGAAAAGTTGCGGGTACAGCTCCTTAATCGTGGACTCAAGCTCTCCCGTGGCGTTCTCAGCTCCGCGGTGTCTCCACTCAACTTTGACCTAAGGAATGGTCGGCCGTCGGAGTTTCTCGAATCCAATCTCTAAGATTTTGATGGGACCTTCCTCGAACGCTACATCCTCGTTGAGTTCCACGTCCATCCAATAAACCACATGTGCTGGACCAGGTATATATTTTCGAAGCATCGATACGTGAAATACATTGTGGATTCGGACGAGCTGTGGAGGCAATGCTAGCCGATAAGCCACCTCGCCAATCCGCTCTAGAATCTGAAATGGGCCTATGAACCGAGGGGACAACTTTCCCTTGCGCCTAAACGCCTTACCCCATGCCGTGGGGACGTCCGTAGGAATTCATGATCGCCAACAACGAATTCTAAGGGTCGTCATCTACGGTCTGCATAACTCTTTTGGCGACTCTACACTGACAACATGCGTTGTCTGATGATTGCAACATGATCAGATGTCTATTGTACCATTTCGGGGCCCAACAAGGTTTTATCTGCCACAATACAAAAGTGATCGACACGGTCTCCCATATAATGCCTCATAAGGGGCCATCTGAATACTGGACTGGTAGCTGTTGTTTTACACAAATTCTACTAGGGGTAAGTGTTCTTCCCAATTCCCTCCTAATTCCATTACACATGCACGTAGCATATCTTCTAAAATCTGGATGGTCCTCTCTGACTGACTTTCGGTTTGTGGATGGTATGTCGTACTAAAACAAACTGAGTTCCCAATTCCCTCTGCAAACTCTGCCATAATCTTGAAATAAACATTGGGTCTCTGTCTGAGACAATAGAAACTGGTACCCCGTGAAGAGCCACTACATACTTGATGTATAACTTACTCGGTGTTTCCATCGAGTCTGTCACCTTCATGGGTATAAAATGGGCTGATTTGGTCAATTGATCTACAATCATCCAAATTGAATGTTGCCCCCTAGGTGACCTCAGTAAACTTGTCACAAAATCCATGGTAATGTGCTCCCATTTCCATTGTGATATGGGAAGGTTCTGCATTTCTCTGCCGGGCTTTTGGTGTTCAGCTTTAACTTGCTGACACGTCAGACATTGACGGACACACTTAGCCACATCCCGTTTCAAACCTTTCCACCAAAATTGTCGTCTGATATCCTGATACATCTTATTACGACCTGGGCATACAACAAATCAAGAATGATGAAACTAGCGACGTAGCTCATCTCTACACTGGTCTGTAGTTGGTACAAACAGTCACCCCTGAAGAGTCAACCCCTCATCTGATCTAACTGCTCAACCAATTGGGCTTTGCCCTTGAAGTACTCTCTGTCTCAAATCTGAAGCCAATGGGTCAATCGTTATGACTTTAGTACCTTATCTACCTTCATCGGCTGCACAACTAAATTCTAAATCCAAACTGAGTTACCATGCTCGACCCACTGCAAATCATAATCTAATGCCGTCTCAAGCATCTGCCATAGTCCCATCCTTAGGCTGGCCACTATACCTCGGGATTTGTGGATAAATGCATCGGCCACAAAATTGGCCTTACCAGGGTGGTACGAAATCAGGAAGTCATAATCTTCCAAAAACTCCACCCAATGCTATTATCTCATGTTCAAGTCCTTTTGGGTGAATAAGTATTTGAGACTCTTATGGTCGGATCACACTTCGAATCTTTCACCATATAAATAATGTCGCCAGACTTTAAGTACCTACACTACCGCTGTAACATCCCAGATTTTTAATGCATTATTATATTGGATATTATCTATTTTAATTGTTAAATTTAAGATTTATAGATGGAATGAATGTTAGATGGGTAAGAATTGGGGCAATGGCCCAATTATGACACAACGGGTCATGAATAGAGTTTGAACGAAAATAAGTGGGTAAGTGTAATTAAATGGGTTAATTACTCAATTTGGGACCCAATGGGTCAAGATGAATTGATGTTTAAGGTAAATGGGTAAAGAATGGATTTAATCGGGTCATGTACCCAATTAACACCTAAGTATGGGATCCACCTCAAAAAGTGAGGTGGCATGTGTATGAGGTGGCATGTAAGTGGCATGACCAAGTGGGATCCAAATCCACCTCATCAGGTGAGGTGGCAAATGGTATAAGGTAACATGTAGGGTCGGCTACCATGGTTGACTTGGTCAATCATGGGTGAGTTCTTGGGTGAGTTCATGAGGGTTAAGTGAAGTGAGTTGAATTAAGGAATTATTTAACTAAGGAATAAATTCAAGTCTTGAGTTAAGAGTTGCATGGTTGAGTTCAAATCAAGATTGAGTTGAATGGGAAGTGAGTTCAAATAAGTAAGTGAGTCACATGGAAGTGGAAGAGACTTAGGTGAGTCAAAGGGGGAGGTGGAGGGTTTCCATCTCATGGAAACCCTAGACAAAACCATTGGGAAGGGGGGAAAGGCTCCAAGTGTAAGCCATGTGTCTCCTTGGTTAACCAAGGGACACATGGAAAAGACCAAAAGTAATGAGGGTGGTTGAGAGGGTAGAAGGGCTAGACAAAGGGTGCACACCAAACCCATAGGGCCGATCCTCTCTTTTGGAAGAAAAGATAAAACGTTTTCCATCTCAATATCTCCCTCCCTCTCTCAACCTACACCTCTTTGGCCGAACCCTCCATAGGAAGTTTTTCATCTCAATCTCTCTCTCCCTCTCTCAACATCCTTGGCCGAATTCTCAAGGTGGAACAAGAGGTTACATTGCCTCTTCTCATCTCTCTCTCTCTCACACACATTTTCGGCTCTAGACTTAGAGAAACCGAAGAACGAAGGAGGAAGAAGAAAGCACTAAGGAAGGAGCAAGATCAGACCTAAAGAAACGGAGGAGACGCGGAATAGGTATGTAATGTTTAACAAGGGTTTATTAATTAAAAAGAAGCTAAGGGAACCATGGTTTCGACTATGGAATGGCTGAAACCATGGGGTTCCATATTGGATTGAAAAGAACGGCCAAAGTGTTATGGGCTATGGAATGTAAAAATCCATTCAAGGAATAGCAATGAAATGAACATAAAAGTAAGGTATTGTTCAAATCCGAAATATGGTTCTAGAGATTGAAAAGTTAAATAGACAAGACCCTAGTGGGATTAGTGAGTAGGGCATACTCACTGATTTTAAAAATATATGGATGATGTTTAAAATGTTTTAAAAGAATAAAGAAATAAATTTTAAGAGGAAAGGTCAAGCCAAACATCAAATAAAATAAGGACTGATTTCAGATGGCACTGTCGGCGGACGGGTATCACCGTCCACGGATGGATCTTTATCGTCCGCAGGACGGGTTTCAACATTCCGCGGACTGATGATGATATGGACATGGGTTTTCTGCGGACGGGTTGGATAGTTGAAGGACGGGAGATATGCATGTAGGACGGGATTCCACTCTCTGTGGGACGGGTGTCTATCGCCCCCAGGACGGGTTTTTATCGTTCGCGGACGGGTGTGGACCAATTGCAAGACGGGTAATGAGTGTGGACTGTCTGCAGGTAGCGGACAGCGGGTATCAGACCTCGGTTGTACGCTATCTACAGACGGGTATCACCGTCCACAGACTAGTGTCTATCGTCCGTGGGACGGGTTTCGACCGTCAGCGGATGGGTAACATACTTATGTGTTGTGTTGTCTGCGGACGGGTCACAATCTGTAGGACGGGTTTCTGCCGTCCGCAAGATGGGCTGCGGACGGGTGACAGACTGATTTTAAAAAGTGAAGTTTTTCTATGATGCTTTTCCTTTTCCAAATAATTAAGTTTAAATGGAAGGATGTAAGGTATGATTTAAATTAATTGGATAATTAATTTGACCTTTTTATATGATGGAATTAATTTAAGGTAACGGGACTTTCATAAACGGGTGTACGATCGGCTTTGACGTGATCGGCGATCTATAGTTTGACGAAAACGCAAGGATACAATACTTGGACGTGGGTAGGATCCCTACCTTGTTGAAACACTTGGATTATGTACATGCAATGGTTATTTATTTCCATGATTGATGATCTAGTTTTGGTATTAAAATGCTTATGTTTTAAGAATGGATTTCAAGGCTATTATATAACTTAATGTGAAATAGCATGTTGCACTCGCATCTCATGCATGGCATGGGAGGGAACATATGAGAGGAGTCCACGCTCCATATGTAATTTAGATGATGATACAGGGAATGGACGGAACGATGGACGCGAAAGGAACCAAGCTTAGGAGCTTGGATAATTTAGACTCACTTTATTTAAGTTTTATTTCGGACAATGTAATTTGAGTTACTCCCATTTTGGGATTGTAATAACTTAGAACTATCTTGCTATGGTTTGGTTATATTTTTGGACATTTGAACTTAAGTTAATTTATGTGATGGACTTCCTTGCTTAAAAATGGATAGGGATAATAACTCTAATCTTATATTAATTCCACTTTACGTTTATTCCGCAAGTATAGCCTTAATTCGTGTGAACTGTTATAGTGGACTCGGTCCACGCACACGTATGGTTGGCCAGTTAAGGGCCGGGCTTTGGAAGCTCGGACTTAGCTCGCGTCGTGGCGTCCCGCTCTCTTTTTATTTCAAAAAAAAATAGAGTCTAATTTTCGGCGAATGAAAAAGGGCGGGGCGTTACAACCGCGGCCAACTCAAGATCATGCACGGGATAGTTCTTTTCATGAGGTTTTAATTGTCGGGATCCATAGGCTACCACTCGGTTTTCTTGCATCAATACAAAGCCTAAACCGACCGAGGAAGCATCACAATAAACAACATAACCATGAACTCTCTTTGGCACCACTAAAATTGGAGAGGTGATTAAACTCTCTTTCAAACTGGTGAAGGCTTATTGGCATGCATCATTCCATTCAAAGGCTACTCCTTTATGTGTCAGTCTTGTCAAAGGTGTTGCTATACTGGAGAAGTCCTTAACGAACCGGCGATAATAACCTGCTAACCCCAAGAAAATGCGAATCTCTGACACATTCTGCGGTCTTTCCCAATTGAAAATTGCTTCTATCTTGGCAGGGTCTGCTACCACACCATCTGCTGAAATCACATGGCCAATAAACTGCACATCTCTCTGCCAAAATTCGCATTTGCTGGGTTTTGCATACAACTTATTCTCTAGCAAGGTTTATAACACTATACGCAAGTGTTGTTCATGCTCGGCCTCTGTCGCTGAATAAATCAGAATATCATCTATGAACACCTCCACAAATCTGTCCAAATATGGTCGGAAGATACTATTCATCAAATCCATGAAAGTAGTTGTAATGCCCCGCCCCTTTTCACTTGCATAAATCAGAGTATATATATATATATATATAGAAAGAGAGAGAACGGGCCATCACGACGCGAGTCAAGTCCGAGTTTCCAAACCGACCATTAACTGGCCACTATTACGTGTGTGTGGACTGTCCACTAAAACATTTACACACGCTCTTCTCATTGCTTGCGGAATAATTTATATGAATGAGATGCTAACCGTTAGGCAAGGAAAGTCAATTACCATAAAATTTAAATAAAACTTAGGGGTTATCAAACCATAGCAAATATGTTCTAAGGTGTCCCAAAATAGTCTAAGTTATTATAATCCAAAATGCAAGTCACCAAATGCATCATTGAAATCAAAACTAAGTAATATAAACTTCAATCTCCCAAGCTCCTACGCTTGGATCCCTTCCGGTCCTACATCCTTCTCCTTGGCATTTCCTGTTCCATCATCTATAGGGTAGAAGTAGGGCATTAGTCAACATGCCTAGTAGGTATTCCAATTAGTGTTAGAGTACACATAGGAGTAATATTAGCATTTCATGAATCAAGTGTTTAAACATCATTAATGGTATATTTGTAAATACATCTTGTAAGTAATAAAAACAATGTATGATGTCCATATCATAATCATGCTAAAATGAGTGTCATGTCATGGGTGTTAATGTCAAATGAGATCCCACCCAATGTCCATACCCAATCACACCATACATTAATCGATGGTTATTTTGTCAACAATGTTTGAGGCAGTAACCACTAGGGCACTGTATACCCATCCACAAATTAATCGGGATTACCGATGGAGTGTGGACTCCTCCCTCTGTGCAGGGCTTCAGGCTTACTACCAAGGAGCTCTTTGGACCAATAAGCCGTATTTTTCTATCAATTGGACGCGGCCAAAACTCAACAGTTCATATAGCTTCACATAAGCTAATTTCAAGCCCAAGTTATGTCCGGACTGCTCAGAACTTGGTTTGTTGGTCATATATGTTCCCTCCCATGCCATGCATGAGGTAATGTATGCAATAATGCCATATCATTTAAAATACATCATATCATTTGAAAATCAGTTCATAATCATATATAAATTTGTTTAACCAATGTAATCATCATATTTTGAATATAAACCAGTGTCATAATTATACTCATAGTGTTCTCAACGAGGTAGGAATCCTACCAATGTACGATATATTATCTTGCAAGGATAACGCCAACGGTCACGTGAGACGAAAATCAATCCTTTGCGAATCTCTTCACCTCATCAAATTCAAACATACATATAAGTTTGATTTTCCATTTCAATTTCATCATCCCTATCTCCATCTAAGTTCCATGTTTGTTTCCCAATGCGTTTATGCATTCCTTGTCCTTAACCCGTTTAAGACCCTCAATGGGACATGTTTTGAATGTGCAAGATATAGATGTGTAAAGCGACGTCACTTATGTCGAGAAGCCGGTCAGAATATTAGAGAGTGAGCAAAGGGTGTTGCGGAATCGAGCGATTCAGTTCGTCAAGGTGGTATGGGATAGACATGGTGTTGAGGAAGCCACTTGGGAATTAGAATCGGAGATGAGAACGGCTCACCCTGAGTTGTTTGTGTGATGTATGTCGGAATCCTACTTCGTTGGATTTACGAGACGAAAATTATAAAAAAGAGAATTGTATTATAGCACCCTGGAATTTCAAAGATAACAATTTACATGAATTTATTCATATTTACGGAATTGCCATTATGATATATTTGATTTGAATTTAAATGGGTCAATAGTTCAATCAAGACCCAAAGGATGGTAGTTTTGTTTTCAAAACAAATAAATAGATAAGGAGTGACCAAAGTTTTAAGGGGTGAGGTTCGGCCATGGCTATGGCCGAACCCCACAAAGGGGTTCTTGGAACATTAAGCCTTGCTGGAAATTAGGTGGATGAATGTTAACTTGCTTCTATGTACATAAGGTATTTGGATTGCTAGAACGGCGTACAAGTCGTGATTGGAAGGCTGTTCAAAGGAAGGGTCAAACAAAGTAACATAGTGTAGGTTTCCTACCTTGTTGTAACCACATATCTTATTCGCTGTTTTATGTTTATTTGAATAAGTTATTTGAATGAAATGTTATATTTACAAATGATATGTTTGCATAGACATCTCATGCATGGCATGGGATGATGGTCTTGTAACCGGAGGCCACACTCTGTCGGGGCGTCCGAAAGACCACTGTGGGGTACCTTGATGATGAGAATCCCATCAAGAGGAATCCGGAGGCCACACTCCGTCGGGGCGTCCGAAAGACCACTGTGGGGTACCTTAACGATGAGAATCCCGTCAAGAGGAGGCTATGTAGAATGGTGATGGGTGGGACTCATTACAAGTTCATTTCATACATAGCATGTTTTATGGAATTTTGACATACATGTATTATTATATTATTTGCATGTTTTTTACTAACCTTGTGGTAGCCCTATTCGGAAACACTACTGGGTGCGTTGATCTAACGCCCTATTTCTACCCTTAGTGGATGACGCAGGAAAGATAACAAATGAGGATCGAGAAAGGGACCAAGCAAAGAAGCTTGGGCAGTTTGAATGATTGGAATGGACTATGAATGGGCTATTTATGGACTTGTTATTTGATTTATTTGGACAATGTAATTTGATAGCTAGATGATGTTGGCATGTAATAAGTAGTTAAGTAGATGCTATGGTTTGATTTATTTGGATGGTTTGGAATGAATGGTAGACAAAGGTTATATAATAATTTTGGAGAATAAATTATGCACTTTGTTATCTAAGAATGGAAAATTGGAATAGTCATAGGATCTATTATAACCTCAGTTAGATTTAGACTAAGTTAATTACGTAAGTTTATTGTATCATGTGTGGATCTATTTTTATGGACTTAATCCATACGCACATGGGCTTGGCCAGTTAAGGGTCGGACTTTCGAAGTCCGAACTTAACTCTCGTCGTGACACTCCGCCCTGATCACTTGATTATTATATTATAAAAATAAAAAATAAACTCTGATTATTAGAGTGAAAAGGGCGGGGTGTTACACATACAATATGGCCGAACCCTATTGTCCCATTTCCTTTTAAATGTATTCATGTTCAACAAAAATCCCTCAATGGGGTTCGCCCATACAACATGGCCGAATCCTATTGTCCCATTTCTTCCTTTAAATGTGTTCATATCCATAGAAAAATCATCAATGGGGTTCGGCCATACTATCGTCCCATTTTCTTTTAAAATGTATTTATATTACACCAAAAACCCATCAAGGGGGTTCGGCCATACAATATGGTTGAACCTTATCTTTTGGTTTTTGACCTTATTTTTAATCCTTTTGTTATTTTAAACAAAGTGATCCATAGAAATCATCTATGGGGTTTGGTCATACAACATGGCCGAACCCATTGTTCTTCCTTCTTTCATCTCCTTTCCATCCTATATTACTTTGAGGATGGGTTCTTCTTTAAAAATATTCATCAACCATGTTTTAGGTCACTTGATGGGGTTCGGCCATACAACGTGGCTGAACCTCATCTAGTACCATTTTTAGTCCTCAAATGGTATCCATACAAAATTAGGGTTCAGCCATATAACATGGCCGAACTTTGTTCTTTGATTCTTTCTCCTTGAAATCCATCCTTAATCATATTTAACATGGATTCCATCCTCAATAATCAACCAAATAAATTTATCCTACCCAATAACCAAGGCTAGGGTTCGGCCATACAACATGGCTGAACTAACATGGTGGGTTTTTCGTGATCCATTCAATCTTATTATCATCATAGCCTGGGTTCTTTTATTTCAATCCCATAACCATCCTTTGGATGGATTTTCCAACTCCATGGCCTTATGACATTTTTGGCCACTTAATCCAACCAACATGGAACCCATGGGTTTGGCCACACTATGGTCGAACCATGGTTTCCTTAGATTAATCCCCATTGATTCTTTATTAAGTGTAGGCATACCTTTCTTCCAATAAGTTGCTCCTCCTCTTTTCTTTTGATTTTCCCCTTCTTCTTTATTTCTTTTTCTCCTTTCTTTGTTCTTCAAAAGCTTTAAGTGTATGGAGGTAGAGATGGGAGAGAAAGAGGAGAGGAGTGGAGAGAAATCTCTTGTTCAAGAGAGGAGGGATCAGCCAAGGGGTTTGGAGTGCTCATTGGTTTGGGTTTTTATGTTTAAGACTAAAACTATTCATTTCCTCTCATTATGGTTTGTCGTAACCAATGAGGCTCTTGGTTTAACCAAGGAGACTTTTGGTTTAAACCAAAGAGACCCCTTGGCTTCCCAATGAGTCTTTTGGCTTCCCTAGTGTCTAAGTACAATGTACTTAGATAGGCCAACCATCTCATCCCTTCACCTTCTCAACTTAAGTAAAACTTAACTCAAGACTTGAACTCATTGGTGGTTGACCAAGTCAAGCCATGACATGGCCGGCCATGCATGTGGTGACTTGATCAACACATGGCACTTGGGTCCCACTTGGCCACGTCACTTGATGATGTGGCATTCTTGCTTAGTTGGCTCTCATGTGATGACATGTATGCCACTTGGCAATGCCACATCATTCACATGCCACCTCACTTGACAAGGTGGACCTTAATGCATTAAATGCATTAGTTTATCCAACTCAACTAATTTAATTAAACTTACCCAATTACTTTAAAAATCCAGTTCACCCATGACCCATTGGGTCATAATTGGGTAATTGACCCATTTCCTTGCCCATCTAGTGCCCATTTCAACTTTTAATTTCAAATTCCATTAAATCACAATCCAAATGGACCAATCCAATATATTTATAATCTAAGGAAAATACGGGGTGTTACAGTAGCCGGCGCATTTGTTAACCCAAACGACATCACAACAAACTCAAACTCTCCAAACTGTGTACAAAAGACAGTTTTCTGAATATCACTCTCCCTCACCCTCAACTGGTGATAACCAGACCAGAGGTCTATTTTAGAGAAGTATTTAGCTCCTCTCAACTGATCGAAGAGATCATCGATTCTGGGCAATTGGTATTTGTTCTTGATTGTCACCTGGTTCAACTTCTGGTAATCAATGCACATTCTCATAGTACCATCTTTCTTCTTGACAAGCAAAGCCGGTGCACCCCAAGGAGAAGCACTCGGGCGAATGAAGCCGATAGAAGAAAGCTCTGTAATCTGAGTCTTTAACTCTCTCAACTCAGCCGTGCCATGAGGGACGGAGTAATAGAAATGGGTGAGGTGCCGGGCATCAACTCTATGACAAATTCTACCTCTCGATGTGGAGGCAATTCTGTTAGCCGCTCAGGAAACACATCTGGAAAATCTCGTACCACTCGAGGTATATTAGTTTGAATGTCCCGTGCATCCTCCCAGCCCAAACTGGCAATCATGCCTTGAACAACTGCGTCATCGCGAACAACACTAGGCACTTGACTGAAGGTTAGACTCAATCTGCTAGCAAAATCAATATCCATCAATGATCGACCATATACCCTTCTCTTGAAACAATCTATAACAACTCTGTGGGCTGATAACTAGTCCATGCCCAAAATTATACCAAAGCCGGTCATATTCATCACCAATAAGTCGAATTCCAACTCTAAATCACCAATAGTCATAATGCAGGTTTTGCACACTCTATCAACTACTATCTCCCATCCCAGCGGGGAAGTGACTCACAACGGTGTGCTAACTAACTCTGTCTTAAGTCCTAGAAGATGTGCAAACCAAGATATAATAAATGAATGTGATGCACCAGAATAAAAAAGAACATGTGCCCAAGAACTATAGAAAGGTAAGATACCATGCATAACTGGGGTGTCAGCAGTCTCTCCAACATGAGGAATAACAACCAATATCTTGTTAGAAGCACCACGGCCCTGATGGCCTCTGCCTCTGCCTCGACCAGACCTCTAAGAACTAGTTACTGATGCCTGTGGAACTTGTCTCTGGGCAATGATAGGTTCTGCTCTCATTGTTTGCAAGGGAACTACTACCTGACTGGAACCTGCACTTTGAGGACAATTTCTAAAAATATGTCCTCCTTTTTACAAGTGAAGCAAACTAGTTTTTCAGGCCCAGACCTCTGATAAAATGATTTAGCTGTATGCCCTTTTCTGTCACAAATTTGGCACTCAACCATGTTAGTCCCGGACTTGTCATCTCGCCCTGCAGATTGCTTCTGCTGACTAAAAGATCCGCGAGACTGATAGGGCCCAAATTTCTTCTTACTCTTATTGTTCTTTCCATGGAGGAACACTGTATGTTCGCTCTCTGAACGGGGCTACACCTACACTGTCCCCATCCGTCGTACCGTAGCCTCGGCTAGAAAAGCTCGGTCCACAACCTCCACAAATGTGGGCAACCGGAGAAATGTGACTTGACTCATGATGCTTGGATGAAGGCTTTGTTCAAACCTGTAGGCCTTGGCATTGTCATCTACTATAATAGTAGGTGCAAAGAGTGACAACTCATTGAATCGTGCCAAGTATTGAGACACTGACATATCTCCCTGTGTCAACACCAGAAACTCATTCAACTTTCCTTCCTTGATGATATTAGGGAAGTACTGAGCTAGGAACATCTTCCTAAATCCTTCCCAAGTGATACTCTTGCCTGTCTGAGCCATTTTCATTGTCTTCCACCAATGGCGAGCCTCGCCTCCCAACCGAAAAAGGCAAACTTGACGCATGTGGCGTCATCCTCAATATCCATGGCGTCAAAAATCATCTCAATACTTTCTAACCACTCTTCTACAGCTAAAGGATTAGGGTCGGCCATGAACATCGAGGGAGACTGTTTCTTGAAGTCAGATAAGGCCACAGGTGCCCGGTGTTGGGGAACCGAGTTCACCTTTGTATCTGCTTGAGTTTCTTTTTTAGTGTTTTTGGCTACACTCATATCCATATCAGCGGCCTATCTTGCTAAGGCCTCTTGTACTCGACGTTTGACCTCAGCTTGGATGGCCACTTCTCTAGCAGCGGCCTCTGCTTCAGTACGAGCATCATCATTGAGCTCGGGGTTGGGGTTTGGGTTGGTGTTGTTGATAGTGCTCTTGCCCTTGGCCATTCTCTAAAAGATTTAATAGTCATATCAGTATTGACCAAACTCATACATAATAGGGCATCAAATCCAAAATACAACAACCAACCAAGCAATCACGCATCCACACACAATAACATAATATTAACAATGTCAAACATTTTTCACCCTTGACGGTTGGTGGTCGACACCACACACACAACCCTTAGGGGAAAACAAGCCTAAGCTCTGATGCCAAGATGTCACGCCCCGACCCAAAATCGACATGTGACGCGGAATAAAAAATTTCATTTCTCCAAATGCACCAAATAAATAATAGTTACACGTGGGAATCACACGTGTTAACACACAATCATAACTTCATATCTTTTTAGAGAAGTAAGATCGACACCAAAATTTCGGCAGTCTCCCCTAAAAACTGGACTGTTGGGCCAATCTTACCTCTACAATTAATCCACCTGTCCAACGTAGTAAAAGAATGTATAACCATTCACATCCAACCACAATAGGGGTTACATTCCTAAAGTTTAAAGGTTTCTAATAAATTTTCAAAACATTAAACATGTTTTCAATGATAATTATATATGTTTTATCTTCTAACTCAACAACAATACACATAACCATGTAATCAAAATGACAAAACATCAAAATAATAGCCAAGTGAGTGGGAGATCAATAAGGTGTGTAGTCTATGGACATCCTCTTGGTCCCTCGGACCCCATTGGAGATATGGTACCTGAAATTGCAAGGAGGTGAGCATAAACAAGCTCAATGAGGAAATACATGTATGCTACACACTAACGAACTCACAACATATAATGTATGAAATAGAATGTATAATCCATACTGTGCTATGTAATCATGCTACACATCATCATTATGGGAACTACTCCCCTCTTAAAAGATATCACCATGGGACGGACGGTCATTATAAGCAATATACCTCAACCTCGAAAATGACTTAGGGCCCACGACTTACTAAGAGGGTGATTCACGCATAGCGTGCCCATGTCAACCTCGCCCTGCGTCCCTTCACCTCCTGGATGATTCAATCAAGTTCTAAGGTAGTCAAATCACGACTTATGGAGCTAACACCATCCCCCATAGGATGAATGTATATCTAGCCCTACGTATCCAAGCTCATCTCAAGTGCTAAATAGCTGTGAGAGCGCCCTACAACGGATGGCATGTGAGGGACCTACTCCTCAACAACAACCCTACGAGACCAAGTCTCCGTTGCCGATGCCACCGTCCCAATAAGAATACTAAGATAGTATCTGCTTCATTGTCATCCCAACCCCCTCAAAGGAATTGAGTATTCACATTGGTGGGAATTCAAAATGGTGTAAGGTTCACATTCACAAGTCTTTACTATCCCATGATCCAATCTCACCATAGCATCATTAAATTGTGCATGTCCAATAAGTACATCTTTCCTAACTAACTAAAATTAACCTATCTTAGGTTAGATGTGAGTACACAATCAACATGAATATCAACCTCAATATAAATGAGCTCTCAAACACACCAAGCTCTTACAAATACCATTAAGCAATGCATGATAATATACATAACAAATTTCATTAGTTCATACATTTAAATTCATATTATTTAGATTAGTCATGAGAAGAGAGTAATCTCCTATGCTTGGGATATTCAATTGGACCTACACAACTTCTATTACATCATCCTTGCAATTTGGGTCCAATATAATCCAACTCATGGTGATTAGCACAATTTGCCCCATAATTCTCTACTTCAACATCAAATCCACATTTCACTATCTAACACCCAAATGGCCTCTCAATAGGGTCCATTTCCATTCAATACCTCATAATCATCATCAACAAACATAATACAAAAATAACAACACCTTGTATCGTAGAAGAATTATATCTAATTAAATATTTCCATCTATCACAAATATCACATCATCATGCATTTAAATGTGAAAATGCATATAAGGATGTCTACATAGCATATAAATCTCTAAACATCCAAACAAGTGTGTAGCTTTCCTCACCTTAAGCTTTTATGAGGTGTCGGGTTGATTCTTGACTTGATCGGCTTCGGGGTTCAGATTAGGGGGCTCTAATCAACATAGAAACACAAATAGAACTCATTTTGTGCATTGTTCAAGCCCAACTAGTGATTAAAAGCACAACCCCCAAATTATTTATTCCCATTTGGGTTTTTAGACCAAGACCAACTCTATGCAAGCTCAAACTTAGTACAAACCCCACGTTTCTCCAACCTTGGTGCTCCAATTCATCCACACAAGAGATTTCCCCCAAATCTTACTTTCCCATGGTCCAAAACCCACTTTCCCTCCTTATCCATACCCAAGTAAAGTCCCAAGTTCGAAAATCCCAATTTATTCGATGGAATTCTCCCCAAACAAAGCCCATTGGCCATTTCAAGCCCCATGCTCACTACATCCCATGAAAGCCCCATCGAAAAAGAGGAATGAGAGTGAGAAGAGATGAAAACCTTACCTTGGAAATGAGAAAATCCACTCAAATGGAAGCTTGGGGTGAGATCTCTTCGAATCCAACACATGCAAGGGCTGAGAAAATGGTGAAGAGAGGGAAAAACAAGCACAAGGATCGGCTGGGGGAGGAGTTGAGCAATGGAGAGGAAAGAGGAGTGAATATAAGCCAAAGGTGTGAGAGTTGGGGTTTAAACACCCCAACCTAAGTCACACCGTCGGTCGGTCCGACACAACTTGAAAAAAAACTTATTTAAATTTTATTTTCCAACTCTTTTCTAACGGGGTAGTATCTACAGGCCACGTGTGCTTAGGTGGGACCCTCAGATACACCTCACACAGGAAATCCCTAATATTACATCATAAATCTATTAATTTAAGGGCTGGGCCATTACACAGTCTCGCTAAATTGTCCTGAGATTGACTCAATTGGGCCAACAGATTGTTTCTTATTTCATCTTTATGTTTGAGCATATCGGCAACGACTATGAATGATGCATTTAAAATATGATAAGAATGGGAAGAAGAAGACGGATTTTGTTGTACTGTTTGCTTGGAAGAAAGGGAGAACGGACATGAAGGAGTAAGGATTTGCAGAACTGCTTGAGGAGTTGAAGATTGTCCTTTTTGTTTTGACTGATTGTTTTTACCCATTTCTTGGGCAGTTTTAGAAAATGTAAGATTGGCACTGCCTTGAACTTGTTGTAATTCGGGATATAAAGTCTAAAGACTTTCTTGATTATTTGAGAATAATCAAATTTATCCCAACTCTTAATGTCAAATTTTCTTGCAAGAGCAGGTGAGCTATTCTCCATCTTTTTAATAAAACTCCATTTAACTATCCAAGGAATATTGAAATAAAAGAAATTCAGCACAACTAACGTTTCTGATGCAAATTGGATTTCTTTCATAATTTTTTTTTTATTCTTTAAAGAGAGAAGAAAACTTGTTGAAAACATCTTGATCTGGTTGAGAAAGAATTTCTCTCAATCCACCAAAGTGGGTCCAACATTTTGAGAACCACCACATGGTATTTTTCAGGTTCATCAACTTTAAATCTAATGAACCATTGACTAGGATCCTTTTTGGTTGATGGAGAGATTGTGTAACACCTCAAAATTTTTAATATTAATTAATGGGAGTAAAAAGGATAATTAATGATTAATTGAGATTAAGGAGACTTAATTTAGTAATTAAGACGAGATTAAGTGGGATTTGATTTGGAGATTAAAATATAATTTAATGTCAAACGATGTGGTGAGAAATTAATTTATAAAATTTATTGAAAATAAATTGATGATGTGGCATCGTACCACGTAGACGATGATGTGGCATGCCACATGGAAAGGTGTGGCCCAACACCACACCCTATAACATAGGGCAACCAAAAAGCAAAGAGGGAAAAAGCCACCACCCTCATTTTATTACACTCAGATGGCACTCCCTATCCCATTCCACTCTCCACACGACAAAGGCTTCCATTTCCACCCCTCACCATCATGTATCCCTTTCTTCCACCTTTTCACACGTTTTCTTCTCATCTCTTCTTCTCCATTCGAGAAACTCAAGCAAGGAAGAAAACAAGAGAAGAATAGAAGAAAGGAAGAAGAAGGAATGAAGAAATAATCGTGGAAAAACTTTGTAAGAGGTTAGTTTTTCTCCCTAGACTTGGTATTAAAGCTTAATTTGAAGATTAGGATAGTTTAGAATCAACCCAAGACAAATTCGGGTTAAGAAATTGGAAATTAAAAAATTTGGGGATTTTGGGTTTCCTCACTACTCATGAAATTTGTTTAAGATCCATGAATTTGTTAATCAAATCATGAGTACTAAGCCTCTAAAATGTGACCAATTATATGAGGAATCAATCTAAGGGATTAGATGTAAGAATCAAGGCCAATGACCCACCCATATGTGATTTTCGAGTTCAAGAGACTTGGCCCGCACTTCAGTTTTCTGCAAGTGACTGTCTGAGGAAGACAGGTCTCGGAACCTCCTCGGACGTTCTTAGACAAGTGCTGAAGGCTTAGACAATCTGAGGAAACGAATGAGATTCCGAAGACCATTGAAAGATATGAGGTCTCAGAACCTGGCTCGAACGTTTCGAGCCAAGTTCTGAAAAGACCAATGAATCCTCGGAAGGACTAAATACTTCAAAAATTTTGTTAATACCAAAAGAGAACCCGAAGTCTCGGAACCTGGCTCGGAAGTACCGAGACCAACTTCCGAACAACCTAGTATGAACTACATGTCTCGGAAGTGCCGAGAGAACACCTAAAAGTTCCGAAGTCTCGGAACTTGGTTCAGAGGTTCTAAAATCAAGTTCCGAGCAGAACCTATGTATTGTATACTTCGGATGATTCGGGGGATGACCCGGAAGTTCCGAAACTTCGGAACAAGCTTTGGAAGTACCGAGCCTAGTGACCCAAGTTTCGAACTGACAGTGACCAGACTGTTTTGATCTTAACCCCACAGCCTAGTTTTCATCGTTAATGTGGGATTAATAAGACATAATATTCTCCAAATCTAATCCACTCAATGGTAATTAATAAAAGTACTATGTATTAGATTTGAAAACCAAAGATATAAACTAATGACGTGATTATTATGTCTTGATACATGGAAATAACCAAATGATTTGAAAGTGACCTAGAGGTGCACGGGTCGTATCGTGATTTATCCTCCCCAACAACTCATCTCCAATCACGTAGGTTTTCCTACCTACTTGAAGTACCATAGTGATACCATAAATGTGTATTTGATTGAAAGTTCTATAAATTGATTTTTATGTATATTTTAATGATGATTTGATAAAGTGTAGTTTCAAGCATGGAAATTATATATTATTTTATATAATGTCAAATGGATTTGATATCATGCATTTGCATGTTATGGGATTGCATGAGACCGAGACGAAAGGACGACGTACTTTGATCTCGGAAGTATTTATACACATATGAAATGAATAACCATTGTATATGGCCGCGTCCATGGGTTAAAAGAAATTATGACATACTAATTGGGCAAAATGCTCCAGGGTCAATAGAAGTCCCAAAACTTGTGCAGGAGTATGGGTGTGTAGCACTCCCCCTGTAGTCCCGGTTGAATGCTAATATTGGATAGTAGCTCCCAACTGGTGCCCTAGAAAAGCTACGGACATAAATGGCCAATGTTTATAACCATTGAATGAGAAAGAAGATTGACCAATACATGGGGCGTGAGATGGGTTTGCATAGATTCATGTCACCATGGCATAATACATTATATTGATGTTTAAGTACATTTGAAATGATCATGATTCTTATTTGTATGAAATGATTATGAAATGGATTTGAATGAGTTCTTAGTACTTATATGAAATGGATTTTGAAATACAGGATGGGGTATGATTTTCGAATGAGAAGTACATATGATTTGTTTTCCTATTTTTATTACTTCACATCTTGGTACTCACTTTAATGGAAATTCCTACTGGGTACATTGACTAAGCCCAAATTTTTTTCCCATTTTTAGAGTTTAATGCAGGAAACAAAAAAGGTGATGAAGCAGGTCCAAGTAATAGCCAAACTGATTAGAAAGGAAGTAAAAAGGAAGAGCTTGGGAAAATTACTCTCTTTTTGAAATTTTGAAATTGAAGAGGACTTAGTTTATTTGGTATTCTGTTTACAGTTTGAGAGAATGTAATTTTATAGGAGTTATGAGTATGGAAATGTAATGACTTATGTTTAAACTCCTAGATGATTGTGTTATACTCTTTATTTGGCATTTAACTTATGTGGGATCCTTATACTTTGCTTTGGTATGTGAATGGTTATTAATAAGATGTAACAAATGTTTATGTATATGTTTAAGCAGGTTTATATAAGTGTGTTGCAAATGTTAAAATGGACTCTGTCTTGACCACACACTGGTTGGACCAGTCGAGGGTCGGGTCTTTCGATTGGGACTCGACTCACATCGTAATGCTCACCTCTCTCCCTACTCAAATATCCTTATCATATTACTCTGATCCTAGTGGGAGAGGGAGGGGCATTACAGATTGACCCACTCTTCTTCAGAAATAATTTTGAAAATTTTAATTTTTCAATAGAGAATTCTAATAATTGAAGGAACATGTCCTAGATGGGTTGTTTGCTTTTGATTATGATGGTCTGAGTAACAAATTCCTGAATCTAATAGAATAGATTCAAAGAAATAATATGGATGAGGTGATTTGAAGAATTTGTTTGAGGGAAAGTATTGAGGAATGAGATCTTCGATGGTTATATTGTCTTGATAACATTTTGGGGGAATTGCACAGATGAGATTGGTGAATTTGTGAAGATAACTTTCTGAAATGTTTTTTGAAACGAGGAGAAACTAAAGAAGATCCTCTTCCAGATAGAAGTGGGTTTTTTTAAGAGGAAGGAGATGCTGACGTTCCCCAATGCATAAATTTCTCATATAGACCAATAGGTTTTTGAGGTCCAGGACTGATTGGTCTTGAAATGTTGGGTGAGGAATTTGAATTAATTTCCTTGGCTATTTGGAATGGAGAGGTGGAGGGTCGGTCTCCTAGGAGGTTGCATATTGTAGAATTTTGTAAATTATGATTATCAGAAAATCTTGAAGGATTTGTAGAAGAAAAGTCAGAAATAGAGTTGTTTTTTTCTTTGATAAATTCAATGTCAAAGTCAAAAACTGATAAAATGGTGCCATTTAGTAAAAATCTGTTTTTTCGCTAGATTTTTTACGTCTTTTATTACAACTTATTTAGCCGATTTACAATTTATTCTTAAAGAGATTTTTTTAGTTAAAAGGTCTAATTGAAACTTTTGTATGAAAAAAATATAGCTAGGATTTCTTTTTTGATTGTTGAATATTTAGTTTGTGATAGATCTCAAGTTCCAGAATAAATCTTACAATTTTCTCTTTATCATTTTTGTGTTTCTAAAGTAGAATACCTCCATATCCAACTTCAAAGGCATATGTTTAAACTACCTTAAATGCTTCTTGCTCAGTTAGATTCAAACATGAAAGATACGTATTATTTTCTTTTATCCTTTTAACATCTTCTGTATGTTTTTCATTCAAAGAAATTGGTTTTTTTTTTTGTCAATCATTCTTGAAGCACTTTTCTATCTTTAACAAGATCTTTATAAAAATTTGAAACATAATTTAAACAACCTAGAAATCCTTGTAACTGTTTTTATTTCTTTTATCTCATGTGGGAAATTGTTTGCAAATTCTATGACTCTATTTATTGGTTGGACAGTTTTATTTTTAATCATAAAGTCGACAAACTTAATTTTGACCTGGAATAACATCATCTTTCATTGGCTTAAGAATAAAGCATTTTTTTACGATGCTTTTAAATATTCCTAAATGCTTTCATTGTTGCTCATTTGTGTCGGAGAAGATCAATATATCATCTATGTACACACGAGAGAATGTATTGTAAGGATGAAATATTTCTATCATGATTTTTTGGAATTCTGGGAGCGTTTTTAACCCGAAAGGCATCACATGCCACTCTGAATGACCAAATGGGACTGCAAAACCTGTCTTGTATTTATTGTTTTCATCATTTTTTATTTGCCAAAATCTTGACTTCGGATCAAAATTTGAGAAGATTTGTGCATTATAGATCTTATGTAAAATTTCTTGAATATTGGGAATAGGGAATCTTATTGACCGCACAACTTTGTTTAAAGGTTTGTAATTTACTATACAAGGAACAATACGTTCTCATTCAATAGCATTGTTAACATGTAAAGTTGTAAAACTCCAAGGAGAATTACTCTTTCTAATTATTTTTTTCTTTTCTAATTCAATTATTTCTTCTTCTTTTTTTACATAATTCTTGATATTCAATTGACATTTGTGCATCTCTAGCTTTTGTTAGGAATTTTCTTTCATCGAAATCTTTTATATATGGTACAGAAATAATATGTTCCTACTCCCCCAAAATGCATTTGGAAGTTCGAAATAACATTATGAAGATAGAGTTTTTTGCAAATTGTTCTCTTTGAAAATGGAATTTTGAATCAGTTAATTGTTTTTGTATTCTTAAGCATTTAATTTCGCTATTTATTTCGTGAATGTAATTTTCTTTGTGAGTTATCAAAGAATTGATATTGTATAATTTTCCTAATCTTTTTTTTTTTTGGATGAATTTAAATTTGATTGGTTTATCCTCAATATTTTTTTTTAAACCATCGTTTGTAGTTACAAATGGAGTTATTGCTGTTAAGAATTGTGTTCCTAATATCAAATCTCCTGTCATTCCTTTCATCTTAAATATTAGAATACATTTTCCTTGCTTACAAATATGGACTTCAGGAAGTCTGTATGTTAAACAAATTTCTTTCCATCTGGAGCATTTAATGAATGTATAGTTTTTTTCAAAATATTTAAGTGGAATTATTCCTTCTCTTGCACAACTTATATCTGCTCCTAAGTCTAAGAGGCATATTAAGTCAATTTGATAATTGTTTTGTAATTTTAATAAAACCCTAATGTGCCATCTTCTGAATGTGAATCTTGAGATTTCTTTTAATTCCATTAGTAATTTGATTTCAGATTTTGTTCCTGACGGTTCTCCTTTGGTTTGTTCTTATTCTTCTATTCTTGATCTTAATTCTGTTATTACTATTTTTCTCTCTTACTTCTCTTTGTAGATCTGAAATTGAAATTGGATGTTCTGCAAGGTTTACATCTTTTTGAAGTCTTTTGTATAAATCATTGATACTTAGCAGGTTAATTGGCTTTCTTCCTTGTGTGTGGCTCTTTTCCTTTGCTAATTTCTTTTGATGCTAATAATTTTTCTATATGTTCAATCTGTTTTCCTGGGTCTTTTATTTCTCTTATCGTTTCCATCATTAATTTGTCAGTTGCAACTAAGACATTTATTAAATCTGAATAAGAGGATTCTGATTATAAAGATTCATATTTTGTTTGAAATATATTACAGTTACAACCCGGATGTCCATCACATTCTTCATGTCTTAATGAAGTAAGGATTTTGTTTATCAAATTCATTTTATTATCTGATTTATCAAATTCATTTTATTATCTGATTGATCAGTTTCTTTGTCCCTTTTATTTTCATTATCACTATTATATGTATCTTCTGAGGAAGAGGAGGAGGAGGAATATTGTAGTTTATTCAGCTTATGAATTATTTCATTAATTTTGTTTTCGGTTTTTTTATTTTTTATTTTAATTTACGTGCGGGAAACTGCGGGATATCTAGCGTAAAATCCCCATGGATGATCTCACTATTCCTAGGGCACATTAAGGTTAGGCCATGGGGACTCGAATCCGCAACCACCCTCTTCCTTAGGCGAGAAGCAACCAGTTAAGCTACACTTAATGTGATTTTCCTATTTTTATAACACTTGTTAACATAATGACCTGTTTTTCCAGATCTCCAACATTTTGGATCTTCAGCTATTACATATTTTTCTTTCTGGCGGTGCGGCTTATAATCTTTGCGCTTTTAATTTAAATTGAAATATCCTCTTTTGAAGTATTTTTGTAAACTACTTTCTGTTTTTCTTTGAAGTTCTATCATATTCTCTTAGATGTTCATGTTTTTTATACTTGAATTTTGAGTAATTTTTCTTTATTTTTGATTGATAAGGGTTGCAAGTAAATTGTGAACAAAAATTTCCTAATTTTTTTTTATCATAAATTCTTTTTCTTTTTAATTGGTGTTCTAATTTCAAATTGTTGGAAATAACTATTCCTACATTACTTATTTTTTGAACCAATTCTCCATATGTGTACCTGTCATAATCTATTTGACCATCCTTTTGCATTAGACTATTTCTTACCTTTTCTGCAAATAAAGGTACTAATCTTGATATAAATTTTTCTTTCTAAAATGTTTTATAACAATCTTTTAAATTATACACCTCTATCAAAAATATGTCTTTGTACCATTGTAAATTCATTAATCGTTTTTGAATGATAGCTTCTTGTCTAGGTTTTGTACCTCTGAAATGTTTGATTAATTATATAAAAGGGTTTCTACTGAATTTGAGGTTAATTCTCCTTCAGAGTCCAAAATTGGAGCACCTAATTCGTCAAATTTGACTGAAGTTTTTTTTTCTTTTCTTTGTTCGTCACATAAATAATTTTCCGACCAATTTATTAATTGCCCTTTAAAACCTGCTGTTATTAAGTCAGTAATTTGCTTATCTGTATTAAATTTTGTTTTACATATGTTTATATATATATATATATATATAATTATTTGCATTATTTGATAAGTTGACAATCCATCTATATTCCATTCGTAAATGGTTGATACATCAAAAGAATTTGAACTTATTGTTTCTAGTTCTTTTATTTTATGTCTATTGGCTTATTGTATCTTGGTTGTCCCGTGTGTTTCTTAATTTATTTATATTCATATTTTCAGGTTGTTCATCTTGGCTTATCAATACATTTATATTTTTCTGGGAATTAGCTTTTTTAATTTTTCGTTCTCTTAATGTTTCTTCAAATTCATCTGAGATTTGTTCTTCTTGACTTAGCTTAATAGGTTTCTTTTCTAAATTTATTCCTCTTGAAATAGGGTTAGCTTTACACAATGACGGTTAGATTTCTATTTGTTTAGGTTTTTTATTTTTTTCGATTTCCTTAATTGCTTCAATTAAATTTTCTATTTTTTCATTATTTTGTATGGCTTGGATCTTGTATTCTATTCTATTAGTTTGCTCACTTGTTGCTCTTAAGTTTAAATTCGTAAAATTGTTTTGTTCTATTAGGGCTGCTGTATGAGCTGAATTTACTTCTATTTCCCCTAAAACCTTTGTATTGTTTCTGTAAGGAGACGCTTTAATTTCATCATTTAGTTTGATTATTTCCATGGAGGATGGGTTGATGAAATCATTTCTTCTTCTTTGTCTGTAATTATTGTCCAAGTTGATCTAACATCTGGAGAATTTTGAGAATTTGATCTTTGCTAGATGGGCCTTGCTATTCCTATGGGTCTGGTAAATAATGGTGGAATTTCTGAAGCTTTTGATGATTATGGTACTTCTGTATAAGAATGTCTTGGTAAGTTTAAGTTTGAAGGGACTTTTGAATTTCTTAAGAGATATATGGTCGAGGGTATTGAAGAGATTTTTTATTTAGTATCTTGTTGCTCACTTGATCTCATTATTATGTCTATATTTTCATCTATTATTTTCAATTACAGTAAAGCAATGTTACTCCCGACCTCGAGCCCATAAAAAGTATAATAAATCTTTCTAACTCAGTACTCAATACATTCAGAATAAAAAATGTATTTTACTAAATATTTTGTAAAATAATATTCCATACATTCATAATACAAAATTATTACAAAAGTGACTAAAACCTCACAAACACTCTAAAAAATGACCCTAGATGATTTATTTTCAAATCTGGCCGAAGTGGTAGGGTTTCTCGTTGGTCTTGAGGGTTGCAGATGGAGAGGATCTAATGCTGCGATGGGCGGCAACCTAGTTTTCCAGTAGCAATGGCCAATGGGGCAGAAAGAGAAGGAAGATAAAACGATTTCAGTCGAAAGGACTTTTTATGATGGGATAGAGTTTAAGGAATTTTTTCGAAAATGATTACTGAAGGTCGATTTGTTAGAACGTCTAATTAAATAGCGTCTCTAATATAATATATGTACCATGGTCCAACCATATTACATTATAGAGGTTCTACTGTATTTATTTTATTTCATCATTATTTTTTGTCTAGGTGTTTGAATATTTTCTATTTTCCATTTACTGGGTAAAGTTATATGATCCCATTTTATGGCTTTTGGTGTTATTAAGTTATTTCTAAAGTTTGTTTGAGATAATGTTGATTCTCCTTTAATTATGTTTGAGTATGCTATGTTTAGGTTCATTGAAGTCATTGCTTTGTAATAGAGCCGGTATATTATTCCAAAATTTACAGATCAGCAGGTTAAATTAAATCCTTTTGATTGTATTCCTAGATTGATGACATTTTTTTAATTTCAGTCGGTTATTGAATTGTTATATTTTGTATACAATTAAAGAAAATTGGGTCTTCACTTAAGTTGGCTTGGACTAATCCGAATGGTGATTATTAAAATTTTCATGTCCCTAATCTCGAACATACTCTAGAGAGGCAACATCTAATCGATTTCTTGTTATTGTTTTGAGGGCTATTTGTATTAATTCTACATGTAAAAAATTATATTTTTGCCTATGTATGTTTATTAATTCATCATCTAATATTTGAATTTAGTTGTTTCTTCATGAATTGACCTTTTTTTTTTTTCAATTGTTTGTATAACATAATTGGATTCAGGGGTTTAAATATCGGCCGATACGTATCGTATCGGCCGATATATATATCGGTTTTGTATATGTGAATATCGGCCGATATGTATCGTATCGGCCGATATTCACAATTTCGGCCTTGATATCGGCCGTATTATATCGGTCCGATATCAAAATATCGGCCGATATTTAAAAAAACAAGGAAGAAAGAGAAAAATATCGGCCGATATATCGGCCGAAAACGATATATCGGTCGACATATCGTATCGACCGATATATCGGCCGATACCGATTTTTAAACCCCTGATATTTGGATTCATCTTCAAAAATCCTTTTTTGAATATTTGATCTACTGGTATTTTGGAGACTGACTAATCTTGAAATTTAATTGTTCGAGATTTACGAGATTCGTTGTTACCGAATCTAACGAAGAAATATTATTGTTGCTAGATGCAGAGCTAAATGAAGAAGCTCATTTTTATTTTTTGAATATTTCTTTAATAATTTCTTCAAAGCCTTTTCCATTATTACTGTTTAAAATTTCATCTTTCATTGAGACTGAATAATATTTTCGTTCGTCAATCAATGAACCAATAACCTAGAGGGTTAGGAATCCAACTCCCAAGCTGAAGGCGAAGAATCCACCTATTTAATGCGAACAACTTAGCCTAACACGGCAATGGGATGGTAGAGTAACGGGTGGTATTTGTAAAGCCCCGCCCTTTTTCACTCACTGAAAATCAGAGTCTATTTTCTTTTTTTAAAATAAAAGAGTGAGAGGGAGCGGGACGCCACGACGCGAGTTAAGTCCGAGTTTTCAAAGCCTGACCTTAACTGGCCAACCATACGTGTGCGTGGACCAAGTTCATTAAACGGTTCACACGTACTCAAGTTAAACATGCGGAATAAATCATAGATGCGGAATTATAATAGAATCATAATTCTATTCCATTTTAGATAGCAAGGATGTCCATCACTTAATCATAAATATCTTACGTTAAAATATCCAAAATTAACATTTCAAACCATAGCAAATAATCTACATTATTACAGTCCCACGAACTAATTACTCAAATACATTATCCATGAGTAACTTAAACAAAATGAAACTTAATCATCCAAGCTTCTAAGCTTGGCTCCGATCACGTTCCTCGTTCCGTTTATTCCCTGTGTCATCAACTAGGGTAGAAGAAGGACGTTAGACAACTTGCCCAGTAGGTATTCCAATTAGGGTCAAACACATGGGTTAGTATAAAAATCCAGATATAATATATCATGTCGTATCTCTAAAACATTGTATCCAAAACAGTGTATGATAATAGAGATCCAATCATACAGATAAAACCAGAAACAGTGCATGATAATAGAGATCATAAACATGGTGATGCAATGCCATGCCATGGGTGCCATATGCATGAGTCCCACCCATCAGCCATAACACAATCACAAAACATCCTCTTGATGGAAAGCTCCTCATCAAGGTATCACAATCACATAGTATCCCTCTTGATGGAAAAGTCCTCATCAAGGTATCCTCACGAATGCCTTACGGACGCCCCGACGGAGCGTGGACTTCGGTTACCTCTTGATGGGATAATGCACATCAAGGTCTTCCTCTTGATGGAAAGCTCTTCATCAAGGTATCACAATCATATAGTAGCCCTCTTGATGGAAAAGTCCTCATCAAGGTATCCTCACGAATGCCTTACGGACGCCCTGATGAAGCGCGGACTCCTGTTACATCCCTCCCATGCCATGCATGAGATGCAAGTGCAACATGCTATGTAATAATACAAACCATAGCATTAAAAATCCATATTTGAAACATAACATTTGATACAAAATAATTCATCAAAATATGAATTAAAATCATCATATATACATATCCATGGTTTCAATGAGGTAAGAATCCTACCAATGATCAACTAATGTGTCCTTGTATTTTTGTCCAAAAACCGATCACCGATCGTAGACCGCTTGTGAGGTCCCGTTACCTTATTACATATCAATCAATTAAACTCATGTTCCATTTGATTTCCAATCATGTCTAAGTCCATAAACACATCTTAGTGGGATTCGACCATACAACATGGCTAAACTTCACTCACTTGGTTTGGGTCCAAGGTCATTCCCTCTTTGATTCATTATTCCAAACACATATAAGTTAGTCATCTAACATTCATAAAAACCCTAAGTCCATAAAACCTTCTCCATAGGGTTCGGCCATACACCATGGCCAAACCCATGGTCCATTATTTTCACCCCAGTTACATCTTAGCCATTCTTTCCATCACCTCATGCCTAGGTCCAAAACATATATCCACAACTAACCATTTTCCATGTTCAATAATTCACTTAGGTCTCTTATACAAACCTAGATTCAAACATAATCCATGACTAAACATTCATTCATTTAAACATGCCTAGATTCATAAATAACCCATTAACATGATTCATGGGGTTCGGCCATGTTGGTGTCCCATTTTAATCCTCTCTTTAAATCCTATACACATTAGGTCTATAAATCAAGTCCCTCCATGGGGAAGTTTAACCATACACTTAGGTCATCATTTTACAACATGTAAACCTTATTTAAGATCACTAATCAACTTGCATGATTTTCATCCTTTACCACTCATTAACATTTATTAACATCCATCCATCATTCTCATCCTTAAAACCCTTTAAACATCAACAATAGACCTCCAAGGGGTTCAGCCATGGTGTATGGCCGAACCCATGGTCCAAGATTCTTCACCATTATAACATTTTAGACCATTTAAAAATCAATACCTTCCTCCTTATTTCCATGATCTAAATACATGTAAATAATTCAATATTTCTATATGGGGTTCGGCCATACACCATGGCCGAACCCATGGTCCATGGTTCTCCACCCTTTACGTCATTTAGACCCATTTACCACAATTAACATTCCTCCACTATTTCCCTCATTTAAACCCTTTAAACATCAACAATATACCTCCATGGGGTTCAGCCATACACCATGGCCGAACCCTATGGTTCATCATCTTCTCTTTAAATCATATAACCAAGATTTATATTCTTTGATGGGGTTCGGCCATACATCATGGCCGAACCTCATCCAGCCATTTTTGTTGTCCTTGATGGTTCTCATACATATACATGTTCCTTGACCAACTTTTCCATGCTTATAAAATCTTATCATGTACTTACCAATTCAGCGACTCCTCCGATTTCTTTCACTCCTTCTTGCTCCTCCAATATTTTCCTTCCTTAGCCTCTTCGTCCTTCCTTCTTGATCCTTGGCCAAGATTGATCTTAATAAAATCTCTAAGAGTGGTTCGGCCAAGAGGTGTAGGTTTGAGAGAGGGAGAAAGAGAGAAGATTTAAGATAAAAACTCTAAGTATTCTCCCTTTGTCAATGAGAGTGGTCGGCCTTGAGTGAGAGGGAGAGAGTGAGATGAAAATACTCTAAGTGTTCCTTGTCTTGAGAGGAGGATCGGCCAAGAGAGAAAGGAGAGAGTGAAATGGAACTCCAAGTCCTTTATTGATCAATGAGTGTCGGCCAAGGGTGGTGTCCTTTGGTGATGCCCTTTTGTAACTCCCATGACCCTTCACCTCCCTCCTTAATGTTCCATGTGAAGGTTTCATTCCATGAGATGAAACATTCCAACCGTATGACCGGGTTTCCATCATGAGATGGAAACCCTCCATCTCCCCAACGTGTGCTATGGGTATGCCTTGTGTAACCACAAAAACCATTCACCTCCCTCATTAATGATTCATTTGGAGTTTCATCCCATGAGATGAAACTCCCACCATTCCAACATGTAACCCTAGGATATGTTTGTGTAACAACAAAAACCCTTCATCTTCCCGCTCCACTCACTTAAGATGAAAGTCTCATTAACTTCCCATCCAACTCACCATAACTCAATTATTTTTAATTCTTTTAAACTCAAAACTTGTGCTATTCATTAACTCAATTGAACTTAATCCACTTTAATTCAGCCACACCTTAATCACATTTGAATTCATATGGTGGTCGGCCAAGTCAACCATGACCCATTGGGTCCCAATTGGCATTTGACCCAATTGACAACCTTGACCCAATTAAATAAATCTTACCCATTTATATCAATTGAACCTTATCCAATATCCATTTGGTCTTAATTGGGCAATTGACCCACCCACCTTACCCATCTAAGGTCCATCTCCATTAATTTACAATTTAAATGGACAATTTCCATATACATCCATGAATTGAAAAATCCAGGGTGTTACAGTATTGGTTGGTACTGAAATTCCATTAATAGAACTATGCAAGACCTAGGAGAGGGGGGGTGAATAGGTCTGATCCAATTTTATTTTCCTTTTTAAAAATTTATCAATTTAACAATATGTGCAGCGGAATAATTTATGTGCAAGTGATAAACAAATGAATCAAACTATTAGCAAATCACACATGCACAATGATATATAGTGGGTTCACCTGAACCTACATCCACTGTTGGACTTACCTATCATAAATCCACAATGTATAGGAGTCACACCCAAACACTACAACTTAGTTTTGAAAGGTTCGACCGCCCTGATCTAATCCTAGACACCTATTTTTTAAGGTGGCTCAATCGCACTGATCTAATCCACCATACAATGATAAACAAGGTAAACAAAGAATACTTGTCTTGGGCCTTAACAATTCTTCAAAATGTGTGTTCTTCTTGTTGATGTATCTGCGCCTCTTCCTTCAGATCTGGTCCATTCTTCAATGAGCTTTGGCACAACGGAACATGGATTCTAGGACATTGATTTTACTGATTTTTGGGTCCTAATAAATCAGTTCTCATCGAATACTTTTTCATCTCCTTGCAAAGGATGATGAAGAAGAGAATAAAGGTAAGTGAAAGGTCTCTAGCAGTTGTTGGGATTTTTCCAATATTCAGGACTGTCTTTTGAAATCAGCTAGCTTTGTATTTATAAGACTGTTTTGGAACATTTAAGTCATGAGGTCTCCAGATTTTCTTCGAGGCCTCGAGGTTGTACAAGACAATACAACACACTAGATTCTCAGATTTCAAATTTTAATTTTATTGATATTTAGTCAATGACCAGCCCACTAATTTGCAACATGTCTGTGATTGCCAACCACAATATTTTAATAACAAATCATGAGGAGGCAAAAGGATTTTCTATAATCTTTTTCAACTCAAGAGGAGCCTCTAAAGGTTTCCATTTTTTTTCATGTGCTAGCAAATCACAGTGATGCTTATTCTTTATAGAATGAGGAGCCTTCAAAAGATTCTTTCATCAATGTGAAATGGCAAATTAATTATTCATAATCTCATCATATCCAGGAACCTTCTAGGATCTTCTTATATCCACAAATATTCCAACCATGATGTGGCAAAATATCATGAGGAGCCTTTCCCATTTTTTTATATGTTCCTTACCATATTTGTAAGATATTTGGTCAAAGGACAGATGGTACTAAGAACACACGCTGAAATCCAGCTATCTCGATCTTGGCTCAAATGTGGACAATCTTTAAGGCCTCGACAAAATGTTTGAGGCCTCGAGGATGAGATTAAACATTTTTCAGATTTTCAATTTATAAATCATTGATTTATAGGATGTTTAGGCTTGACCTAAGGTCCATTATAGTGCACTTACCTGTGTGTCAATCACATGTTTGGTGTAGACTCTTTTATGCATAGTAGATATTTTGACATTTTCACATTCTTCCAAGGTAAGGTCCAACACACATGGTAATGTTTGGTCGCGGAATTGACAATACATAGCCTCGATCAAACCGAGGCCCTAACAATCTTCCCCTTTGTCAATTTCGTGACAAAACCTAGACTCTAACAAATACTTCTCATTTAACCCCTTTACAATGAAATACAAGTCCTTAAAAAAATACAACTCAAACAATGACCATATCAAGACTTGAATTTCTTGCACTAACATTTCTCTCCACCTTTTTCTTTTTCTCCCCTTGAAATGATGCCTATAAAAAAAAATTCCTACAAAAGACATAGGCAATTAGGTGGGATTTTGAAAATTTTCCCCCTCAACATTAGTACAATTTTTCTCCCCCTTTTTGTCATAAATTGACAAAGGGTACTACACAATAATATCATGGAGAAACAAATTTAACAAATTATCAGTTTTAAATAAGCACTTATTCCAATATTTGAAACTAAAAAAGATCCACCACCAACCAATTTGTCAGATCCTCAAAAATACATTTTCCTATTAGGCACATGGAGGATCTGAAAACATCAAGGGGCCTAAACATACCCTCTCACCTTCTGAACCCATTTCGCATTGAAGGAAGATGGATGGAGGGATGGACTGAAATTCTTTGAGTCAGTTCTATGTTTGAGAAGCTCTTTTAGCAAATTTGTTACTATTTAATTTAAGAGCTAATTTTGATCTCTTCTTTGAAAATTTTCCCTGACATTGTCCCCTCTATGATGTACCTTTGGTTGGACAGTGAACTTCTCTTTCTTAGGGGACATTCAAACCTTAGGTGACCCAACTTTTCACAATAGTAGCATGTCACACTAGAAGATTAACAGAAGAAATGCTCACATTTCAGAAAAACAGTTTTGGACTTGGATTTCTTATCAAAACCTAGACCAGTTTTATTACCAATTGTTTTCCAATATTTAAGAGTTTTTCAAGTTTTTCTTCCCCTTGAGTAAATTTATCTTCAAATTTTATTTTGTGACTCCTTAACTAGTTTCAGTCAAATTCCAGTTTTTGCTTTTCAATTCTAATTTTGACTCATCTTTCTTTAGTTTTAAAGTTTTATCTTAAGCCAATTTGAGTTTTTCTTGAATACTTAGATTTTCATCTCGAACAATTTTTAAGTCTTTTTCAAATGTTTCATTTTCAGTTTTAATTGATTTTTCAATTTTACATTTTCATTTTTAGTTTACCAAGTCTTTTAGCTAAATCTTTGCTTTCTAAGAACAAAGCATTATAAGCTTCTTATAAGCCATCATCCTCACTGTCTGATCCTTCACTATCACTTTCAACATTTGGAGCATTTTGAGGATCATAAGAGATGGAAGCAATGAAACCTTTCGTCTTAACAACATCTTCATGGGTTGACACATCGGATTCACTTTCAGATTGTGATGTGTCTTCCTCCACCACAGTGGTCATGGCTTTCTTTTTAGATCTCCTCTTACACGTACATTCATTAGCAAAGTGTCCATATCCATCACAATTAAAACATTGAGTATTTTGAGCTTGTCCTTATATTTTTCTTTGAATTTATCTCTTGATTTTTCTTTTGAAAAGTGTGGTTTATTTTTAAAGATTTCTCTAAAGTCTTCTTTTTTAACCTTTTTTTTTCCTCTCATTAAAGTGTTTTAAGAAATTCTTAGCAAGTATGGCAACATTTTCATCTGAATCACTTTCAGAGCCATCAGATTTTTCATCTATTTTATTTTCAGTTTTTAGAGAAGATCTTAAAGCAATAGACCTCTTTTTGGGCTTTTCATTATCAAAGTGAAGCTCATAAGTTTGAAGAGATCCTACCAAGGTATCAACCCTCATTAGAGACACATCTCTATACTCTTCAATGGCGGCTAATTTGGGCTTAAAACTTGTGGGCAAATTTCTTAGTATTTTGATACGAATCCTAGATTCAGGGATTATTTCACCTAAGGCCCACATGGAATTTACAATGTCACTTAATTTCTAATAGAACTCCATAAACATTTTATTTTCCTCCATGAGTATGTTATCAAATTGTGACTGGAGGATTTGAAGTTTAGACCTCTTAACAACTGAGGTTCCTTCATGTGTCCTTTTTAAGATGTCCCAAGTATCTTTGATTGTCACACATGTTATTATACTTGAACTCATCTTGTGAGACAGCACAATTAATGGCATTTAAGGTCTTTCCATTTGCAGTATATAGAGTTTTTTCCATGTCGATACAGGTGAAATAATCCATAGATTTAGTACCAATGATTAGTTGAACAGATTTTCATGCTTCATCTTTGACTGATTTTCAGAGATTTCCTTAACAGGATGTTCCCAACCCCTTATTACTAATTCCCAGACGGCTCCATCAAGTAATATAAAGAAGTTTTTTTTTTTTTTGGCCTTCCAAAAGGCATAGTTAGAGCCGTCAAAAGGTAGGTTTGGAAACAGGACGACTATCACCTCTATGCATGATTCTAGTACAGGATCAACTCAGATGATTAAGTCCAACTCAGAGTAACAGAGCTCTGATACCAATTAAAATTCCGTTACTAAAAGTATGTAAGACCTAGAGGGGAGGGGAGGGGAGGGGAGGGGAGGAGGGGGAGGGGGAGGGGGGGGGGGGGGTGGGGTTTGGGGGGTTGAATAGGTCTGATCCGATTTTATTTTCTTTTTTAATAATTTATCAATTTAACAATATGTTCAGCGGAATAAACGTGTGTGCAAGTGATAAATAAATGAATCAAACCATTAAAGCAAACCACACATGTACAACGATATGTTTTGTGGTTCAGTTCACCTGAACATACATCCACTGTTGAACTCACCATCTCTATGGCTATCCCAAATCCACTATGTATGGGAGTCACACCCAAACACTAAAACCTAGTTTTGAAAGGTTCGAACGCCCTGGTCTAATCCCTAACACCTATTTTTTAAGGTGGTTCAATCACACTGATCTAATCCACTGTACAATGATAAACAAGGTAAACAAAGAACACTTACCTTGAGCCTTAACAATTCTTCAAAATGTGTGTTCTTCTTGTTGATGTCTCCGCGCCTCTTCCTTCAGATCTGGCCCATTCTTCAATGAGCTTTGGCACAGCGGAACATGGATTCTAGGACAATGATTTTACTGATTTTTTGGTCCTAATAAATCAGTCATCATCTTCTTCATAATTTAAGCATCGAATACTTTTTCTTGTCCTTGCAAAGGACGGGATTTTCCAATATTCAAGACGGGATTTTCCAATATTCAGGACTATCTTTTGAAATCGGCCAGCTTTGTATTTATAACGCTGTTTTGGAACAGTTAAGCCTTGAGGCCTCCAGATTTCCTTCGAGCCCTCTAGGCTGTACAAGACAATACAACACACTAGATTCTCAGATTTCAAACTTTAATTTTAATGATATTTAGACAATGACCAACTCAATAATTTGCCACCTGTCCGTGATTCCCAATCACAATATTTAAATAATAAATCATGAGGAGGCAAAAAGATTTTCCATAATCGTTTTCAACACAAGAGGAGCCTCTAAAGGTTTCCATTTTTTCATATACTGGCAAATCACAGTGAGGCGTATCATTTATAGAATGAGGAGCTTTCAAAAGATTCTTTCATCAGTGTGAGATGACAAATTGATTATTCATAATCTCATCATATCCAGGAGACTTCTACGATCTTCTTATATCCACAAATATTCTAACCATGATGTGGCCAAAGATCATGAGGAGTCTTTCCCATTTTTTCATATGTTCCTTACCATATTTGTAAGATATTTGGCCAAAGGACAGATGGCACTAAGAGCACACATTGAAATCCAGCTGTCTTGATCTTGGCTCAGATGTGGACAGTCTTTGAGGCCTAAAAAAAATGTTTGAGGCCTCAAGACTGAGACTAAACATTTTTCAGATTTTCAATTTATCAACCATTGATTTCTAGGATGTTTAGGCTTGACCTAAGGTCCACTATAGTGCACTTACCTGTGTGGCAATCACATGTTTGGTGTAGACTCTTCTATGCATGGTAGATCTTCTGAAATCCTCACATTCTTCCAAGTCAAGGTCCAACACAACGGTCATGCTTGGTCACGAAATTGACAATACATAGACTTGGTCAAACTGAGGCCCTAACAGGTACTGTAATACCCAACCATCCAAAAAGTCCCACATTAGTTGTGGACATGGGTGGTGGTGGCTTTATATGTGCGGGAAAGCCCTCAACCCATCAAAAGACCTTTTAGGCCTAGCCTGGTAGGCCAGGGTCCAAAGCAATGTCGTGTGGGCCCATTGGGCTAAAAGCGGACAATATTGTGATAGAGACGGGTCAAGTCGTCTCAAGTTGTATCAAAGTCCGGTTCAACATTCCAAATGTGTGAGCTCTATTTGTGTGGCGTTGCCTGCATGTGTGTGTGGACCTCTGTCAATGTGACATGACAGAACTAGAGATGACTCTGGTCTTAAGGGGGTGGATCACAAGGTCTTTTGGACCTGGCCAGGTGGACCAGGGCCCAAAGCAAAGCCGTGCGTACTCGTGGAGTCCAAAGCGAACAATATTTTGATGGGGTAGGATCGCGTCGTCACAGGTACTGTCACGACTTCGACTTACGAAAATAATATCTTTTTGCTTCATATGAACAGGTCAACAGTAAATTAATGGAAAAACTTTGAAGATACTATCTCCAAAACATTCCAAAAGTTAATGCTGATAATAAAGCTTAAAAGATAGAGATTGTACTTAAAGGAGAATATCTCCCAAACTTTGAACTTTGTATTGATTGAATTGGGGAATACAATTTCAGAGGTAAAGTGAGTGGAGGAACAAAGAGATTGCTTATGGCGATAAAAAAGGGAATTGGGTGTAACGCCCCGCCCTTTTTCACTCGCTTTCCTTTCCGAAAAATCAGAGTCTATTTTTCTTTTTATAAACAAAGAGTGATAGAGAGCGGGATGTCACGACGAGAGTTAAGTCCGAACTTCTAAAGTCCGACACTTAACTGGCCAACCCTATGTATGCATGGACTACGTGCATGAAAACGGTTCATACATAACAATATCAACATGCAGAATAATAAAATCATAACATGCGGAATTATAATAGAACCAAGTTCTATTTCATTTCAGATAGCAAAGTATGTCAAGTCTTTATCCATAATTAAAATATCATAATTATCCAAATGAACATCCAACCATCTAAGTTATTACATGTCCAAAGTCTAATTACTCAAATACATGTCCATAAGTAACTTTATTAAAATATAAACTATAATCATCCAAGCTCCTATGTCTGGTCCGTTTTGCGTTCATCATTCTCCTTGTTAGAACAACTCGCCCAGTAGGTATTCCAATTAGGGCTAACACATGGTTAGTACAAAACATATATAATAATAACATAATGTCAAAAACCATATAAACCATGCCATGCAATGATGACAAATGCAATGAGTCCCACCCATCACATGTACATAAAAGTAACCTCACATAGGTCTTTCGAACGCCCCGACGGAGTGTGGACCCTCCGGTTTCTTTCTGATGGAAAAACACATCAAATTATCCCACATAGGTTTTTCGGTTGCCCCGACGGAGTGTGGCCCCTCCGGTTACATATCCTACAACCCATGCCATGCTTGAGATGTCAATGAAAACACATGTTATTTTATATAATAAACATAGCATTAAAACCTCACATTTGAAACACATGCTATTTTATATAATAAACATAGCATTAAAACCTCACATTTGAAACACATGCTATTTTATACAATAAACATAGCATTAGAACCTTACATTTGAAACACATCTTTTCAACATAAATTCATCAAATAAGATAAAAACATTATACATAAACCCATGGTTTCAAAGAGGTAAAATCCTATCAAAGACCACTACGTGTCATTACGCTTTCGTTCGGTAACTGCTCACGATCGTACACACCTTGTGAGGTCCCATTACCTTATAAAATATCAATCAATTAAAACATGTCCCGTTTGATTTACAATATTGTTTAAGTCCATAAACACAATCCTCATGGGATTCGGCCATACCCCATGGCCGAACCCATGATTCCTCGCTTTCACCCTTTATTACAACTTTGCCATTGGGCTAGTCTTTAGTTAATATTCCATTCATTTTAATCCAACATGCATAACCCTAGGTCCGCCAAATATTCCCCATGGGGTTCGGCCATACACCATGGCTGAACCCATAGTCCATTGATTTCACTTAATTACCAAATTGCCATTATACCTAACCATAACCAAAACATTCCAAAAATGATCCATACATAGTTCGTTAATCCAAATACATGATCCATACATAGTTCTTTAATCCAAATACATGATCCAACAAATAGTTCATGGGGTTCGGCCATGTTGTCCAATATTTTTACATATTTATAACATTGCCATCCATGGCTAACATAACCCATAATCCAATCTTTTCATTCATTAATCAAATGCCTAAGTCCATGTTTTGATCCACAAACCCATCTCATGGGGTTCGGCCATACATCATGGCCGAACCCATGATCTTTCATCTCCTTAATTTTAAGTCCAACAACATAAACAAAAACCCATAATCCCATAACATAATCCATAAATCATTTCCCATGGGGTTCGGCCATACACCATGGCCGAACCCATGGTATATCATTTTCACTCCTAATTACAATTTTTGCCATGGTTTCCATTTAACCAATCACTGTAACTGTATTGAGTCAATAACTGATCTTAACTATGACATAAAAACCAATAAAATTGGTTCATGGGGTTCGGCCATACACATGCCCAAACCCATGATGTCTAAGTTCCAATTATATCACTTTCCATATTTGAATCCATAAATCAATAATTAGAAAGTTTCTAATTTAATAACCATCCTTAGATCCTTTCTAAATTAATATCCACCTCCATGGGGTTCGGCCATACACCATGGCCGAACCCTATGGTTCATAATCCTCTTTTTAAAAAATCATTAAACAAAACCAATGTCCTTCCATTTAAACCCTTTAAAATCATAAACTTACATCTTTCAATTCCATTAAAATAACTAATATCTTTCATGGTTTTCATCCTTCTTACAATTATTAAAACAAACAATGTTCCTTCATGGTTTTCATCTTTCAAACTTCCATTAAAAAAATCACCAAAGTCTTTCCATGGGGTTCGGCCATACAACATGGCCGAACCCTATGGTTTATCCCTTTTCATCAAAACTACCATGATCATCTCCCAATTCTCTTCCATGGGGTTCGGCCATACACCATGGCCGAACCCTGTGGTTCTTTTCTTTTAAACAAAAATTATAAAATCACTTACCGGTTCCGCGACTCCTCCGGTTTTCCTTCGCTTGTTCTTGCTCTTCTAATCTTCTTCTTCCTTAGCCTTTTCCTTTCCTTCTTCTTGATCTTTCACCTTTGCTGGCTGCCTTTCGTTCTCTTTGTTCTTGCCGTGAATGAGACTTGAGAGGGAAATAAAATTCGGCCTTTGTGTATGTATGTATTGCTGTGCGCCCCTTCCCTCTTTCTTTAATAAAAACTCCTCTTGATCCCATATTTAGAAGGTGCCATGTGCTCCTTCTTCCTTATTTTGTGTATGCCGTTTTTAATCAAGAAAGACCCTCTTTAAAATATTCTAGCACATGCGCATATCTTGGATATGCAATGTCACACACGGCCATAGCAATCTATCTCATTCCTAAAATCTTTCCATGATCCTTTTATGGGCATAATCATGGATTTGCATACCTCATACACGGCCATGCAATCTATATTTTTAATTCTCTCCATGCGCATAATAATTAATTATAGACATAATGCATTACTAATTTAATTCAACCCCATTTAATTTATTTGAAACCATTTCTACAATCCGTTGGGTCTTAATTGGGCAATGACCCAACACTTTACCCATATAAGGTCTATATCTAATAATTCACAAATTAAATGGGTAATTTTCATATATATAAATAACTTGAAAATCCAGAGTGTTACATTGGGAATTGACTCTGACACCAATTTTGAGAGGATCGATGCTCAATTTATAGATATTGAGAATTTACATTTGATTGTCATTTCATATACAAAATCATTTCAATTACAATTGAATGTCCCTTTTGTTGTTGTCAACTGGAGATGTGATAGACAAAAACACACTTTCATATCTTCATGATGCATATTGTGAAACCAGCAACAATGTCTTAAAGGAGGTGGATTGTAATACCCAAGCCACCCAAACTCCCACATCGGTTGTGGACTTGGGTGGTGCGGCTCTATAAGAGGGAGGCATCCCTCATCTCATCATGAGGCCTTTTGGACCTAGTCAGGGCCCAAATCAAAATCGTGTGGGTCTAGATGGGGCTTAAAGCGAAAAATATCGTCATGGAGTCGGGTCGGGTCGACATAATAACAATCTTTTAAATTGTATACAATCTTCCGACACATGGTGTCAGAATATTTGTGAGTTTTCACCACTACTCCTAGTTTCAACCCTCGTGCGTTTCGTCCCTGATTATCATCATTTTTGAAGTTAGACCGTTACAATGACATCACTACAAGACAGAAATATATATTAGAGTGGGACAAAACTATAATGATGCCTTTTTGGAATGGTGATCGGAATCAGTAAGCGGCTTCCACATGACTTTGTTGAGAATCCTCCCTTATTATAAATACAATAGAAAGGAGGAAAGACATCACACTTAGTCGCTCCATTGAAGAAACATTATCAATTTAGAGATGGAGATGGCTTCTACAGGTGGTGGTAAAGTGGCGACCTGGATGTGTGTGCTTGTTCTACGCTTTGAAATGTCACTTTGGATGAGAAATTCACCGGCATCCACCGGTCCTTCTCCCTACGCCCACCCTGCGGCTGCACAAATCTCTGTTTCAGACGATATATGCACATCCATGGTGGAGACATATGGCTACATGTTGCGCCTCACTCCTCTTGCTTGCTTCTTGATTGATTTTATAAGTTCAACCGATTATCTAGCGGAATTAGATGGGTCAACTTATTTTCTCTTCAATTTTGAATACAAAGGAAAAAAAAACCACTAAAAAGTAACGGTGATCGATTTTAGTGATAAAAATATCAAGCTAGTATTTTTAACTATAAATATAGAGCTCACATTCATTTATCAAATGAGTTTGAGTTAGCTCTATTTATTTATTGTTAGTGTGATACATTAGAAAATTATTAGAAAATCAAGACTTGATAACATTCTTAAGGTAGAACTCACTTTCAAAAGTTAGTCATTGAGAGAAGGGTCACTAAAGTGTTATATGTAGTCGTTAGTTTTTCAAATTAACCAATGTGAAACTTTTGTTAGTTTCACACCCGCCCTCAGGAGAAGCTTGATTCTATTGTTGTTACGATCCGGACCCATGTCCGACCGTACCCACACAATATTGTCCGCTTTGGACCCACACTGGCCTGCACGGCTTTGCATTTGGGTACCACTCAAGGAGACACCCCAAAACGTGTTGTGTTGGGTGACGAGGTCGTTCCCTCTTATATTCCCCCACAAATAATGCTTCTGGGTGATGTGGGACTTTTTCCCGCATCTTCCCGTGGAAGCATTGTTCCTTCGTCGGTCGGACCGACAACACCTATCAGTCGGGCCAACATGACCCACTATCTCAATCTTTTTCAACGTTTTTGGGTCTCTAGGCCTGGGGCCATCACAATCCACTCCCTTTAAGTCCAGAGCCACCCTCGAATCGACTCGGCCGCCTAGGGGAAGACCCAGTCCTTGGCTCAGCTCAACTCCACACAAAAGTGGAGCATGGAACTCATACATGCAGAGGGTTGAACCTTAAGCTCTGATACCATTTATAACGACCCAAACCCGAGTCCAACCCGTACCTGCACAATATTGTCCGCTCTGGACCCACACTGGCCCGCACGACTCTGCATTGGGGGTCCCACTCAAGGAGACACCACAAAACGCGTTGTCCTAGGTGAAGAGTATGTTCCCTCTTATATTCCCCCTCAAATCCTTGCTCATGGGCGATGTGGGACTTTTTCCCGCATCTTTCAGCGGAAGCACTCGTCCATCGTTGCTCAGACCAACATGACCCACTATCTCAATATTTTTTAGCCTTTTTGTGCCTCTGGGCCTGGGCAATCACAATGGTTGTGTTTTGTAATGGCTGCATGCAGGACCTACTCTGATAGCATGTTAGAAAATAAAGACTTGATTATGTACTTGAGATAGAACTCACTCTCGAAAGCTAGTCTTTGTGAAAAGGGTGCTTCAAGTGTTATATTGAGTCATTGATTTCTCAAATTAACCAATGTTGGACTTTTGCACTTTCACATAAATGTATGAACTCTAGTTTCTAAAGCTAAATTAGAGTGGACAGATTTCTCATAAATTATTCATTCTCTGCATATTTTTTGTAGTCTATCTTTTCTCTTTTTGCTAATAATTTATAACTTTCAACTAAGGCTATCATTTTGTCAATATTGGAGTTATTATTTAGATTTTGATTACTCATACAATATAACATGCATCTCTCTTATTTGACTTCATCTATTTGTTTTTCCTTTTTCCTTTTTCAATTATCCAATATTTTGTTCCATGGACTATTGTAAGCTTGTAACAATTCTTTAAAAAATTTCTTTTAAATAATATAATATGAAACTCTCTTCTAATGTTGAATTTCTCTAATATATTTATATTTTATCTACTCTGGTCTTATCCTATTAGTTATATCTAAATTAGACCATTTATAAAATTCTAAATGAGACATAAATTAATACTATGTCCCGAACATTTTCATCAATTAGTAAACAACATTAATTTATATAGAATAATAAAATCCTGTTGAATTCTTTAATCAGAAGTCTTCAGTGGATGCCAAAATTGGACAAACATAGGCATGTGGAACAGATAGCTGAAGGGCTCTTTCAAATGATCAAATTTCATGTTTTCTAAATTAAGATTCATATATAATTTGTTATATATTTGTGGGGTTTAGCCTGAGTTGCGAATTTCAGTTGAAACTAATTATTTTATTCTTTCGGCTAAAATTTGGTTCTCCAAGTCTGAAATACCTGCCATTTCTCAGTAACCACGTGATGTATGGGAATGAGTAAGGGGCTTCCATACGTTGGAGTTGACCAATTCTTTGCTGAGAATCCTCCCTTATAAATACAATAGAACTGAGGAAAAGCTTCACACTCAGTCTCTGGATTGAAGAAGTAACAATCCAGAGATGGGTGGCGGTAAAGTGGCGTGGGTGCATGTGTTTCTCCTGTGCTTTGTAATGACATTTGAGATGAGAAATGCAGCCGCATCCACCGGCCCTTCGCCCCAGGCCCGCCGCCCTGCGACGCCACCAATCTCGGCTTCAGGCGGAATATGCAAATCCATGGTGGAGAGATATAGCTACGTGTGCCAAGAACACACTGTACTGTGCCTCATTCCTTTTCCTTCTTGATTGATTTTATAATTTCAACTGATTGTCTAGCAGACTCAGCTGGGTCAACTTGTATTCTCTTCAATTCTGAATTTTTTTTTAAAAGAAAGACAGCGAAAAAAGGAACAAGCCACAGTGAAAAGTAAGGGTGATGGTGGGTCAGATTAGAAATTAGGATTATCAAGCTAGTATTTATAACCATCCATTTAGAGTTCAGACTTATTTATTTATTAAATGAGTTTGACTTAGCTCCATTTATTTATTATATAGGGTGATGTGCTAAAAAATAACTCTATTTTCTAATACTAAATTATAATGGACAGATTTGTCATAAATTATTATAGATTTTAATCTCAAGCTCAATGTACACATTTGTTAAATAAGTTTAATTCTACATTTCAATTTGATATTTTCAATTCTACTTTTCAATTTGACTTTATAATAGATCGTAAAGTTCTACTGTTCATTATAGTCATTTTTTCTCCATTTTCTGTATATTTCTTATAACCTACCTTTCCTCACTTTGTTAACAAATTATATCTTTTCAACTAAGGTTGTTATTTTGTCATTATTGAAACTATCATTTAGAGTTAGATTACTCATACAATATAACATGCATCTCTCATATCTTGACATTATATTTTTTTTTTTTCAATTATCTAACACTTTGTTCCATGAATTACTGTAAGTTCGTAACTATTCTTTAAAATCATTCTTTTAAATAACATGAAACTCTCTTGTGACACTGAATTTCTCTAGTATATTTATATTTTGTATGCTTTGATCTTATCCTGTTAGTTATGTCTAAATTAGATTATTTATAAAATTCTAATGTAAATCTCTAAATTTTATAATACTATAGTCATCCTTTATCATTAATTTAACCTAAAAGTAGCAAATATGGTCTTGGGTTAGACACCAAATCTCCTCAATCAAAGGGATCTTTGACTTAGTATTTTTAATGTTTCAGTACAAGTCAAAGTTCTAAAAATGATTCAGTCCGCAGAATATTGATACGTCCTAGCCGTCTATAAAAGTAGCAAAAATTGCTACTATTTGCCCGATGGGATTAGTTTATGATGTCCCCCTCGAGGGGTCAATGTTTTCAGATATTAGTAAACCAACATAGATTTATACAGAATAATAAAATCCTTTTGAATTCTTGAAGCACCACTCTTCAGTGGGTCCCAAAATTGGACCAAAATAGGCATGTGGAACAGATAGCTGAATGGATCTTTCAAATGATCAAATTTCAGGTTATTTGAATTAAAATTTATTTACGATTTGTTATATATTCAGGTGACAACAAAAGATGGTTATATTCTCGGCATTCAAAGAATCCCACAAGGCCTTACTAACAATACGAGTGGAAGTAGAACACCGATTTTACTGCAACATGGCGTACTGGTGGTGAGAGAAGGATACATTTTTTTTTAATATTCACAGGGATTTTCTATATGCATTAAAAAAAATGCATTCGTGATTGCAGGATGGGAATAGTTGGTTGATGAATTCTCCCCACGAGTCAATAGCATTCATCTTGGCCGACAGTGGGTTCGACGTGTGGATTGCCAATTCTCGCGGGACGCAGTGGAGTCGACGACATACATCACTTAACCCGAATAATCCAGCTCAATTCCTTGTAATCTTTCATTTCAGATTCTTCTTTCAGATGATGTCACCTTGTACCGATTAATCTGCGATTGTCAATTTTTACAGGAATACTGGGATTGGACATGGGATGAGCTCGCAGCGTACGATCTTCCAGCATTTGTTCAGTATGTATATGATCAGACAAACCAGAAAATGCACTATGTTGGGCATTCCCAGGTGAATCACATATTGTCCTTGTGACTCTCTTAAATCTACTACATCCATTATATGATTTTTTTTTACTGCAACGGGAGGGATGTTAGCGCTTTCAGCGTGATAAACAAGAAATTGAATGGGAAAAAATAAGCACAAACCAACACAAGCAAATTTATATGGTTCGGCCCCACCCAGCCTACGTCCACGGAGCGTGAAAGATATTTTATTAAGAGAGAATAATGAGATACACACTGTAATTCCTTAAGTTTGAAACCAATGTAAACAAACCCGTCGAAGCAATCCTCCTGCACCTTGCTCTTCAGTTCAGGAACACACACTGCTTCAGATTCACGTGTTGTTGTATACACGTCCCTTCTCTCTTGCAGATATTCTCTCAGATATGCAGAGTTCACCCAATCAGCTGCATGTGCTCCACGTCAGATCTGAAGCAGAACTCTTGCAGCGTGTTTCTTCTCCCGTCTTAGATCAGCTTGCACTTGTGTCTCTCTGTTCTGTAATTTGAACAGATCTCTCTAGTGGACACCCCTCTATGTTTTGCTATCTTCTCTCTCGCTCTCCTGTTCATCAACATGTGAAATTTATACACATAAACTTGGTGGTGCCTTCCCTTTAGCAGTTTCCTAGTATATAACTAGGAAACCCAATTTGCCATGTACTCAAGTTCCATGCCAAGTAGTATTCTAACCTAGTTAGAATACCTTTGCACCGATCCAAAACAACTCCTAATCCTATCAGGTGTCTAACCTCAGCCTTTTACACGAAGAAGTAATTATGTTTAAATCAAGCATGGGCCCACTGAGAATTTGAGCCACACTCAACAATCTCCACCTTGGCGAGAATTCCACCATCCTCCAAACTGAGGCACCATCTTCCACTGCATCTGCAACTGTGCACCTTTGTGCACACCAACCGCTCCCGACTGAGCTCCACCTGCAACTGCAGCCCATCTGCATCTTTGTGTGAGATGCGCGCACCCCCACGCTCTGGGGTGCTCCACCTGTCTTCTTTAATTAGAAGAATTGCCCAAACCCAAGCCTCGCTTAAACTTGGCGCCCTTCACCGGTTTTGTTGGATCCGCCACCGACGATGTCGGACCCGCCGCCTGTATGTGATTTTTCGTCCCCTTCACTTTTTCATCTCCGCTAGCACCATGGAATTCGGACGGACCATCACAACCTGCAAAAGAAACTTTATTTTTAAAGTCATACCTGTCACTTGACTTTTTATTTCTTCTCCTTCTTCTTGCGGCCCGACTAGTAGGATCTCTCTACCGGTCAATTACTGTACTTCCCTCCAGTGTGTATAGATTATTTTCCTTCTTCCCTTTCATGACGATCATGGCTCCTTTCGAAGCTCTAAGAGCCCCATTCTTCGCCTTGAAGGTAAACCCATCAGTGTCCAGTGTCCCCAAAGAAATCAAATTTTTCTTTAACTCAGGAACATGCCGTACATTCTCCAACTTTCTTACCATACCATCGAACATCCTGATTTTGACTGTCCTAATGCCAATGGTTTTACAGCTAGCACCATTGCCCACATAGACAGGTCCCTCATCACAGGATTTGTATGTGTCAAACGACTCTCTATGTGGACACATATGGTAAGAACACCCAGAATCTAGAATCCACTAATCAGTTGGATTATTCATACCTGTGGTGACTGTGCACATGACAACACCTGCAGCATCGTCTGAGTCACTTTGTACGGCATTTGATTGATCTGAACTTTGCGGTCTGATTTCCAGATCTCGTTTCTTTTTGTTGCAGTCCATCATCTTATGCCCCTCCTTCTCACAGTAGAAACATATAAGCTTTCCTCCACCTCTCCCTCTGGATTTTGACCTTGATCCTCTGAACTTGTTACGGTCTTGAGGGTTTTTGCTGTTGTTTCTCCCTCTGTTCTCTGTATAGAGAGCCTGTGTCTGAGACTGTGTCTGAGAAGAACGCACCGAAGACTTTCTTCTTGTCTCCTCGTTCAGCAAACTGCTTGTCACGGACGTCATAGTGACAATACCCTCTAGCGCTGAATTGCTGAGTGACACCACCAAGGTCTCCCAACTCTCAGGTAGAGAACTGAGAAGTAGTATGGCCTGCAACTCACCATCAAGAACCATCTTCATGGATGAGAGTTGATTGATTATACTCTGCATCTCATTCAGATGCTCCGCAATCGAAGTACTTTCATTGTACTTCAGATTCACCAACTTTCTAATTAGGAACGTCTTGTTGCCTGCAGTCTTTCTCGCATATAATCCCTCCAATTTATTCCAGAGAGATTGCGCCGTCGTTTCAGTGGACACCAGATGAAACACACTGTCATCCAGCCACTGTCGAATAAAACCGATGCACCTCCGATCAAGATCGTTCCATTCATCATCATTTTGACCTTCAGTTTTGCCTTCCCCTTGTCATCGGAAGATTCCGTCACTTGCACCTTCGGTCTGCCTGCGGTTTGTAGAGATCTCTGCAATACAGAAGGTCTTCCATTCTTGCCTTCCACAATAAGTAATTTGCTCCATTGAGAGTAATCATTCGGGCGGTGTTGATTTCCATCACCTCCGACAACCCGAACCCTCCCTGTGTGCTGTGATCTGTTCACCCACGAGTCCCTGGTCTCTAACCAAAGCTCTGATACCACTTGTTAGCGCTTTCAGCGTGATAAACAAGAAATCGAACGGGAAAAAATAAGCACAAACCAACACAAGCAAATTTACGTGGTTTGGCCCCACCCGGCCTACGTCCACGGAGCGTGAAAGATATTTTATTAAGAGAGAATAATGAGATACACACTGTAATTCCTTAAGTTTGAAACCAATGTAAACAAATTCATCGAAGCAATCCTCCTGCACCTTGCTCTTCAGTTCAGGAACACACACTGCTTCAGATTCACGTGTTGTTGTATACACGTCCCTTCTCTCTTGCAGATATTCTCTCAGATATGCAGAGTTCACCCAATCAGCTGCATGTGCTCCACGTCAGATCTGAAGCAGAACTCTTGCAGCGTGTTTCTTCTCCCGTCTTAGATCAGCTTGCACTTGTGTCTCTCTGCTCTGTAATTTGAACAGATCTCTCTAGTGGACACCCCTCTATGTTTTGCTATCTTCTCTCTCGCTCTCCTGTTCATCAACATGTGAAATTTATACACATAAACTTGGTGGTGCCTTCCCTTTAGCAGTTTCCTAGTATAACTAGGAAACCCAATTTGCCATGTACTCAAGTTCCATGCCAAGTAGTATTTCTAACCTAGTTAGAATACCTTTGCACCGATCCAAAACAACTCCTAATCCTATCAGGTGTCTAACCTCAGCCTTTTACACGAAGAAGTAATTATGTTTAAATCAAGCATGGGCCCACTGAGAATTTGAGCCACACTCAACAATCTCCACCTTGGCGAGAATTCCACCATCCTCCAAACTGAGGCACCATCTTCCACTGCATCTGCAACTGTGCACCTTTGTGCACACCAACCGCTCCCGACTGAGCTCCACCTGCAACTGCAGCCCATCTGCATCTTTGTGTGAGATGCGCGCACCCCCACGCTCTGGGGTGCTCCACCTGTCTTCTTTAATTAGAAGAATTGCCCAAACCCAAGCCTCGCTTAAACTTGGCGCCCTTCACCGGTTTTGTTGGATCCGCCACCGACGATGTCGGACCCGCCGCCTGTATGTGATTTTTCGTCCCCTTCACTTTTTCATCTCCGCTAGCACCATGGAATTCGGACGGACCATCACAACCTGCAAAAGAAACTTTATTTTTAAAGTCATACCTGTCACTTGACTTTTTATTTCTTCTCCTTCTTCTTGCGGCCCGACTAGTAGGATCTCTCTACCGGTCAATTACTGTACTTCCCTCCAGTGTGTATAGATTATTTTCCTTCTTCCCTTTCATGACGATCATGGCTCCTTTCGAAGCTCTAAGAGCCCCATTCTTCGCCTTGAAGGTAAACCCATCAGTGTCCAGTGTCCCCAAAGAAATCAAATTTTTCTTTAACTCAGGAACATGCCGTACATTCTCCAACTTTCTTACCATACCATCGAACATCCTGATTTTGACTGTCCTAATGCCAATGGTTTTACAGCTAGCACCATTGCCCACATAGACAGGTCCCTCATCACAGGATTTGTATGTGTCAAACGACTCTCTATGTGGACACATATGGTAAGAACACCCAGAATCTAGAATCCACTAATCAGTTGGATTATTCATACCTGTGGTGACTGTGCACATGACAACACCTGCAGCATCGTCTGAGTCACTTTGTACGGCATTTGATTGATCTGAACTTTGCGGTCTGATTTCCAGATCTCGTTTCTTTTTGTTGCAGTCCATCATCTTATGCCCCTCCTTCTCACAATAGAAACATATAAGCTTTCCTCCACCTCTCCCTCTGGATTTTGACCTTGATCCTCTGAACTTGTTACGGTCTTGAGGGTTTTTGCTGTTGTTTCTCCCTCTGTTCTCTGTATAGAGAGCCTGTGTCTGAGACTGTGTCTGAGAAGAACGCACCGAAGACTTTCTTCTTGTCTCCTCGTTCAGCAAACTGCTTGTCACGGACGTCATAGTGACAATACCCTCTAGCGCTGAATTGCTGAGTGACACCACCAAGGTCTCCCAACTCTCAGGTAGAGAACTGAGAAGTAGTATGGCCTGCAACTCACCATCAAGAACCATCTTCATGGATGAGAGTTGATTGATTATACTCTGCATCTCATTCAGATGCTCCGCAATCGAAGTACTTTCATTGTACTTCAGATTCACCAACTTTCTAATTAGGAACGTCTTGTTGCCTGCAGTCTTTCTCGCATATAATCCCTCCAATTTATTCCAGAGAGATTGCGCCGTCGTTTCAGTGGACACCAGATGAAACACACTGTCATCCAGCCACTGTCGAATAAAACCGATGCACCTCCGATCAAGATCGTTCCATTCATCATCATTTTGACCTTCAGTTTTGCCTTCCCCTTGTCATCGGAAGATTCCGTCACTTGCACCTTCGGTCTGCCTGCGGTTTGTAGAGATCTCTGCAATACAGAAGGTCTTCCATCCTTGCCTTCCACAATAAGTAATTTGCTCCATTGAGAGTAATCATTCGGGCGGTGTTGATTTCCATCACCTCCGACAACCCGAACCCTCCCTGTGTGCTGTGATCTGTTCACCCACGAGTCCCTGGTCTCTAACCAAAGCTCTGATACCACTTGTTAGCGCTTTCAGCGTGATAAACAAGAAATCGAACGGGAAAAAATAAGCACAAACCAACACAAGCAAATTTACGTGGTTTGGCCCCACCCGGCCTACGTCCACGGAGCGTGAAAGATATTTTATTAAGAGAGAATAATGAGATACACACTGTAATTCCTTAAGTTTGAAACCAATGTAAACAAATTCATCGAAGCAATCCTCCTGCACCTTGCTCTTCAGTTCAGGAACACACACTGCTTCAGATTCACATGTTGTTGTATACACGTCCCTTCTCTCTTGCAGATATTCTCTCAGATATGCAAAGTTCACCCAATCAGTTGTATGTGCTCCACGTCAGATCTGAAGCAGAACTCTTGCAGCGTGCTTCTTCTCTCCCGTCTTAGATCAGCTTCTCTCTGTTCTGTAATTTGAACAATCTCTCTAGTGGACACCCCTCTATGCTTTGCTGTCTTCTCTCTCTCCTGTTCATCAACGTGTGAAATTTATACACATAAACTTGGTGGTGCCTTCCCTTTAGCAGTTTCCTAGTATAACTAGGAAACCCAATTTGCCATGTACTCAAGTTCCATGCCAAGTAGTATTCTAACCTAGTTAGAATACCTTTGCACCGATCCAAAACAACTCTTAATCCTATCAGGTGTCTAACCTCAGCCTTTTACACGAAGAAGTAATTATGGTTAAATCAAGCATGGGCCCACTGAGAATTTGAGCCACACTCAACAAGGGACACTAACAATTACAGTATGTGGAGTGCTTTTTCAGGGAACTTTGATCGCTTTAGCATCCTTTTCTCAAAGGAAGTTGTTAGACAAATTGAAATCAGCTGCGTTGCTCAGTCCAATTGCTCATATGGGTCAGATGTCATCGCCACTTTTACAGGCTATATCCAGGGAATTAATACAAGAAGTAAACGAAATTAATTCACACCTTTCTCTTCTTAGTCTTTACTGTAATGAATGCAACCTGCTAATGATTCTATTTGTTGCAGCCGATCTATTGGTTGGGTTTGGGAGAATTTAATCTAAGAGGGTGAGACAGGAAACTCTCTCTTTCATTACCACTCTAGGGTCTTAAGAAATTGCATAGAACCTGCAATCCTAATATTCTATAATTTGTGCAGAGAGGAAGTAAACAAACTCTTGGAAGGTATCTGCAAAAATCCAGGGACCAATTGTGCTGATATGATGACTGCTTTCACTGGTATATACTATTAACTACCTAATCACATTTTCTCGACTAAAAATCTTCCATCCATGAAATCGACTCAATACTTACAAACCGGATATTCCAGGCAAGAACTGCTGCGTCAACTCTTCCGCTGTCGTAACCTTCCTAGAACATGAGCCTCAGGCATCGTCGACAAAAAATCTGATCCATTTTGCTCAGAGTAAGCACCGCAATGCATACTCAGACAAGAATAAGATCCCATTTATACTTTTAACGATTTCTTTCAATGGAATTTTGTGATTCTAACATGCAAACATAACATCGTTGATTCAAGAGTGAATTCCAACAGCAGAAAATCTTTCATGCCCTCAGTTGAAAATTTGGGCTAAAATTTGATACATCGACCGATATCTTTTGGTCTAAACTCATATTGAAAGTCGCATTTTTTTTTTAAAAAACATTACCGAGGCTTTCAAATTTTGGGTGAAATTCTTCCGTCCAAGTAGAGATTGAAACATTCCACTTGGCCAAAATTTGTAACTTCATGCACACATGATGCAAGCTTGGGGCAGGCTTTCGCTTTTAACCCAATCTGTCAGGTCAGAGGCTCCTATTGACGTTCCCGTCAGCAGAACCTTTGCACAACCCGTTCCATATTTCTATGAAAGAGTCTTTTGCCTTGTTACAGATCGACAAATGGTTCCCGTAACCACCAAGGACTGGGGAATTTAGGTGCTTTTTGAAAATCACACATGATTTTATAGCCTTAGCCGACCTTTAGGATATCTCAATTCAAATTTCAAAACAAAAAGTCTAAGATAACTTTGTAACTATCCTAAGACTCAAACCACACATGCCAAGTTTGAATTTTCTATGGTGAATTCAAAATTGACTTACATTGGATAAGCAAAAATAAACTAGGTAAATTGTAACTATCTTTGGTTTTCTAGCAAAATTTGAAAATACCATGTCTCATCCAAACTCTCATAAGTGGATTTGGATATGGCTTAAGGCCAATGAAAATGCAAGAAAAATAATCAAAAACAAATCCTATCCTAGGTAAATCGTCCATGGTGAAGTATTCTAGATAAACTAGGTGAGTTTATTCAAATGGGACTTATTACCTTAGCTTAACTCTCCTCCTTAGCCATCTGGGATGGTTTTGAAACGTGTTTGCACGACAATGGGCTTCTGAAGGATGGGTGGAGTTGGACAAGATGGGTATGGGTTTGGTGGATTTGGTTGGGCCTTGGAAAGTGGGCTTTTAGGTTGAGTTGGATTTGGGCCAGGCTCTAACTGGACTGGGTCTGGTTGGACTGAATAGTTTGAATATTTAGACAGTGTCAAATGGGAGTCTCCTCTATTAAACAGGTCTATATAAGCCAATACAATCTCTGATCAAGTTCACTAGCACTAACAGATCTCTCATTTGGGCCTTGGGCCCAAATATGGTCTGCATGTCCTTATCACACATATGAGGAGTCCACATTCTCGAGTCGGTGATCATTTCTCTTCTTGTTATTGTCATTTATTTCATCTCTCTACAACATCCAAATAAATTACAGTGAAAATACATCCAAAGCCTTGAAGATGAAATTTTCCATATTTTTATTTTTATTTTCTGTGAATATGGGATAGTGATTCGAGACAGTACCATAGCAATGTACGACTACGGTGAAGTGTACGACAACATGAAGCATTACTGGCGACTCAAGCCTACCGTCTACGACATGTCCAATATCCCCAATGACTTCCCTCTTTTCCTCAGCTATGGAGGAAAAGATGCACTTTCTGATGTCAATGATGTAAAACTTCTGCTAAAGGACCTGAATTCTCATGAGGGCGACAAGCTCACAGTCCAGTACATAGACAACTATGCACATATGGATTTCATTTTGGCCTCAAACGCTAAGCAAGTTGTATATGATCCCATGATTGCCTTCTTCAAGCTTCATGGAGATTCATCATCATCATCAGTATTTGGTTGAAGCTTTCTAAATGGCAAGAACTTCGTTGTTCATACAGGTCTTTAGGTTTTGTTTTCCATAACATCATTCAAGTTTCTACAAAAAGAAAATATGTCAGTGTTGCTTCATTTCTAGAATAAGCAAAGTTCTTGGTAGAAGGTAAGCTTATAAGATACAATCTTGTGCAACTGGTTTTTGCGTCCGATTTATAATTCCAAAGTCCAAATGAATATTGTAAACGATGGTGATGAATATTTGCAAAAGTGGATTAAAATAAATCCCTATCTCTAAATGTTTGAAGTCTTCTTTTAAAGGTAGATTATGCTGTGCAAATTTTAAATTTATAACTCGCAAGTGCACGAACCATTAGATAATATGGCGATTGAGTGCGCGGTCGAACCCATCGGAGCTTAGGAAAATATATCCGTAAAAATACACCATTTAATTACGTAATTTAAGAAATTTAAAATATGGAGATAATTCATGAATATGAAATTATTTTTCTAATATAGGAAATTTAATTTTAATTTAGCAATTTTCTAAAGATAGAAAATAAAGAACATCATTTTTTACCGAAATCAAATTAAGATGGTGGATTTAATCTAAAATTATGAATAATCTTAATCCAACTTAGAACGCAAAATTAAGATGCAATTAATTAATTTACCAACCTAGTTCTCCAATTTTTCAAGAGTTTGATTTTAAAAACAAAAATAGAATTAAAGACACCTAAATTACCTCTGTACATATTTATAGTGGAATAAGATCAAAGAATTATGGAGGCTTTATTTCCCATATTTTAAAAATAATATCAAGGCCTATAGTATGGAACTCATATTTACTATTTATCATGCACTCAAATTTTTCATCTATTAAAATCCTCATTATGAAATTTATGAAATCAATTAAACTAAGAAAATTAAATCCGGCCTTAGACTAAGTAGAATTTCCTCTTGCAATTTCAAAGCTAAAATTTTTTCTATTCTTAAAAAGAGCCGTAGACTGATAAAATCAAGTTCCATTTAGTCTAAAATATTTTTCTGCCTTCATTGAACAACTTAGAATAATCTCTCATATAAATCCATAAAAAAAATTAAATAAAATCAATTTTTCATCATACAAAAACAAATAAATGGAAAACCATAATTCTAAATGTTTTTCTGCCTTTTATTTATTAATAAAATTTTGGAATTAAGAATTACAATGCATGGAATTTTGGATTTAAAAAAAAAAACAAAGCAAGAAGATTCATGGAATTTTTTAACTTAATATTGAAATAAATCACATTTTAAGAAAAATAAAGAGAATAGGACATCTTGAAATTCTACTCTCATTAATTGAATCAAATTACAAGACAATAAAAATAAACTTAAAGAACTAATTACAAAAGAATAAAATAAAATAAAAACACTAACAAAAATTTATCAAATCCACCAATGCTCCAAAGTCTCCAAATTCTCGGCCATATTCGAATTTTATAACGGAGTATCCTTGAATTTATAGGGTTTGGACGAGGTAAATCAATGGTCAAGATCGGTTGGGTTATAAAGGGAAAGGACAAATGGAAGGCCATGATCGAATGGATAATTGATGAAGGAGGCATAAACAAGGGCTTGGATCAAAAGTGATGAAAAGGGCAGGTACACTTGTAAGGCTTATATGAGGTTATCTCAAATAAGAAGGGAACTAAGAAAGGTTAGAGACTACGGACGTGTACATCACAGTCGGCCAGCATATACTGGGCAGCCACGTTACTACCCCTTTCCAAAAAATTGTTGCCTCTTCAACCGATCATCCCACTGGATTTTCTCTTTGGTGGTAACTGGTTGTTTACATGCCTCTGTATGATGCAATGGTTACTGCATGTATTGCCTCTTTCTTATAAAGCTCCTCTGCTATCTTCTTGTTTTGATTGGTCTTTTTGCTCAACTCTGCTTCAGATTGCTGCTCGAGTTCGTTTTCACTTCATCATATCTTTTCTGCTTCGTGGGATGAACAACATCGTCCACTTTAACTTTGAAATCAGGACATCACCTTCTTATATACAGATTTTCGCCCATTGGCTCCATTCAGTTCTTCATCTTGGTTTCATAGAAACGTTGCTACTTCTGTTTGTTTGCTGGTTCTCTTGTGATTCATGCTATAGAAATCAGTCACATCCATCCCTCTTTGTTTGCTGTCACGATTCTGCTGAGTTGTTGCTTGTCGTGTGCTCTTAACTGCAAAATTGTTTGCTTCTCTTGATCTGCTTCTTGAATTCTTGGCTCGTTTTCTCATCTGTTTCAGCTGCAGTTTTTCTTTTATTTTTATTTATTTCTTTTCTTTTACACATCAGCCCCTCTTTTTTATGCAATGATACATACTGTTTGATTCCCATGTATAGCTGGTTGCTTTTCTTGCAGGTTTCTTTCACCTCTGCTTGATGCATGGTTTCTTCATGTGTGCACACTCAATTGCAACATTGGCTGGGTGGTGTTTAGTTATTTTGAACTGCTACTATCCCACTATTTGCTTCCAACGTTGATGGGTATGGTGAGCTTCCTTCACATAGTTGCTGGTCTGTTGTCGCCTCTTGTAAATTTAGATTTATTTTGCCGCTCCAATCTTACAAGAACTGATCCTCCTTACTAATATGTATAATACGCTTAGAAATAAGCAACTCCAAGAAACGGTGGAGTTTCCTATCCTTTCATATCAAGCACAGTTTCAATTGCCTTGTCATAAGAACTCCCATCAGAGACATTTTCCAATAGGTTAAAAATTTGAATCCTCATCTCTTTGATTGCTTTACTAACCCACTCAAAGCTAGCTTTGTGTGTCATCCCGAAATTTTAAGATTTATGAAAAATGATTTTTTAATAAATAATTGAGATTAAGGGGTGATTTAATTAAGTTATTAATTAATACTACTTAATGGAAATGGATTTTAATTAAGGGAGATTAATTTAAAGAGGTGATGTGTCATGCCATGTGTCCAACCACCCACCTCTTGGCAATTAGTGAAAACCCAAACCCACACTCCACCACCCACCTACCTTTTTTACTAAAAGGAAGAGAGAGAAATGAGCTTTCTCATCTCATTTCCCCCCTCCAACGATCCTCATCCTCTCTTTCTCTCATCTCTCTCCCACCCTCTTCAATCGGTTCTCACTCTCTCCTTTCCTCCTCTTCCTCTACACCTCCGTTGATGAAGGTTTGAAGAAGAGAAAAAAAAAAGAGAGAAGAAAAAAAAAGGGAAGAGGAAAGCAAGGAAGAAAGGAAAGAATGAAGAAATAAAAAAGAACGGAAGGAAAGGAGAAGAAGAAAGAGGAATAGATATTTGGAAAAGCTCCACTTAAGGCAAACCCCTCTCTTTAAACTTGGTATTTATGTTTGATTTAGAGGCTAGGATGACTTAGAACAAATCTTAGGTAAAATTTGGGTCAAGGAAGTAGAAATGGGAAAAATTGGAGATTTTTCGGTTTTCCCCAAATCAAGAAGTTTCACTTAAACCCATGTGTTTGTGTATCAAATAAGGAATATTATCCTTCTAAGACGTGATAAATCACATGGTGATGGCCAATGGATCTAGTTTGAAGGAGAAATCCATGAAAAGACTTGGGATTTTCGAATATGGAGTTAATTTGAAACCTTTGGGTTAGAATTGGGTCTAAGAACACAAATAAAGGCATATAAATTGGAGAAATGGAGAGATTGATGATGTTGGACCTATTGATGGTTGAAATTGGGGCTACGTCTTTGGTTGAATTGGAATTGCCCCAAGACATAAATTAAAGGTGTTTGATGAAATAGCTAAATGAATGGAGCCTTGTGCTCATCCCAATGTATGGTCAGGTAAGATTTTGGTTTAATCCTCTATAGGTTTGTACAATATGAATGGAGGGTATAAAATGCATATGTATGAGTTTTAATGAGTTTCTTATGATTATAATATATAATTTATGTTTATGATGCATGTTATGAACAAAGGACTTAGAGATACTTCAATATTTCACAAAGAAGTTCAAGGATCAACTCCATCATTAACACTTTGCAATCAAGTAGGTTTTCCAACATTAGTGAAGTACCATAGTGATATTTAAGTATGTTGGCTTGATTTCAATATTATAAATTACATGGTTGGTTTTGATCTAATTGTGGGAACTTAATGTATATTTGCTTTAGTGAAAATGTGAATTCATGTTTGTATTATCGAATGGATTTGGCATCATTCATGAAACATATTTCTCATGCATATGCCGGGGATGGGGAAACATGAGACAGAGGCAAAGGGACGACATACTTTACCCGGAAATATTTAGATATGTATAAGATAATTAACCATTATATATGGTCGCGTCCATGGGTTACAAAATTATGGCACATCAATTGGGCAGAAAGCTCAAGGGTCAGAAGAAGTCCCGAAACCTGCGCAGGAGTATGGGTGTATAGCACTCCGCCAGTAGTCCCAGTTAAATGTTAGTATTGGGTAGCAGCTTCCAGCTGGTGCTCCAGGAAAGCTACAAAAAAAAATGGTCAAATAATCATAACCATTGTATGAGAACGAAATTTTGATCAATGCGTGGGGCATGAAAAGGGCGTGCATCAATTCATGTCACCATGGCATAGTACATCATGATCATTTCTAAGTGCTTTTAAAGATATTTATGATTCTGATTTATATGAAGTGATTATGAAATGAACTTGAATAAGTTCTTAGTATGAGTCATGAAATGATTTTGAACTGCGGGATGGGGTATGACTTTCAAATGAGAAGTATATCATTGATTTACATATGTTTGTTTTCTATATATATATATATATATATATATTACATCACATGTTGGTACCCACTTGAAATGAATTCTTACTGGGCGTTGACTAAGCCCACAAATATTTCTCCTTTTTAGAAACTTATGCAGGAAAAGAGAAAGGCGATGAGGCCGGGTCAAGCAGTAGTCAGGGATGATTGGAAATGAAAGCAAAGGAGAGAGTTCGGAGAGTTTCACATTTTGATATTTTGGAGATAGAAGATGATATGATTCCTTTTGTCCACATTTTGAGAATACATAATTTTTGTAGGAGTTATGTAATTGGAAGATTAATTGATGATGTATAAACTCCTAAATGATGATGTTAGACTTCATTTTATTTGACATGTGACTTATATGGGATTATTATACTTTGCTTTGGATTGAGAATGGCTATCTTTCAAATGTTATGTATATGCTTCTGGAGGTTCTATGTTAATGTGTTGCAAAAGTTAAAATGGATGCTGTCTATGCGTACACACTAGCTGGACGAGTCGAGGGCCGGGTCCTCGGACTCGGACTTGGCTCGCGTCGTGGCGCTCTACCGTCTCTTCCCGTCCAAATACTCCTAAATATTCACTCTGATAATAGGGGAGGAGGAAGGGGCGCTACAGTTGGTATTAGAGCAATGAAAAAGAAAAGTAAGAATTATCTCTAAGTTAAATTTGAGTAACTCGTATGAGGTTGTGAATAAAAGGTGTTAGTCATGTTATGACATATACACGAGTAGAAATATAGAAATGAAGACTTAGAATCTATTTTCCGATATAGAATGTGAAGTGAATGCATGAACTAATTTCCCTTGATATGATTTGATGGTATTTGTTGGAATGAATATATTCATGCATTTATGAGATGAGAAATTTTCTAACCGTCGTTGTTTGACATAGGACATTGACATCTCGAAGAGGAAGTCGTATACGAAGGCCAACGGAACGTGTCGCTAAGACTAGCGGCAATGTTCCCCCCTATGACACCAAAAGTTCAAAACTTCCTTCAGAATCTGGTGTAGACAGTAATGCAATCAGCTCAGACTGCGACCGGCGTGGCCTAAGCCCCTAGCACTGGGAACCGGGCCACAGTTAGAGATTTTCAGCAGCAACACCCTCCCGAGTTTCATGGTATAGAAGGGCCGATAAACACTGAGAATTGGGTAGATAATCTAACACAGATCTTCAAGCTACTTAAGATCACAGATGAGGAGGATCGAATCCTCCTGGCCAGCTCCCAACTTGTCAATGAAGTTGGAAAATGGTGGAAGATGGTTGAGGAAAAGGAGCTACTGACAGATTGGACATGGAAGGATTTCACCGAATTGTTCCTAGGTCGCTATTTCCCTGAGGAAGAAAGAGAAGCAAAGACACAAGAATTCATATTCCTAACACAGAGGAACATGTCGGTCGCCGATTATCTAGTAGAGTTCACCCGACTATCCACCTATGCTCCTTATATGGTGGATACCGAATCGAAGAAGACCTGCAAGTTTGAAAGGGTCTTCGACCTACAATCAAGTCAATGGTGATATCCCCTGAAACGAAGATTTATGCAAAGATAGTGAGTAGAGCCATCACTGTAGAGAAAGATTTGGCAGCAACAGGCTTATGGAACGCAGAAGGAAGCAAGGTAGTGCAAGTTCATCCCAGTCACATAAAAGATTCCGATTTGGTGCACCACATCCTCCGACTTCTGCATCTGTGCTACAATCTACTAGTAGTGTCTTGTAATGCTATCATTACGGGCAGGCGGGCCACACGAAGAGGAACTGTGCACAGCTTACCAAGACACATGCTACACAGACTTCTGGTGGTACTTTTTCATGTTATCAGTGCGGACAGTCAGATCATATCAGAAGGAGTTGTCCTCAGTTTCACCATGGACCTCCAGCACGGGCGTCTTTCGCATACTAGTACAAAAACTTATCATCTGCTCTTACTATCATATCACCCGTTGGCGATACATCTCTTGGTTTAATTTGTACTTCAGTACATACTAAATTGAGTGACTTCAAGTTTAAGTTCAACTATCTGTTAATGGACATAGCAGAGTATGATGTGATCTTCGGCATGGATTGGTTGTGTACCTATCAGGCATGCATTGATTGTTACCACAGGAGGGAAGCGTTTTGGTCACCTAAAGGATATAGATTCATTGTATATGGGGACACGCAGAAAATATCTATGTACGGAGAGCCTCAAGATGAAATTGGGCGGATTCTATTAAACAACCTCAGATTGGAAGATTCACCCATTTCCACCCTACCGGCAGTAGTGAAATACTATGCTGATGTCTTTCCGACAAAACTTCCAGGTTTACCTCCCAAGCGGGAGATTGATTTTGAGATCAAGTTGTTCCCTAGTACCGCACCTATGTCACTCCCACATTATAAAATGGCACCAGCAGAGATGTCAGAACTAAAGAAACAAATTGATGAACTACTTCGATTGGATTTCATCCGACATAGCACATCATCATGGGGAGCACTTGCATTATATCAAGAAGAAAGATGGCTCCCAAAGGATGTGCGTGGATTATCGGCGCCTCAATCAAGCTACAATCAAGAACAAATACCCTCTGCTAAGAATAAGTGATTTGTTTGATCAGCTAAGAGGTCTAGTCACTTCTCCAAGATAGACCTCATGTCAGGTTATCATCAAATCAGAGTCAAAGAAGAAGACATAGAAAAGACAACATTTAGAACCAGATATGGGCTATATGAGTATGTGGTGATGCCCTTCGGATTGACGAATGTGCCGGTAGTCTTCATAGATTTAATGAATCGGATCTTCCGTCCCTATTTGGATAGGTTTGTGATTGTGTTCATAGATGATATCCTCATCTATTCCACAAGTGCAAAAGATTATGCCGAGCATGTACGAATTGTCTTGAATACCTTGAGGGACAATAAATTGTTTGCCAAGGCAAGTAAATGTGAATTTTGGTTGTCTAAGGTCAACTTCTTGGGAAACATAGTGACGACAAAAGGGATAGCACTGGACCCGACAATGGTAGCTACAGTGAAAGATTGAAAACCCCCTCAGAACGTCACGGAAGTCAGAAGCTTCCTACGGTTAGCGGGGTGCTATTGCAAATTCATCATGAACTTCTCCAAAATTACAGCCCCACTTACTCGATTGACTCAGAAAGGAGTCAAGTTTGAATGGACAGATCAGTGTAACAAACAGTTCGATGAACTGAAAGAAAGACTGATAACAACTCCCATTTTTATCATTCCAGAGCGAGGCAAGGGATACACAGTGTATTGTGATGCTTCGGGTGAAGGATTGGGATGTTCTCTTAATCAAGGTGTGCATGTAGTGGCCTATGGTTCTAGACAGCTGAAGATCCATGAGCGGAATTATCTCAGCCATGATCTTGAGTTAACCGCAGTAGTGTTCGCACTCAAAAGTTGGCGGCACTATCTCTACGGAGAAAAGTTTGAGGTGTACTCCGATCACAAGAGCCTCAAATACTTCTTTGGACAGAAATAGCTCAACATGAGACAAAGGAGGTAGATGGAGTACCTCCAAGACTACGATTTTGGTCTCCATAATCATCCGGGCAAAGCAAACAATGTTGCGAATGAACTCAGTCGTATGAACCATGGAACAGTGGCCAGTTTGATTAGACAAAAGTGGGAAATGAAGTCAACAATCAGAAATCTGAATCTTCAGATCACTAATAGAGGATGTGTGTACAATCTCATAGTACACTCCACTATGACATTGAAGATAGAACAAGCACAGAGGTCAAGTCCAGAAATGATCGAAATATGAGAGAAACTAGCGAGAGGAGAAATAGTTCAAGACTGGAAATTACAGCCGGGGCAAGGCCTAAAGTACCAAGGCAGGGTATACGTACCCGAGGAGTGTAGATTGGAATTGTTGAAAGAGGTACATCAGTCAAGATTTGTAATGCCCCGCCCTTCTTCACTCGCCACAAATCAGAATATATTTTTTTTTTAAAGAGTGAGAGAGAGCGAGAACGTCAAGACGCGAGTTAAGTCCGAGTTTCCAATACCCGACCCTTAACTGGTCACTTTTACGTGTGCGTAGATTAAGTCCACTAAAACATTTCACACGCTCTAAGAATACTTGCAAAATTATCATATGAATAAAATACCATTCATATACATGATATTAATAAACAAGGAAGCCAATCACCATAAAATTTAACTGAAATGTAAATATCGTCAAACCATAGCAAAATATTACTAAGTTATTAAAATCCAAAATATTAGTCCTCCCAATACATCTTTCAAAATCAAACTAAGTAATATAACATAAAACTATCCAAGCTCCTACGCTTGACTCCCTTCATGTCCCATGTCCTTGTCATTTCCTGTTCCATCATCTATAGGGTAGAAGTAGGGCGTTAGTCAACGCGCTCAGTAGGAATTCCAAGTAGGGTTATATACACATAGGATCAATATAAAATCAAGATAAAAACGTCATATCATGTTTGTAAAACATCCCATAAATAGTAAAATTAACCATGTATGATATCCATATCAAATCATGCTTATTTTATGCAACATGACATGGGTGTCAATGCCAAATGATCACTCACCCAAATCCATATCTAATTATATCATGCAAATAGTTTCCTTGATAAAACATCTTATCAAGGTGTTCCTTTAGTCATTTACGTCAGCAGTGTTTTGTGACGGCACCACCAGGTCAATGTTATACCTCCCCACATATGTTAATCGGAATTACCGATGGAGTGTGGACTCCTCCCTCTGCGCAGGGTTTCGGGACTGTTTACCCAGGAGCTTTTTGGCCCAGACTACGTTGTACCCATTCCTTGCAATCCCGGACAAGGCCAAAATATCAATAGTTCACATAGCTTCATACAAGCTAGTCTCAAGCCCCCAGTCATGTCCGGACAGCTCATAACTTGGCTCGCTGTCTCATGTATTCCCTCCCATGCCATGCATGAGATAATGAATGCAAGAATGTCATTTCATATCAAATTACATAATATCATTGAAAACAAGTTCATAAACATATACCATTTGTTTAACCAAAGTAAATCATCAAGAAAAAAAAGTAACAAAATAAGATAACATAATAAAAATATAAAAAAACCTCAATAAAGTAGGAATCCTACCTACATCCGATTTACTTTCCTTTTCTTGTTTCGCACAAACAACGCTAACGATCGCGTGAAAAGGAATCGAACCTCGTTACCTTAACAAGTTCACACACACACACACACACACACACACACACATATATATATATATATCAATTGATTATCCATTTAATTTTCATCATCCCTTCATCCTTCCAGATAGACTGAAACATCTGGTAAATTATTTAAAATTAAAACTTTTCAATTCAGTTGACTGAATCATGCCCAGTTACTATTATCTGCCTTACCTGCAGACTTTTAGTCGACTAAATACAATATTCAGTCGGCTGAAACACGACTCGGCACTGTATACCCTTGACCCGTAACCTTTCAGTCGGCTGAATCACAGATTCAGTCGGCTGACTTCGGGTCAAACTCTCTGTATTCTCGGTCAATACCAGTTCAGTCGACTGAATCACAGATTCAGGCGGCTGACTTTGGATCAGATTATTTGTGTGTTCATCCAGTTCACATTCAGTCAGCTGAATCAAAGATTCAGTCGACTGAATTACCAACTAACCTTTACGTGTTCAATAAGCGTACCTTCAGTCGACTGAAACACACCATATCCCTTTCTTATTTGATATGTCTATGTTTAGTCGGCTGAAACACCAATAAACCCCATATATTTTAATCCAGTCCATGTTCAGTCGACTGAATCATAAGATTCAATCGGCTGAAACTCCCAGAAACCCTTGTCTGTTTTGGCTAGCACCAAGTCAGGCGATTGAATCCTAGATTCAGTCGACTGACTGTATGTCAGTCTTCTCTGTTTGCTTATTTTGTAATTCCCTTCTTCATGAAATCCACTCCTAATATAATTTAAACATAGATCTCATCTTCCATATTGGTCTTTGTGTATTTACTATACCCACCAGCCGAAGCTAGAATCTTTTCTCTAATCCATTCAATCTTGTACCATTATAACATGATTTTGTATTCAATCCTTTGGTTGTTTGTTTTCAACACATATCCATTCCCTGAATGGATTATTAATTCTATGGCCCTAACATAATCTGGCCATCCATTCCAACCAATTGTGGAACCCATAGGTTCGGCCACACTATGGCCAAAACTATGGTTTCCCTTAGTCTTAATCCCATATTGTTTTCCAACTTAGAACATACCTTCTTTCTCGTCTCCTTCGTTTCTTTTTCAACTGTATTCCTTCCTTAATCTTTCTTTCCTTTCCTTGTTTTTCAGCAATTCTCCAAGTGTTGTGGTGTTGAGAGAGAGAAAATGAGCAGAGGAGGACACTTGTACGCTAAAGGAGAAGTGATCGACCAAGGGGTGTGGAGTGCCCCTTGGTTGGTGCCTTTTAAGTAACAGCACAAACCCTTTCACTTCCTCATAATGGTTTCATCTTAACCAATGTGTCCCTTGGTTTAACCAAGGAGACTCTTGACTTCAACCAAGAAAATCTTTAGACTTCCACTGAGTCACCTTGAGATGGAAGTCTCCTCAACTTCCCATCTTAACTCATATATTAACTAAACTCAATCGGACTCACTCATGGTTGACCAAGTCAACCATGACATGGCCGGCCCATGCACATGGCATTTGGATCTCACCTTGGCCATATCACTTGATGATGTGCCCTCCTTGTCTAGTTGGCTTCCATGCATGCCACATCACATATATGCCACCTCACTTGATGAGGTGGATTTAATGCCTTGGATCCTAATTGGGTAGATGACCCAATTACCTTTTACCCATTTACTTTAATCTTACCCAATTACTTTAAATTTAGCTCATCTATGACCCATTGGGCCTTAATTGGGTAATTGGTCAAATTCCTTACCCATCTAAGGTCCATTTCAACTATTTAATCTTAAATTCAATTAATTTGCAATTCAAATGGACCAATCTAATATAATATCAGTAATGAAAATCGGGGGTGTTACAAGATTCTTGATACACCCCGAAAGTATAAAGATGTATCGAGATCTCAAGAAGCGATATTAGTGGTTTGAACTTAAAGAAAGATGTTGCAGACTTTGTCTCCAAATGTCTCACATGTCAACGAGTCAAAGCAGAACAATGAGACCACCCGATTTACTCCAATCCATTTCCGTACCAGAGTGGAAGTGGGAACACATTGCCATGGACTTTGTTACAGGATTACCCTAATCTTTCAAGGGCAACAATGCAATTTGGGTTGTGATTGACCGCCCCACAAAGTTCGCACATTTCATACCTATCAAGGTAGCTGACTCATCAGAAAGCTTGGGTAGACGATACATCAAGGACATTGTCAGATTACATGGGATACGCAAGACTATCATATCAGATTGCGATGGCAGATTCACACGAAGAGTGTGCCATAGTTTACAAGCAACCATGGGGACAGACTTGTTATTTAGCACAACTTTCAACCCATAAACATATGGTCAGTTCGAGAGAACCATACAGACTTTGGAGGATATGTTGAGAGCTTGCATGCTCGACTTTGAGGGTAGTTGGGAAGACCACCTCCCATTGGTGGAATTCTCATATAATAACAGCTGTCAAGTAAGTCTACAGATGGGACCTTTTGAGGCATTGTATGGTAGGTCATGTAGATCTCCTATATGTTAGACTGAGGCAGATGAAGCTGCACTCGTTGGGCCGGAATTAGTTGAAGAGACTACAGAACAGATTAAGATCATCAGGCAACGTCTCTTGACCGTACAGAGTAGACAAAAAATCTATGCTGACAAAAGAAGGATGCCTTTGACATTTGAAGTGGGAGACCAAGTGTTCTTGAAGGTCTCACCACGAAAAGGTCAAATACGATTCGAAAAGAAAGTGAAGTTGTCACCGAGATATATTGGACAATTTCCAATACTTGAAAGGATTGGTGAAGTTACGTACCGCCTTGTAATCCCTCCACAGTTATCTTATGTGCACGATGTTTTCCATGTATCGGTGTTGAAGTACCATCCAGACCCCTCACATGTATTGGTGTACAAAGTGACATGTCTTACGTCCAATGACCAACGAAGATCATAGATGCGGAACAGAGAGTACTCCGGAATCGAACAATTCCTTTTGTCAAGGTGGTGTGGGAAAGACACAACAACGAGGAGGCGACATAGGAGTTAGAGTTGAAAATGAGGATGTATCATCCAGAGCTCTTCACGTAAGTTGTTTAAACCTTACGTTATTCAATTTTTGGGACGAAATTTCCAAAAGGAGTTACTATTTGTGACACCCCAAAATTTTAAGATTTATGAAAAATGAATTTTTAATAAATAATTGAGATTAAGGAGTGATTTAATTAAGTTATTAATTAATAGAGATTAATTTAAAGAGGTGAGGTATCATGCCATGTGTCCAACCACCCACCTCTTGGCAATAAATGAAGACCCAAACCCACACTCCACCACCCACCTACCTTTTTGAATAAAAGGAAGAGAGAGAAATGAGTTTTCTCATCTCATTTCCTTCATCCAACGATCCTCACCCTCTCTTTTCCTCATCTCTCTCCCACCCTCTTCAATCGGTTCTCTCTCTCTCCTCTCCTCCTCTTCCTCTACACCTCCGTAGATGAAGGTTTGAAGAAAAGAAAAAAGAAAAAAAAAAAAAGAGAAAGAAGAAAAGAGGAGGAAAGGGAAGAGGAAAGCAAGGAAGAAAAGAAAGAAGGAAGAAATCAAGAACAAGGAAAAGAGAAGAAGAAAGAGGAATAGGTCTTTGGAAAAGCTCCACTTTAGGTAAACACCTCTCTTTAAACTTGGTATTTAGGTTTAATTTGGAGGCTAGGATGATTGAGAACAAATCTTAGGTAAATTTGGGTTAAGGAAGTCGAAATGGGAAAAATTAAGGATTTTTGGATTTTCCCCAAATCATGAAATTTAGCTTAAACTCATGTGTTTGTACATCAAATTAGGAATATTATCCTTCTAATATGTGACAAATCACATGGTGATGGCCAATGGATTTTGTTTGAAGGACAAATCTATGAAAAGACTTGAGATTTTCGAATATGCAGTTAATTTGAAACCTTTGGGTTAGATTTGGGTCTAAGAACCCAAATAAAGGCATAGAAATTGGAGAAATGGAGAGATTGATGATGTTGGACCTATTGATGGTCAAAATTGGGGCTATGACTTTGGTTGAATCGGAATTGCCCCAAGATATAGATTAAAGGTGTTTGATGAAATGGTTAAATGAATGGAGCCTTGTGCTCATCCCAATGTATGGTCGGGTAAGATTATGGTTTAAGCCTCTATAGGTTTGTACAATGTAAATGGAGGGTATAAAATGCATGTGTATGAGTTTTAATGAGTTTCTTATGATTATAATATATAATTTATGTTTATGATGCATGGTACGAACAAAGGACTTGGAGAGACTTCAATAGTTCACAAAGAAGTTCAAGGATCAACTCCATCACTAACCCTTTGCAATCAAGTAGGTATTCCTACATTATTGAAGTACTATAGTGATATATAAGTATGTTAGCTTGATTTCAATATTATAAATTACATGGTTGGTTTTGATCTAATTGTCGGAACTTAATGTATATTTGCTTTTAAGAAAATGTCAATTCATGTTTGTATTATCGAATGGATTTGGCATCACTTATGAAACATATTCCTCAGGCATATGAATAGGATGGGGAAACATGAGCCCGAGGTAAAGGGCGGTGTACTTTACCCGAAAATATTTAGATATGCATGAGATAATTAACCTTTGTATATGGCCGCGTCGATGGGTTACAAAATTATGGCACATAAATTGTGCAGAAAGCTCTAGGGTCAGAAGAAGTCCTGAAATCTGCGCAGGAGTATAGGTGTGTAGCACTCCCTCGGTAGTCCCGGTTAAATGCTAATATTGGGTAGTAGCTCCCAGCTAGTGCCCTAGGAAAGCTACGGACAAAAATGGCCAAATAATCATAACGACTGTATGAGAGAATGAAATTCTGATAAATGCATGGGGCATGAGAAGGGCGTGCATCAATTTATGTCACCATGGCATAGTACATCATGATGATTTCTAAGTGCTTTTCAAGATATTTATGATTCTGATTTATATGAAATGATTATGAAATGAACTTGAATGATTTCTTAGTATGAGTCATGAAATGATTTTGAAATGTGGAATAGGGTATGATTTTCAAATGAGATGTATATTATTGATTTACATATGTTTGTTTTTTATATATCTATTACATCACATGTTGGTACCCACTTGATGGGAATTCTTACTGGGCGTTGACTAAGCCCACAAATCTTTTCCTTTTTTAGAAACTTATGCAGGAAAAGATAAAGATGATGAGATCAGGCAAAGCAGTAGTGAGGCATGATTGGAAATGAAAGGAAAGGAGAGAGTTCGGAGAGTTACACGTTTTGATATTTTGGAGATAGAAGATGATATCATTCCTTTTGTCCACATTTTGAAACTACTTTTTTTTTGTGTGGGAGTTATCTAATTGGAAGATTAATTGATGATGCATAAACTTCTAGATGATGGTGTTAGACGTCATTTTATTTGACATGTAATTTATATGGGATTATTATACTTTGCTTTGAATTGAGAATGGTTATCTTTCAAATGTCATGTATATGCTTCTGCAGGTTCTATGGTAGTGTGATGCCAAAGGTAAAATGGACTCTGTCCATGCGCATAAACTAGTTGGGCCAATCGAGGGTTGGATCCTCGGACTCGAACTTAACTCGCGTCGTAGCGTTCTACCCTCTCTTCCCGTCCAAATACTCCTAAATATTCACTTTGATAATATTGGAAGAGAGAGGGGCGCTACAATTCTACTTCATCAATAAATGGCTTCTCTAGTTTCAGTAGTACAAAGACAGGTACACTTGGGGTTAAGTACTTTCACAGCTCGAATTTCATAAGTAATCTCCCTTTGGATTTTGGATTTTGAATTTTGACATGCTTTAAAGGTGAACTTGACATGTTTTGTAAAACTCCATACATGGGCTTTTGCAAATGGGCCTTCCATATACAAGAATTTTAATAAATAATTTACCACTTACAATCAATTTCTAAAATGTATTATATATATCCAAACTCTCATAAATAGATTTGAATTAAATTAGTTTACAATTAAAGTCCTAAATTGTGGTAAAATAGTTTTTTAAAATCTACACTTTCCAAGAATAGCATTTTATGCCCAAAAAATTCACTTTCTTCCAAAGTTCTTCTCGTATCTTGTATTTTCATGATTGACCTGTAAAACTCTTAAATTCTAATAAATAATATTAAAAACACACAGAACAAAGGCTAACTAGCCTAATATCTAAGGGTAAAATAGTCATTTTCCAGTGTTCATCATATTACAAGGTTGATATTGCTTTCCGAAGGTGTTAAATGTTAAAGAATTTCATAAAACTAGTCTAGTGATTCATTAGTTAACTCAAATATTTATATACGAGAAAAATTCAATCTTATCCAATTTGGAGATGCCTTTAAAATCAAGTTGATCAAACCTGAACTTGAGGCAGCCGATGATCATATGCGTAAATAAGTGGATCCAATGCAAATATGATCAATGACTAAGATGCAACATCTTTTTGAAGAGAAGCTGACATCTTTTTGAAGAGAAGCTGAACATGATCAGCACACCATCACACTAGATTAGCAAAGATTTAAGAGACAACAATGGAGAACATGAGCCCGATAGCAATTTGAAGCAGCAGCAAACACCGTGAGATATGAAGAACCAAATTTTGAAGAGAACCAAACTTATTAGTGTTGTAGCACCACACAATTTGTGGTATGCTAATCACAATATGACATGTGGATAAATTAAAATGTGAATTGTACCATTATAAAAGGTTTAGTAACTACTTTAGATTGACATGATCAAATGACTTGTGTCCCTTAATCATTTGATGGCGGTAGTTTGCAAGGAGCTGCGCGCATATGGAGTTTCACCCAATGCCTTCATATTCGGAGAGTGTGTGGGAGGATCTATAACGCCCCGCCCTTTTTCACTCACTTTCTCTTCCCACTGAATCAGAGTCTATTTTTTTTTTATAACATAGACCGATAGAGAGCGGGACGTCATGACCCGAGCTAAGTCCGAACTTCTAAAGTCCGACCTTTAACTGGCCAACCCTATGTGTGCATGGACTAAGTCCATGAAAACGGTTCACACATACAATATCAACATGCGGAATAACATCATAACTGCGGAATCATAAACATGCGGAATAATAATAGAACCAAGTTCTATTCCATTTCAGATAGCAAAGTACGTCAAGTCCTTAATCATCATTATCATAACGCAATTATCCAATAAAACATCCAACCATAGCAAATTCATCTAAGTTATTACAATCTGAATTCTAGATACTCAAATTACAAACTCATGAGTATCTTAAGCAAAATATAAACTATAATCCTCCAAGCTCCTATGCCTGGCCCGTTTCGCGTTCATCGTTCCCCTCGTTTCCTGTATCATCCACTAGGGTAGAAGTAGGGCGTTAGAACAACGCTCCCAATAGGTATTCCAATTAGGGTTAACACATGGGTTAGTACCAAAAATCAAGATATAATTTATATCAAAACCAATTATAATAAATCATACCATACTTATAAAGCATCGCATCCAAAACAGTGTATGATAATAGAGATCCAATCATACCGATAAAACCAGAAACATTGCATGATAATAAAGATCATAATCATGCCGATTTAATGCCATGCCAATGCTATCATATGTAATGAGTCACACCCATCACATGTACATAAAAGTACCCACCACATAGGTCTTTCAGACGCCCAGACGAAGTGTGGACCCTCCGGTTATATTTCATACATAGTATCCTCTTGATGGAATGCTCCTCATCAAGGTATTCCCCACGATTCTATTACGGATGCCCCGACGGAGTGTGGATCTCCGGTTACATTTCATACATAGTATCCTCTTGATGGAATGCTCCTCATCAAGGTATCCCCCACGATTCTATTACGGACGCCCCGACGGAGTGTGGATCTCCGGTTACCGTTCATCCCTCCCATGCCATGCATGAGATGCAAATGTCCACATGCTATGCAATTATACAAATCACAACATTTATAAGCTCATATTTGAAACATATACAACATATGCTATTTTATTATATAAACATAACATTTAAAACTTACATTTTGAAACATACCCTTTCCAATATAAATTGTCAAATCAAGATAAAAACAATGTACATAAACCCATGGTTTCAAAGAGGTGGAATCCTACCAAAGACCGCTAACGTGTCCTTGCGTCTTTCTTCCGGTAACTGCTCACGATCGTAAACACCTTGTGAGGTCCCGTTACCTTATAATATAACAATCAATCAAAACCAAGTCCCACTTGATTTACAGTATTGTTCAAGTCCATAAACACAATCTCCATGGGATGTATGGCCGAACCATGGTCCCTTATTTTCACTTAATTACCGAATTGCCATTGTTCGAATCCATAAAACATTTCTCATGGGGTTCGGCCATACACCATGGCCGAACCCATGATTCCTCACTTTCACCCTTTATTACGACTTTGCCATTGGTCTAAACATTTCAAACCTTTCATTCATTTTAATATGCCACTATACCTAATAACATAACCTATAACATAAACCATGAACATAAGTCTACATTTAATTAAATCCCTCATTACCTTAAACATGCATATCCAATCTAAGTGTCCCTTGTCCCTTAAAATATTCCAACACATGATCCATTATATAATTCATGGGGTTCATAATTCATAAAATAAAACCCCTCATCCCTTGGTTTGGTAAACCTTTCATTTAAATTATACGAAGACCCAAACATGGCCTATTAACAAGTTCATGGGGTTCGGCCAAGCACCACGGCCGAGCCATATGATATCTAATTCCCAATTATCTATATTGCATCCATTCTTAGAAAGTCCATAATTAGAAATTTTCCAATTTAATCTACACCTTCCATAATTAGAAACTTTCCAATTTAATCTCCACCTTCCATAATTAGAAACTTTCCAATTTAATTTCCACCTTCCATAATTGGAAAGATTCTAATTTAGTAACCATCCTCCATAAAATAAACCCTAGTGGCGTTCGGCCATACACCATGGCCGAACCTCACTCATAGAGACAATCCAACCGTCCATGGTTTTTAACCCATAAACTAACCAACAACCTTCCATGGGGTTCGGCCCTTCATCATGGCCGAACCCTATGGTTTATCAATTCCTCTTAAACCATTTAAACTCATGTAAATTTATTAACAAACTCCTATAGTCTTCATCATTAAAAATCCATACATTCAACCATGCCTTTCCATGGTTTTCATCCCTTAAAAATAACCAATAACCTTTCCCATTATTTTCCATGTTCTTTAAAACAACATATTTATCCGCTTACTTTCTTCCATGGGGTTCGGCCTTGCGCTATGGCCGAACCCTATGGATCCATATTTCTTCTTTTAAAATCCATACATAGTATTCAATGGTTTTGATCATTCACACTTCCATAAAAATTCACCAAAGTCCTTCCATGGCGAACCCTATGGTTCATCCCTTTTTATTAAACTCCAACATTCATCCATTAAAAATATTATAATCAGCCCCCAATCTTCTTCCATGGGGTTCGGCATACACCATGGCCGAACCCTATGTTTCTTTATCTTAAACAAAAATATCAAATCACATACCGGCTCCGCGACTCCTTCAGCTTGTTCTTGCTCTTTCAATTCATTCCTTCCTTGGCCTTCTCTCCTCCTAGATCTTTCCCACTTACTGGCTGCCTTTCCTTCTCTTGATAATGCCGAGAGTGAGAACTTGAGAGGAAGAGAGAATTTGGCCTTGTAGTGTATGTGTTGCCGTGTGCCCTTGCCTCTTTTATCAAACCTTCCACTCAATCATATATTTAGAACAATGCCTCTCTTTGAATATGAATGCCGTGTACCCCTTGCTGCAATCCCCATTGCCGTGTACACTACCCCTTGTTTTATAGAAATTCCAATTGATCCCAACTTAGAAGGTGCCATGCGCCCCTCCCTGCCTTTCCTTTATTATTTCCAATTGATCCCAACTTAGAATGTGCCAGGACCCTTTAAATTAGCCATTGCTAATGCCGTGTACACCTTTCTTATTTTGGAGAGTCCTCTATTTAGAATATGCTAATGTGCCCCTTGTTGCCTTTCTTTTATAAAACTCCCAATCAATCCTAATTTAGAAGGTGCCATGCGCATATCTTCTATACATGGCCTAAACAATCCTCTTAATTTAATTAGACATATTCTTTATTGATTATGTTGGGCTAAAACAATAGCCCATCTTATCCATGCGTGTAGACTATCTTGGCGATCCTTGTTCAACTTAAAACTCCTAAAATCTAGTCATCCATATCTTCCATTCGTTGACACCATATCCTCATACCTCACATACACGCCCCAAGCAATCCATATTTAATTTTTAGATATCTTGCATACCCTTTTAATTCAACCCTATTTAATTTAAATTGAACTAACTTGGTGGTCATCCAAGTTAACCATGACCCATTGCGTCCCAATTGGGCATTTGACCCAAATAAACACATCTTACCCATTTATTTTAAATTGAACCTATAACATATCCGTTGGATCTTAATTGGGCAAAGACCCAACATTTTACCCATATAAGATCCATATCTAAAATTCACAAATTAAATGGGTAATTTCCGTAAATATTTATAACTTGAAAATCCGGGGTGTTACAGGATCTTGGATTTCTTCGTCATAAAAAAAAAAATACATGACCAAATGATTCATGATTTTTATCTCTATAATGAACATTGATTGATTGTATTACAAATTGTGTGGTAACATTGCACTAGGGGATCCAAATCCAAGAAAGAAAAGAAACTTGAAATGAACAAATCCTCAATCCATCATGGTGAAGAGCGTGGGTAGCAGGTGATAAACAACCAAAAAAAAATAGAGTAGTAGTAGGGCTAAATTTCAGGTCGGATCTGGTCGGGTTTCAATATACCCAATTCAACTCATGTCAAAAATTATTTAATCCGACCCAACCCGATCTGAATTGTTGACCCAAGTTACTCGACTCGACCCAATCCGAATTTCTGACCCGACTTAATCCGAGTGTTGTTTTATAACTTGGTGCACTTGGGTCGGGTCAGGTTGTTTAAATTTCTCAACCTGACCCGAATTTCATATGGATTTATTTTTTCCCAACCCAACCCGACCTGAGATATACAAAAACATAATCCAAACCCATTAATTTCTCGGTCGAGTCTTGAGCGTCAGGTTAAAAGCCGACACAAATTTCACCCCTAAGCAGCAGGCTAATCAGAATTAATTTGGGGCTTGAGATCTTTGTCAGCAGAAGCAACCGGCAGTGACAGGATCTCAAGTTGCCATCATCCTCGATTGATGGTATGATCAAACTTTAAGCAAATTGTGCCGTACTAAATGAGAAAAAAGTTCCATAAAATTACTATACTGATTCATTAAACAACTCCAATATTAACAGCACATTATATATTAAGAGATAAATTTAGACAATAAAATAAAGAGAAATTCTAAAAATCTCCCTCATTTTTCATTAACTCTTAAAAACCATTATATTTTCTATAATATTTAAAAAAACCTTATATTTCTATGAAAATCACAAAAAAATACTCTTGCCTATAGTAAAAAAAACCCACGTGGGTATAGCACAACTGGTTACCTCTCACCTCAGGAAGCGGGAGGTTCTATAATATTTAAAAAGCCTTATATTTCTATGAAAATCACAAAAAAATACTCTTGCCTATAGTAAAAATAAACCACCTGGGTATAGCACAACTGGTTACCTCTCATCTCAAGAAGAGAGAGGTTGCGTATTTGAGCCCCCATGACCTAACTTTGGTGTGCTCTAGAGGTAATGAGCTCACCTGTGGAGGTCTTATAGTGGGTATCCCACAGTTTCCCACACGTAAATTCAAAAAAATAAAAAAAAGATCCACATTAGTTCCACCCTCTTCCGAAAAATAATTGAAGTTGGCCAGATTCCCTCATTTAATTTATATTACAAAAATACCCTTTAAAAGTAGTAGAAAAATTCATATGGAACTCTTTCATCCATTCACTATAATTATTTGAGATAGGTCATAAATAATCAATGACTTATAAAAAGAAAAATTTTAAGATTCAAAATCTTACTACTAATATGATCAGATGAAGTCAAATTTCAGTCTTTTTCTTATCATTTTCAAAATATACCATACAGTGATTTGTAGTCCACTTAAATTTTTTATGAACAATTTCTCTAAAATAACTTTCAAAGTCTCTATAATTTTTTACCTCCAATCTTTTCCCTACTCATCGTGATTCTAGATTTGCAGCAACGTAAGTCTGAATTTTTTTTTTTGTAATGACATGATCTTTTGAGACTCCCTTAACCATGTCAAGAAAATTATATTATTTAGATATATAATTATTAGTTTTTATTTAGATATATTACTTCGATCTATTTAATTTTTATCTTTTCAAATTTTAACGATTCTCTTACTTGGACCAAATGAATGAAACATTTTGGGAATAAATTTGGTATTCAAGTATATGTGAAAAAAATAATTCATTTAACACAGTTGATGGACTTCAAATATGATATATTCATCAATTAAAAATTTACATGTGACACGGCTACGTATAGGATCTGAACTCATTCAAGATTCAGAATTCCATCGCTATTTACCATTCCCAATCTATCCAATTCAATTGCAACAATTTAATCTATGAGTGTATGACATTTTACAGAAATTCCAATGCATATGTAGCGTATTTCTTGGAGCCTACTTACTTTAAGTTACTATTATTTACTCTAAAAGACTACTTATTTGATTTAAGAAATGAAATTAGGTAAGTCCTATTATTCAATTTATTGACCTTCTATCAAAATAAATCAAAAAATTGCTTGAATGTGAATTTTGATTCTTAAATAAATTAGGAGGTTTTCTATTAAAGAAGTCCTAATAATACTTATGCGACACATATACTTATTTTTTATTTTGAAATGACACACCTCAATCAATTTGAGTGTCAAGTTTTCTGTAGAATTCATACAATTCTGTGTGTTTTTTTTTCTACATATTCTGTGGTACTCCATCATTTAAATTAGATAAGGCTATTAAGAATCTCATGGGTCACGGGACATACATATTTTGATGCATTAGATCGGTAATTACTTAAGTATGAAGTGTGCAACGTTTCATTATTAATTAATCATTCAAGCTTTTTAATTTTGGCCTTTAAAAAATTAAAAAATATAAGAAATTGATTTTTAAAATTAAGGTTAGTGCTATAAACAATTTCAAATGGGCTTTCTTCCATAGTGCGACTCCTCGGGCTACTATAGACGAATTCTACGTGAGGGAAAATCAACAATTTCAATTGCTTTTGCATTGAGCACACTTTGAACCCTACTGAATCTGAAAGTCTTTCGATACCTGTGGTTATGAAGGAGATCGAATCTGTTGTCAAAACTGCCAACACTAGGAAATCCCCTGGCCAAATGAATTTAGTGGTATGTTTTACAAATCTCGCTAGGAAATTAATGGAAATGATGTCTCTTCTACAATCCTAGACTTCTTCACCTCGTCGAAGCTCCTAAAGCAAACAAAGGCCTCTTTTATTGCTCTCATCCCTAAAACTGAAAATGCCGATTGCCCTGACCATTTGAGGCCGATTACGCTTTCGAATGAGATCCACAAGACCATCTCCCGGATCCTTGTCAATCGTATGAAGGTTATTATGCCCAAGCTGATTAGCCTAAATCAATCAGCATTTCTCCCTGGTAGAGACATCACCTCTAGTACTCTTTTGTGCCACGTTTTGATTCATGGTATCCATCTGCCTCGTGGTCCCCTCGTATGTGCATTAATATTGATCTCAGAAAGGCCTTTTGACTGTGTTAGGTGGGTAACGACCCAACCTGATATTTCGGGGTTTTAAGGAAATTGGCAAATCTCTAAGGTATTTTTTCTAAGTTCCAGTAGCAGTGGTAAGTGCTTCGGCTCTCTAGCAAGCCCAAGTTGGCCCAGTTCCAAGCTAGGAGGCTTGCGGGGCATGTTGATAATTTTACTTTTTGTGTGTTCATTTTGAGAAAAATATTTGAAAATATATAGAAAACTTAGAATTTGAACATTAGACCTCCATTGTTGCATACACAGTACTCTCAATTAGATACACTTGATGATTGTAGAAACATGCGCGGATCCCCCTTGTTGTTTAGATTTTAATTCCTCAGGTTGTCTCTTTGTTTTTTGTTAGGGTTTAAGATTTCAAAATTTTAAAGCTTTGTTCTAAATATCTTGATTGGAATATGATTAATATTGAAAGTTCTCATTTTCAATGTGCTAGAACATCATATTGACCCTATGGGGGGTGGAATAGGTCAGGTCAATCCCATTTTTAATGGTGTTTACAAATTTCTTGATTATTTAAGGTGCAGCGGAATGTTTATCAAGAGATTTGATTAGTGTAATAATTTCATTAAGCAATCACACTAAGATTATGACTCTTTACATATAGTTTGATTATTGATGCTTGTGCGCAATGTATATAATGAGAATCAATATGCAAAGTGATGTGTGTTAAGAAGAGTACTTAAATACTAAATACAAACACACATGAATCAAACACTACAAGAACAATTTAAAGTGGTTCGGTTAGCCAACCTACATCCACTGTTAGGACTCACTCAACCTTGAGCTATCCCCAAAATCCATTAAGTGGGGACTTACATCCTCACAATTAAAGTAGAAATTCCACCTCACTCAATCAGCTGGGAATTTCACCCACCACTGTGGAATAAGAATTCCACCTATTCATTTGGCCGGGAGTTCCACCCACCTCTGTGCTAGAGACAACGCTCCAGAATTTTTTATAGTGGTCCCATAGAACCTCCCCTTAATCCACTTTCGGAACAAAGGTTAAAAAAAAAAATAAAACCAAGAAGCACTTGCCTTTGAAACTCTTTCTTCTGATGTGTGCTTCTTCAAGATCCCACCCATGTATGCTGACGCTCAGCCTCGTAGCCGTCGTTTAGTAATCACAGTCCAGGGTGTTAAGGAAACTGGTTCTACCAAAGGTTTCTTAGTTTATTGTTCTTTCCTTCTCACTTTCAAACTTAATCCTCAGATTGGTTGTTTATGAGTTTTCATCCTTACTCTCTTTTTCACAACTCAATTCATCTGATTGGAGGTATTTGATTCCCCTAGTGTAAGCACAAGAGATAGAGTGATCCTTCTGTTGGCCCTTGTTTAAGCTCACTGGTGAAGATGAGGGTCCAACTGATCCGTTCGAAGGATACCAACTAGTTACATAAGAATTGGTTTATATAGCGAAGGCAACCAGTTGAAGTAACGGTGATGTACCGAGAGGTCGGTCTCACCAAGAGGTTAGTGACTAGAAATGTTACCATTACAATTTCGACCGTTGTGCATTAAGTGCACTCCCAATGGTAATATTCTTTCCCGATTGAAATATCGTTGTAGCCAATGGTCGACACTTATAGTACCGAGAGGTCGGTCCATACTAAAGGCTCGATCTAGTGCAAAACATGCTTCACAGTAGTTTCCACGTTGGAAACCTGTTATCCAGAACGACCTGTCGCTCATTACCAAGGGATCGGTTCTGGTACTCTCGATCGGTCTTTGATTGTCAATATGTTTGTTTCTTCGAGAGTCCACATGAGTTCAGAGTTTCAGAACTCAAATCTTGATCTAGGAGTCGTTGACCACGAGGGGTCGTTTCAGCCTTTCACCGAGGGGTCGGTGCATACAAGACTCTCGATCAGAGGCAAACCCAGAATGACAGTTTAATGTTCCAGATCCTAATGTCATTCGGGCCAACAAGTCTTTGACCATGATGGTTCGATTCTGACTGCACCGAGGGGTTGATGAGATGAGACTGGTTGAGCTAACAGTGAAACCAAATACATATTTCATAGTTGGATTTGAATTCATTGTCAACCTTCCTCACTAGTCTTCATATGTTTTAACCATTTGTTTTTCTAAGCCTAGGGATAGTCCTCTCTAAGGTGTGGGTACCACCTAAAGTCATCTATAACCATTTTACATGTTTTGTGATTGCCATAACGATGTACTTAAATCTGGTAGAGTATAATCTTTTCTTTTGATCATCTTGGGTATTCAAACTTCCAGCAAGTGCTTCTTTCCGAGTCATGGAATTAACAAACATAGGGGCTTGGCCAAGCCGATGCACTAACAAATATTTTAGACTTTGGTTCTGACTTTAAATTAATGTTTTGAAATTTTAGCTCATCAAACACATGAGCAACCCTAGTGCCTAACTCCCCTTAAATCCAACCTTGAGGCAAATTGTATCCATTTAAGCTTTACCCAAATTCTTTTTCTACCCAGTACCTATGCATATATATAAACCCATTTAAAGGAACCGATGGGACCCATGGCTTTTGCTTGAGAAACCCTAAAATCCTTTCCCACCGTCCCCTACCCTTTCGTTCTCACAACCGCAGCCGCTTACCTTGTTGGAACCAGCCCCCTCTTTTCTCTCAACAATTTGTTGACAACGATTGTGACTCCAAGGTGATTGAAGGAAGCACTTGAAGGCTTCAAACACTCAAGACCCTTATGTTTAGCCTCCAATCGTGGGACCCACTGTACACTACCATTCTTATCTTTAAAGCCCAACTAATTGTAACCTCTCCAACTATGACACCCCAAAATTTTAAAATTTATGAAATTGAATTATTTTAATAATTAATTGAGATTAAGGATATTTAATTGAGTAATTAAGAGAAATCAAGAGGGATTAAGGAGTGGTTTAATTAAGTTATTGATTAATAATACTTAATGGAAATTGATTTAATTAATGGAGATTAATTTAAAGAGGTGAGGTGTCATGCCATGTGTCCAACCACTCACCTCGTGGCAATTAATGAAGACCCAAATCCACACTCCACCACCCACCTACCTTTTTGACTAAAAGGAAGAGAGAAATGAGCTTTCAAATCTCATTTCTCTCCTCCACCTTTCCTCACCTTTCTCTTTCCTTCATCTCTCTCTCTCACCCTCTTTAATCGGTTCTTTCTCTTTCTCTCTCCTCTCCTCCTCTTCCTCTACACCTAAAAAGGAAGAAAAGAGAAGAAAAGAGAAGAAAATAGGAGGGAATCATCTTCCCAACTCCACCCCACACGAATTTCTTCTCCTCCATTAGAGAAGTTTGAGAAAGAAGAAGAATAAGAGAATAAAAGAGAGGAAAGAAAGTTAGAAAGCTCATCTAAAGATAAAATCTTCTTTACTAAGCTTATTATTTATGTTTAATGTGAAATTTAGGATGATTTGGAACCAACCTTAGATAAATTTTGGTTAAGATGATGGAATTTGAGGAAATTTGGGAATTTAAGGGTTTTTCTCCAAATTCATAGAATTTGATGTAAGTCTATGAATTAACTCATCAAATTGGAAATGCTAGCCTCCTAATATGTGACCAATTACATGGAGAAGTAATACAAATGATTAGGCTTGGAAATTAAGCCCAAGTTAAGGAGATGGAATTTGGGGATTTAGGGGTTTTCCCCAAATTCATGGAATTTGAAGTAAATCTATGAATTAACTAATCAAATTTGAAATGCTAGCCTCCTAATATGTGAACAAGTACATAAAAAAGTAATACAAATGATTAGGCTTAGATTTTAAGTCCAAGTTTATTCACAACAAAAACTCTCAATTCTAAGGTATGTGAAATTTACCATTGTTGTGCTAAAATGATCCAATTGAATGCTTAAGAGTGCAAAATGATTATGAGTGGAAGCAATGGGAAGAACATATAGGAAATCTAAGAAGGTATGAGAAATCTAATTTATCTAAGGTTAAGAAAATGTATGTTAAAATTTAGATTTTATCTAGAGTTAAGATTTGAAGTGGAAATTGGGGATTCTTAACCCTAAGCCTAAATAAGGTGTAATTTGAAAGAAAAAACAAGAAAAGGCTTATATTTTTATTTCTATAATTAGTTGGAAAGGAATTAAACTAGATTTGGGTTCAAAAAGCAAAGTAAAAGTAGTGATTTTTATTAAAGAATCTTATTAAGTTATTTATTAGAAGGTTATGATTTTTATATAAAATTATGCTTATGATACATGGGATGAATGAAGAGATTGGAGGTGACCCCATTATTGGGCAAGGAAGTTCAAGACTCAATATTAATACTAGAAACTTGGAATCAAGTAGGTTTTCCTACTCTTATTGATGTAACATGGTGAATATGTATTTCTAGTTTGCATTTCAATATTTTGAGATTTGTTATATATGTGTTTTAAACATAGAGTTTGATGTATATGTATTATCTTATTATGAAATGCAAATGGATTTAATATTAGCAATGGAGTTCTCATGCATATGAATCATGCATTCATGAGGGATGAGAATTCATGAGCATTACGGATATGGATCATTTTGAAAGGAATTGTACAAAATAGACTTTTGGTCCCGTCCATGGGACAAGATATGGTATTAAGATGGGCTAAATGCTCATGGGTGTGAGACCAAAAACCTGCGCATGATTGTATGGGTGATAGCACTCCTCCGGTAGTCTTAGTAGAAATGCTAAGTATTGGGAAGTAGCTCCTATCCGGATGTTACGGACATAAGAGGCCAGTGATAAAACTGTTGAATTGGGAAAGACAGACTTTCCAATTCATGGGGCATAAAGGGGATTGCATAGACTTCATGGCACCCATGGCATGTCATTCATGATTATTTTATATACTAAGTTGGAAAGTATGATTTGATATTTGGTTATGAGATATATTATGATTTCGAGATTTTATTACTTGGTATTTACACATGACTTTGATTTTGATTTGAAATTTCAAATGGGAATGGGAGATGTTTTTATGAAATGTGAATTACAATGTAATAAGCAGCTATCTTATATTATGATTTTGTATATATATATCACATAGTGGTACCCACACCGATGAGAATTCCTACTGGGTGTTGACTAAGCCCACAAATTTTCCCTCTTTTTAGAATCTAATGCAGAAAGCGATAAGGGCAATGAGGCTGGGCCGAATGCTAGTCAAGCATGATTGGAGATGAAAGCAAAGGACAAAGTTTTGGAGAGTCACACATTTTCACATTTTGGAGATAGAAGACATTATCATTCTTTTTGTCTATATTTTGAGAATATGTAATTTTTGTAGGAGTTATATGATTGGAAGTTTAATTGATGATGTATAAACTCCTAGATGATGATGTTAGACTTCTTTGTTTTTTGACATTTAACTTATATGGGATTAATATGATTTACTTTGGATTGAGAATGACTATCATTCAAATGTATCAAATACTATGTATATGCTTCTATAGGTTTTATGTTAGTGTGTTGCAAAAGTTAAAATGGACTCTGTCCATGCGCACACAGTAATTGGGCCAGTCGAGGGTCGTGTCTTCTGACTCAGACTTAATTCGCGTCGTCGCACTCCGTCTTTCTCTCTCTCTTTCTCATTAAATATCACTCTGATCCTAGTGGGATAGGGAGGGGCGCTACACCAGCACCATACGTTTAAAGCCTTTCACCGTCTACAATCAGCCAAACTTCTAAGCTTTCAAGCTGTGTTTTTAATTTATTTGTTTTAGTTTACTACATTAAATTGATTCTTGAAAAGAAAAATCTTGCAAAACAGTGAATGGTTATTTTATTTCCTTGCCTTTTTTTTTTAACAACATTTTTTTTACTTGTGATTTTATCAATTTATTTTATTTGAAAGTTATTTCTTTTTATTATAATTTTTAACTATTTGTTTAAACTTGTCTTTTCACTAGGTAGGTTCTTTTGGTTATTATTTGATCACCTAGATATTTTTTAGCAATTTTCTCTATTCTATGTAACTCCATTTTGTTCAATTAAATAATCTCATGGTTTTAAGTTTGCAAAATTCTATTATATTGGTTTTTTCAAATTCTTTATCTGATTGTGTTCAATTGATTTATTTTTGACAAAATATTTGATGATGTCTATTTTTTTTTTGAAAGTTTTTTTTCCTCTCCATCTAATGTTATGATTTGGGTTTACCAAAGTTTTTTTTTATACACCCTTTTAGCCGATTTGATTTTCTTTAAACAAAGCTTCTTTCCACCCAGTAGCCAGTAGAAATCAAGTCAATTGTTGCGCACTTTCACCAATACATCTAGGTGAGGGGACTTATCACAGTTTTAACATGCATTGCATATATCAGATGGGTATTCCAGGATGCGAAGTGACCCAAATGGAACCCTCTATTTACCAAGCCACCGGTAAGGGTGAACCATTGAGAATGATTAAGTGGCAAGGGGTCTGTTCGGGTGTACTCTCATCCACTATATACTATTTGTTAGTGCCTCGGCTTCGCCAAGTCCCTAAATTTGTTAATTCCATGACTCAGAAAGAAGCACTTGCTAGAAGCTTGAAGACCCAATGTGATCAAGAATGAAGATCACAGTCCACCAAATTGAAGATCATCGTTATGACAAACACAAAATAGGTAATATGGCCATATATGACTTTAGATAGTACCAACACCTTTGAGAGGGCTATCCCTAAGCTTAGTGAAACAAATGGTTAAATCATAAAAAGCCTAAAGATGAAGATTGACAGTGAATTGGAACACAACTTGGAAATACGTAATTGGTTTCACTGTCATCACAACAAGTTTATCTCACCGACCTTTCGGTGTAGTCAGGATCAACCCATCATGGTCAAGGACTGGTCGGCCAGATTAACATAGGTTCTACGACATTGAACTATCATTCTGAGTATGCCTTTGATCAAGAGTCTCGTATGCACCAACCCCTTGGTGAAAGGCTAAAACGATCCCTCGCGGTCAATGACTCCTCCATCAAGATCTTGAGTTTTGAAACTCTAAACTCATGTGGACTCTCGAAGAAACAGACATATCGGCAATCAAAGACCGATCGAGAGTACCAAGACCGACCCCTCGATAATGGGTGACAGGTCATTCTGGGTAACAGGTTTCTAAACTGGAAACTACTGTCAAGCATGTTTTGCTCCAGAACGAGCCTCTCGTATGGACCGACCCCTCGTTACCATAAATGTTGACCCATCAGCGACAATGACATGTCGATCGGGAAAGAATATTACCATTGGGAGTGCACTTAATGCACAACGGTTGGAATTGTAACGGTAACATTTCTAGTCACCGACCCCTCGGTGCGACCGACCTGTCGGCACATTACCGTTACTACAATTGATTCCCTTCGCTATATAAACCAACCTTTATGCAACCAGTTGATATCCTTTGGAAGGATCAGTTGGACCCTCATCTTTATCAGTGAGCTTAAAAAGGGCGAACAGAAGGATCACTCTCTCTCTCGTGCTTACACTAGGGGAATCAAATACAACCAATCAAATGCATTGAGTTGTGAGAGAGAGGAAGGAAGAAAACTCATAAACAACCAAGAGAAGAAAAGATCCCTAAATTACTAAACCTTTGATAAAGCCAGTTTCCTTGATACCCTAGATTGTGATTGCTCAACGATGGCTACAAGGAGGAGCGTCAGCATACATTGGGTGGGATCTTGAAGAAGCACACATATGGGAAAGAACTTCAAAGGCAAGTGTTTTTTTGTTTTAATTTTCTTTTAAAACATTTGTTTCGAAAGCAGATTATAGGGAGGTACCCTAGAACCACTATAAAAAGTCTAGTGCGTTGTCTCTGGCATAGAGGTGGGTGGAACTCCCAGCTAAATGGATAGGTAGAATCTTATTCCATAGTGGTGGGTGAAATTCCAAATTGATTAAGTGAGGCGGAATTCCTACTTTAATTGTGAGAGTGTAAGTCTCCACTTAGTGGATTTTGGGGATAGCTCAAGGTTGAGCGAGTCCTAACAGTGGATGTAAGTTGGCTAACCGAACCACTTTAAAATGGTTATATGGTGTTTGATCTATGTATGTTTGTATTTAGTATCTATACATTGTGCATAAGCATCGGTAATCAAACTATGTAAAGGGTCATAATCTTAGTGTAATCGCTTAATGACATTATCACACTAAACAAATCTTTTGATAAACATTCTGGTGCACTTTAAAATAATCAAGAAATTTGTAAACACCATTAAAAATTAGATTGACCTATTCACCCCGTCCCTCCCCCCCCCCCCCCCCCCCCCCCCTCTCTCTCTCTCGGGTCAATCATAATGTTCTAGCACATTGAAGATTGGGAACTTTCAATTGGTATCAGAACGAGGTGCTCTTGAGAAAGGATCTAACCATCCGACTTGATCCATTCTAGAACAATGGCTATAAGAGAAAGCCATGATATTTCCAATATTCTATTTTTGATGAAAATGGAATAAAGAACTATAAAATGTTTTCATCATTAAAACATAGTTGGAAATAGGTGAATAGAAAGTGGTTTGGGCCTATGGAAGAGATATTGGATAAAACCTTCAACTTCTGTGACCACTCATCCCAAAATCAAAACTGTTTGGACTAGTGATGAATTGGCTATGCACATAAACCAAACATACATAGCTTTCATCAGTACTGTTTCATGATATGTTGTCAAAATATTTAAAAAGCATGAAACAATAAAAGAGGCTGAAAGAATCCACTGTAAAATCGCCTCTTCTAGTCCAATGGATAACATTACCTATCAATAAATTTGTGTACTAAAAATATAGGTGATTGGTTAGATTCATCCATTGAGAAAGTCCAAACTGTAACCTCTAAGAGAAGAAGAGGATGGAGAAAAAGGAACTTGAACAAGGTGGTAGCCTCAAGTGTCCTACAAAGGCCAAGTACCGAGATGTTTTAAGACCAACATCATGGTACAAAATCTAGAAATTTTGATTCAAAAGATCAAATGGGAAGGCACCCAAGATTAAAGACCAGATTTGATAAAAGGCCATCACTAGATTGTGGACTACGATTCCAAGTCTGACAATATTAGGTTCAAATGTGTGAAGGGATACCACTGTTGGTACCACATTTGAAACATGTTTTGGAATCAGCATCTTACATTCAATCCATGTTCTTGTTTGATTGTTGGATTGATCAATTGTAAGATATGTGTTGTACATGTTGGTATGCACTCTTGTATTGGAATGTACTTATCTCATTTCATTTCATATGCCATGTGATTTGTGCATCTTTAAGAAATGAATGTAGTGTGTGCATTACCTCATGTATAGGGTATGTATCTGATTAAAACTGGTTTAATACACATACACACTGTCGTTTCATTTCAAAATCCTAAAACTTGTGAATCCCATGTGTAATGAAACATGCTCTATGTCGATAAATGGATATTTAGTTTGGTGTGACCTACCAAAAGTAATGATTGAATAGTCCATTTAAGTACCAACTCTTTCAAGGAATTGAAGCTCCATTGAAAGAACGGTAAAAGATTTTATCACGTTTTGAGCAATAACTTGATAAGAGGCATAAGAGCTGTGTGTGTAGGATCATACATCATTTCTTTATGCTTGATCAATGTACTCAAATCAGGAAATGAATGTACGATTAGTGTGCTTTGAGTTTCATTCCAATAAACATTAATTTATACATTATGTGGAATGAATTATGTTCATATATGCCTTCCTTGCTAAAAGACTAAAAATGTCGCATCTCATGACATCACACACTTGGGCAATATACTTAAATTAGGTGAATTAAATGTGTTCAAGAATGTTTGATTGTTTTGAATCAAGGAAAAGATATCTGAAATCCATGGTCTGTGCCTATCTTCAGAAGGATGAACTGAATCTTCAAATGGCACAGATGGCGTGTGAATGTATGTATCATCACTGGCATTAAAAGGTGTATAAGCAAAGCTTGATGAACTATGAACATCACAAGCACACACACATACCTAGTCTTCCTTCATTGTAAAACCAGGTCGAAGGATAGACTAGTAGGAGGAACAGACAGGTCGATACTATTGGAATTCAGAACATTGTCTGAAAGGGGGAAAAATCACAAAGGGAGACAGGTCGATACATATCGGCCTATCGACACAGACAAGTTGTTGGTCACTACTAGTGGGTGTATCAGAAATAGGAAGTTAAAAATGACTCTTTTTGCGAAAATGATAGATCATTTCAAAATCATCGTTTCTTCTCCCACTAAGCTCTGCGATTTTCCTCTTCTCCTCTCTTGCCCTAAGTTAACCGTTAGGACCTCCTGAAATGAAATCTAGCCAGAGCATCCTTATGCCCCTCTCCCAAACCATATGTATTGATGTGTTTATCAATGAAATGTTTTGGTTTGATTTTGTGTGTATGCTAATTTGATGGAATATCTTCTATCTCGTATCTATTACTTACATGGAATAGACTAACATGCAGGTTTGGATGAGTTGGTTTTGTATTGGCATGTTAAGGAAATAAGGATTGGACTATGATGCTACACACACCTTGGAGTTTGGGGGAGCACAAAATATGTGTTAATTAGATGTTGTCACTGATCATGACAGTATAAGGAGGAAGTTAAATGCAAGCTTGAAAGAAGCTTGGAGAAAAATAAACTTAGAAATAGCTGAGTTTATGGGGGAGATGAGTCAAAGAAGCTACAAAAGATAGATTGGAGAATGGGGGGGAAGATTCTAAGGTAAGCTAGGACATTAGCTTAACTCATGGAAGATATCAGCTAATCCTGGAACTTAGTTTGTACAGCGGCAAACTAACCATTGATGCACGAAAAGTGTGCATTGAACCATAGAGGAGAACCATGAGTTACAACAGAGCTTAGTTAAGCACTAAATGCAAGAAGCATGGGAGAGTGCTTAGAAATCAATATCTACCTATTAATCTTTGTCAATTATATGACAAATTGGGGGAGAAATTAGTAGAAGCTAGAAGTCATCTTAGTGCTAGACATAGGAGTATGTCTATGCTTGGAGTTTGGGAGATCAAACTCAAGAAGATTGGGGGAGAATTCTTCTCAATACTAATAGCTTGGATAAACTATCGGTAGTGTTGGTCACTAGGAAATCAGGAAGTATGGGGGAGCTTAATACAAATCTTGTTTAGTCTATTAATGCATATTTATGTTTTGCGACTAATCCCTCTAATGATTTTCTACTGTTGCTTGTTTATGTGCTTAAACAGGAAAAATGATATGAAACAAGTTGAATAAGAATATGCAAAAATCATAATCTTGTTTTCCATTTGAATATGTACATGTAATTGATGTAATATTTTGTATTGAAATGAGATGTAATAAGAGTGGGATTTTAAATGGGTAGGTTCTAGGTTTTGTCATGAAATTGACAAAGGGGAGATTGTTAGTGCCTCTGCTTGGCCAAGATCCTAAGTTTGTCAATTCCATGACTGGGAAAGAAGCACTTGCTTGAAGCTTGAAAATCCAATGTGATCAAGAATGAAGAGCACACTCCACCAGATTGAAGCTCATCACTATGACAATCACAAAACAGGTAATATGGCCATAGATGACTTTGTAACGCCCCGCCCTTTTTTACTTGCTTCTTTCCAAAAAATCAGACTCTATTTTTTTTTTTATAACAGAGTAGAGTGATAGAGAGCGGGACGTCACGCGGTGAGGTAAGTCTGAACTTCCAAAGTCCTACCATTAACTGGCCAACCCAATGTGTGCATGGACTAAGTCCATGGAAATGGTTCACACATAACAATATAAACATGCGGAATAAATAACATCAAAATTGTGGAATCATAATAGAACCAAGTTCTATTCTATTCAGATAGCAAAATACGTCAAGTCCTTATCCATAATTAAAATATCATAATTATCCAATAAATCATCCAACCATCTAAGTTATTATATTCCTGGAAACTAGTTACTCAAATACATGTCCATAAGTAGCTTTATTCAAAACATATAAAATAAATCATCCAAGCTCCTATGCCTGGCCCTCCTTTCGTTCATCGTTCCCCTTGTTTCTTGTATTATCAACTAGGGTAGAAGTAGGGCGTGAGAACAACGTGCCTAGTAGGTATTCCAATTAGGGCTAACACATGGTTAGTACAAAACATATAATAATATCGTAATGTCAAAAACCATATAAAACCATGCCATGCAATGATGAAAAATGCAATGAGTCCCACCCATCACATGTACATAAAAGTACCCACCACATAGGTCTTTCGGATGCCCCGACGAAGTGTGGACCCTCCGGTTTCTTCCTGATGGAAAAGCACATCAAAGTACCCCACATAGGTTTTTCGGACCCCCCGACGGAGTGTGGACCCTCCGGTTACAAATCCTTCACCCCATGCCATGCATGAGATGCCAATAAAATACATGTTATTTTATAACATAAACATAGCATTAAAATCACATTTTGAAACATTTCCAACGCATGCTATTTTATCATATAAACATAGCATTTAAAATCACAATATTAAAACATATCCTTTGCAACATAATTTCATCAAAAATAAAATAAAACAAATGTACATAAACCCATGGTTTCAAAGAGGTGGAATCCTATCAAAGACCGCTACGTGTCCTTGCGTCTTTCGTTCGGTAACCGCTCACGATCGTAAACACCTTATGAGGTCCCGTTACCTTATAATATAATAATTAATCATAACCAAGTCCCACTTGATTTTCAATGTTCTAAGTCCATAAACAAAACCCCATGGGGTTCGGCCATACACCATGGCGGAACCCATGGTTCATTAATTCAGTTAATTACAATAATTCCATTGTACATAACCATTGCCATTTTCCTTGCTTAGGTTCCAAAATAATCCATACATACTTCTTTAATCCAAACACATAGTCCAATAAATAATTCATGGGGTTCGGCCATATACCATGGCCGAACCCTATGTCTAATATTTCCACATATTTACAACTTTGTCATCCATGGCTTACATATCCAATAATCCGATCCTTTCAAACATTAAAAATCATAAATCATTCCCCATATTAATTCCATAATCGATTCCTTAGTCCCAACATGATCCATCAAATATTACCCATGTGGTTCGGCCATACACCATCGCCGAACCCATGGTCCTTCATTCTAGATCCTATTTACAAAATTGCCATTGGCCTAATTATTTCCAACCTTCCATTCATTAACACATAAACCTAAACCCATAAAATAGGTTCATGGGGTTCGGCAA